>CM065594.1:211606808-212194389 GCA_033119425.1 Bufotes viridis | reverse complement strand
AGAGGCCTACAGCAACATTAAAGGAGCTGCAGGAATATATGGCAATTACTGGCTGTGTGGTACATGTGACAACAATCTCCTGTATTCTTCATATGTCTGGACTATGGGGTAGAGCGACAATACAAAAGCCTTTTCTTATGAAGAAAAACATCCAAGCCAGGCTACATTTTGCAAAAACACATCTGAAGTCTCCCAAAAGCATGTGGGAAAAGGTGTTATGGTCTGATGAAACCAGGGTTGTACTTTTTGGCCATAATTCCAAAAGATATGATTGGCACAAAAACAACACTTCACATCACCAAAAGAACACCATCCCCACAGTTAAGCATGGTGGTCGCAGCATCATGCTTTGGGGCTGTTTTTCTTCAGCTGGAACTGGGTCCTTAGTTAAGATAGAGGGAACTATGCACAGTTCCAAATACCAGTCAATATTGGCACAAAACCTTCAGGCTTCTGCTAGTAAGCTGAACACGAAGAGAAACTTCATATTACGGCATGACAACGGCCCAAGGCATCCATCCAAATCAACAAAGGAATGGCTTTACCATTTTTAAGAAGATTAAAGTTTTAGAATGGACCACCCAGAGCCTAGACCTGAATCTGATTGTAAATCTGTGGGGTGATCTGAAGAGGGCTGTGCACAGGAGATGCCCTCGCAATCTGACAGATTTGGAGTGTTTTTGCAAAGACTGGGCAGATCTTGCCAAGTCAAAATGTGCCATGCTGAAAAACTTGTACCCAAAAAGACTAAGTGCTGTAATAAAATCAAAAGGTGCTTCAACAAAGTATTAGTTTAAGGTTGTGCCCACTTATGCAACCATATTATTTTATTTTTATATTTTTTCTTCCCTCTACCGAAAAGATTTCAGTTTGTTTTTCAATTGAGTGGTACAGTTTATAGGTCACATTAAAGGTGGAAAAAGTTCTGAAATTATTTATCTTTGTCTCATTTTTTTTTACAGCACAGAAACCCGACATTTTAACACAGGTGTGTAGACTTTTTATATCCACTGTAGTTAACTAGAGGCTTTAAGTAGTTAGTAGATAGTAACACAGCTGGTGATTAGGTTGATCGATATCTTGACAATCACTTCACTGACATTAAAACATAAAAGTGTCAGCATTGCAAACTGATTATTCAGCCTTTGATCCCCCAGCAATACTGAGGGACATTGCTATGTGCTAGGAAGGCATCTCCTGGTCAATGGGAAGCCAATTTCTGAAATATACATTTAGTCCATTCTATGATCCTTTAGTAAAATTCCCACACCATTAGGCTACATGCCCACAACGGTATGTGTTTTGCGGTCTGCAAATTGCGGATCCCCAAAAAAAAACGGATAACATGCCATCTGTTTTTTGCGGATCCATTGTAACAATGCCTAAAACGGACAAGAATAGGACATGTCCAATATTTTTTGTGGGGATACGGAACAGACATACTGATGCGGAAAGCACGCGGTGTGTTATCAGCATTTTTTGCCGACCCATTGAAATAAATGGGTCCGCATCTTATCCGCAAAAAAAACAGAACGGACAAGGAAACAAACAACGTTCATGTGCATGTAGCCTAATTTGTAGAACTTATGAAGAGGACATATGTGCACAGATTCTCAACACCCATTAGAAAAGGTGTGCAACCACTAGCTAAGTTGCAGTTCATGTGTGACAACAAATTTGCAAGTAAAGCCATGTTTTAGCTATAAATGATGATTTATATGTTGACACACTCAATTTATGCAGACATTTGCATGTTCTTTCTCCACCACAATGCAGAATTGTACTCACATAGATTGATACATAATGAGCCTAACATGCCTAATATTGTGTGTGTATCCATCATACTGCCAAAACTGCAGGTGTTAAGGTGTCTTGCCTTATTTGGCACCAAAACCTTAGCAGTAAATCCTAAGTATGTATTAGATTTTTTTTTCACAGCACATCTCACAGATGCTTGATCAGATTGAGATCTGGGGAAGTTGGATACCAAGTCAGCACCTTGAACTCTTTGTCATGTTTCTCAAACCATTACTGAATAATTTTTGCAGTGTGGCAGGGTACAATATCCAGCTGAAAGATGTCACTATCATTAGGGAATATTATTGCTATGATGAGGTGTACTTGGTCTGCAACAATGTTTAAGTAGGTGTTACATCTCAAAGTAAAAGTAACATAAATGCCAGGACTCAAGGTTTACCAGAAGAAAAATTGGATTACAATTTTTTAGGAGGAGGAGAACAGAAAGGACGGAGAAGGCACATAACTGAGCCCAACAGAGCCCTTAGGACCCCATAGACTATAATGGGGTCCGTTATGTTTCCACTCAGAAGATGATTTTGGAGCAGAGACAAAAGTTGTGCATGCACTTTTTTTTTGAGGCATGTGACCCGGAAAAAATAAATCCCTCATCTTTCCTACCAGCACCTGTAAACTGCCTTTCTCTTTCCTTCCCCTAAAAGCAATCTTTATTAAAACTGGGACGGAAAGACCTCCCGAGGGAAACCTTTTTTCTTGTCTGAGGCCTTTTCTAGTAAATCATCAAGGACGGGTCCAAAAAAAACTCACCCAGACAAGGAATAGCACAAATTTTTGCCTTGGAACTAGCATCCCCATTCCAGTCCTTTAACCAAATTGCCCTACGGGCAGAGTTAGATAAGGCGGAAGCCCTACGGGCACAGTTAGATAAGGCGGAAGCCCTACAGGCAGAGTTAGATAAGGCGGAAGCCCTAGCGTCCGCCCTAGGCAAAAGTGTCGGCTAAGAAATTTAAGGCATTTATAGTAGGGAAGGAAGAAAGTAACTGTTCCCTAGCGGTACCCCCCTTAATGTGAGCCTTTAACTCCCCCATCCACACCTAGCAACAGACGTAGCGGCAATAGCAGGTTTAAAAGCCAAAGCATAGGATTCCCAGTTCTTTTTTAAATAAACTTCTGCTCACTTGTCTATCGGGACTTTAAGTGAACCCATATCTTCAAAGGGGAGTGCTGCTTTTCTGGACATTTTCACCACTGGAACATCAAGCTTTGCAGCCCTATCCCAAGAAGTGGAGATCTCTTCATCAAACGGATACTTCTGTTTCACATAAGAAGGAGCAAAAATCTTCTTATCAGTTTTTTCCACTCTCTGCAATCACACTTGAATGTTTTTACGCACGTCAAACACCTTTCTTTTCTTGGGACCTAAACCTTCAAACATAGAGTCCTGGACTGATTGTTGTGGCTTCTGATCATCCAACCCCATGGTAGCTCTAACCTCCTTGACTAGGGAGTTAGTGTTCTCAACATGAAACAGTAGTTTCCCTGCGGCCTTGTACTCAGAAGACTCATCTGATGACACCCATTCTCCCTCTTCTTCCAAACCAGAAAGTATATCCCTGTCACTGGAAGGGTATCCTAAGCTGCAGCTGCAGAAGTACCAGGGCAGCTTTTAATCAAACCCCTAACCGACTCTCTGACCTCTTCACGGATCATCTGCTTAATGCTGCCCATCAAAGACAGAGCTTCCTCCTCCATTAGGCTACATGCACACGACAGTTGTTTTTTGCTGTCCGCAAATCGCGGATCCGTCTTCCTTTTTTTTTTCACATCCACATCCGTTCCATGTGTCCGTAAATTTTGTAGGTTGTGTTTCCGTGAGTCTTCCGTTTTTTTGGGGGATCCGAAAAAAACAAAAACGGAAGGCTTGAACCAGTTTCTAAAAGTACCTGTACAAGTGACCTGGTTTCCAAGCAACCATCCGCAAAAAAACGGATGCGGATGACAAACCGATGGCATTTTTTGCGGACCTATTGACTTCTGTAGGTCCGCAAACCGTTTTTTGCGGACAAGAATAGGACATGCCATATTTTTTTTGCGGACATGAAATGCGGACAGCAGACGCGGACAGGCAACGGAAGAGGCATCCGCATTTTTAACGGATCCATAGAAATGAATGGGAAACCATCGGATCAGCAAAAAAAACTGAACGGAGGCTGCAAAAAAACAGGGGAGAGGGGATAATCCCTCTTTTAAAAGGCGGTTCTGGTTCCTGTTTCCTGTCCTGAGGAGGTGGAGGCAGTCTCTCCAGGGGTGCTGTCATGGGCGAAAGAGAAAATTGGCCATAGCATCACATTGCTTCCATCGTCTTACCTTCTTTCAATGGTGCATCCTGGTGTCATCTCTTCCCTAATTTCCCGGCCACCTACATTATGTAAAAGGTAAGTGTGATTCATCAAATCTTCATTATTCAATGGTCCAGTTTTGATGCTCACGTGTCCATTGTAAGCGTTTTTGGTGGTGGTCTTGGGTCAATATGCTACATTATCTCTTCTGTGGGATTGGAACAGACAGGTTAGTGTCTGCTTCCCACATGCATTAATGGGACTGCGGCACCCATGACCCTGTCCTTCCTTGGATCACTGCATATCAAGAATACCCCACAAAACCTGCCATTCTGGACATGCTCAGACCCAGTCGCCTAGCCATCACAATTTGACCAAAGTCACGCACATCCTTAGGCTTGCCCATTTTTTCTGCCTCCAACACATCATTTTTCAAGAACTTGTTCCCTTGCTGACCTACATACTCTACCCACTGAATAGTGCTATTGTCAGTGCTAGTCACTTCACTTTATTTTTGATCGGTGTATGAGCTACATTTCTTGCTCGTAGTTTATTATTAATTTCATTATTTTTATTACCAGTAGTAATGAAAGGGTGTGAGCTGCAGTTATTGAAGCATATACTTCTGATTTGTAGGCAGAACAACCTTGATACACAATAGTTACCACTATAACTTATTTGCTTAGAAATATTTTATAGCTACTATTACCATATGTCAATAGATATATGTTCAGCAATATGTTAAAATATATGTTCATTTACTGAAAGGGTGCTTTGTCTTCTCTTTGGCTTTTATTGCATCAACCACCAGAACTCCTGCTTCCCCACCCACTCATAGAAAAAGCTTATGAGTCCTTCTTTCCCACCCACTCATAGAGAAAGCCTGTGAGTCCTGCTTCCCCTGCCCACACACAGTGATTGAAAGCTTTTCCTGCTTACAAACTGATAGAACAGACACTGTCAATCACTGTATATGAGTGGAGTGACGCAGGACCCTGAGAATTTTTTGAGCCCTACAGCTATATATCCCCAAGCTTAGCATCTCCTTCTGTATGCAGCGCTGCCCTCAAGTAGGAGATGCAGATCTTCTTTTAAACAGGCTCTTTTAAGATGAGGGTGTCATTTCTGGGCCCAATGCAAAATATGCATGCGCCATGTACTGTTGTCCTTATGTGGCATAAGGACTTTTGAGAACCCTCAGGCACCAGGCCTGGGTGCATCTCCTACTTATGCATCCCCTATAGATATGCCCTTGTCCGAGAGTTGGAGATTCTTGGAGAATATTGCTGCACCATTTTGCAGTACACATAAGTCCGCTATTGTAGATAACAAGTATTATTGTCCCCATAAAAATGCCATCCTTGTCTCTTCTAATCTTAAGGACCAGATTTTTTTTTTTTTAAATGTACTATGAAAGCAAATATTAGACATTCTGTAATCTGATCTACTGTATAAACTCTGTTTTATGACAGACCTTCTAAGAAAAATACCTTCTATGAGCCTTGTATCTCCAGAAAAGGCAGATTCCTCTTGGTTAAATACTTGAGAGGTACATTTCTTAGAGGAGCTGCTGCATTTTGCTATTACCTTGAGAGCAGTCTTCATACATTCTTACACCTACATTCTCTGCATTCATGCACTTCTAACTTTTGGGCCTATATCCTGTTCACCATTCAGACTGTTGAATCACACTCACAGATTCCAATATACTTACTGCTTAATTCCCTCCTACACTTCCTTTTATTGCAATCATTCCCTCCATAATCCTTTGTCTAACATATCTTTGATTGCTTCCGCATATTGTCTGTTTTACATGCCCCCTACTTACACGAATATTTTCCTTCACATTTAAAATAGTAACATAGAAAAAGTTTGAGTGGCACTCGTGTATGTCATAGTAGTCCTGTACTGATAACGTCAGTTTCAAACCAAAGCATATACAGTAAATCATCCTGTGGTGCTCTGCATTGACAGACGATATCTTCAAGAATCCAGTGCACAAGACAAAGAAAATTGCGGCACTTACCTTAGGATGTAAAAAACTTTCTTTAATATTCCATTCATTAAAAACAGGTCAGTGGGACAGACAACATTTGATGCACATGTAAAAAAACGGCAGTGCCGTGACCTTCACATTGTCCCACTCCATAGGCTCGGTTCAGATCTACAGGTGAAGGTTCCAGTTGGAGCCTTTGTTACACATTACATACAACAGAATTTGGCACGGCAAAATGTCGGTATTCATGCTGGAAACTCAGTGGGCCCCATTATATTATATTCTTTGCTTTTCTTTTATGAACATCTTACACTCCCTACTGTTCCTCAAATACCATGCTCTTTCTTCCCCTCTGCTCCATATGCATCTTAAACTTAAACTGGCCATTTGATTAGAATGTTGGGTCAAATGTAAACTCTGAGTATTGCCAAGAGTGTTATGCGCTTTCACTCTGGAAATCAGTGAGGATCGTGGACTTTATCAGTGGAATCTTTGCTCATGTATGTTTGTAATTTTAGAAGATGATTTTGACCACATTGCTCATTAAATTCATTCCATTCTTTTGCATAAATCCATATATTGACCTGCTAGAGCTGTATATGAATACCACACTGGGTAGGACTGTCCTACTACAGCAACAGAAACTCTCTTGGTAGGCTCAGGCTCTGACACACTAATAGCCCAATGGTCCAGCAGAAGACAATTACATTGGTAGCTGACACTGGGGCCACTCATCTGCCACTTGAACAACTTCTGCTTTTCACGCACTCAAAGCGCAAAAAGAATTAAAAAAAATTGAACAATTCCCCAGCCTGTTTGGCAAGAATGTAGTTCTTCTCGAGAGGGAGGTCCTGTACAGGTTCTTGACACCCAATAGTAAAGGCAATAGGAGCAGCGAAAGCTCGAACCCTCTTTCCATGGGCCCAAGAGCTAGTGCCATTTTAAACAGGTTATCCTGGATTTAAATATCGATAACCTATTCTTAGGATAGGTCATCAATATTAGGTTAGTGGAGGTCCAATTCCTGCAACCTCCACCAATCAGTTGTTTGCACGGGCCACGACACCGGACAAGTGCTTAGACTTCTTCATAGTATACCAAGCACAGCAGCATACATTATATGGTGGCTATGTTTGGTATTGCAGCTCAGTCCCATTCTCCTGTATGAGACTGAGCTGCATGAAGCACATGTGGCTGTTATGTCACAGGCAATGGAAGAGGCAATAATGCTCACCCAAGTGCAGTAGCTCCTTCCAACAACTGGAGTACCAGGAGTCTGACCTCCAATGATCAGATATTGATGGTCTCTCTTCAGTATAACACCCAGAAAACCTCATTAAGTTCAGTAAAACAATCTTCAACGGAATGCAGATAAAGTTGAACACTATGGTGGAACAGGGAACCACTGGCTCCCTGCTGTGACACACTGTACACACGTCAGCACTTCAGTCCTGTGGACCATGATGTTCCAAAGTTCTATGCAGATGGTGAATGATACAATGACTTCACTGTGCCCACTTGCGCTGTGCCCCTAAACGAGTACGCCACGGGCTTAAAGAGGCCTGCAGCCTCAGCTGCACAATTTTATCTGTGTGTGGGGCACTATTATTGTAACAGCAGTAAGAGGGCACTATTACTTTAATGAGGGCGCTAAAGGGATACTATTTCTCTGTGGGGGCACTAAAATAATATTATTATTACTGTGTATGGCCAGTAAGGTGCATTTTTACTGTGAAGATGCCAGTAAGGGGCCCTAATACTGTAAGAAAGTCACTATGGGCCATTATTACTGTATGAGGGCACTACTACTCGTTTTGGGGCACTATTAGTGTGTGTGGAAATAAAGAAGAACCTTGTTACTATGTGAAGGCTCTAATAAAGCACTATTACTGTGTAGGGAGAACAATTATTTGTTGATTCAACTTGGGGCACAGTTATTAAGACGGGCGTTTTAGACGTCGGTCTTAATAACCCCTATACCTGGCTGTGGATCCGCTGGAGTTATGAAGAGGCGCCGGCCTCTACATAACTTCAGTGGATTCTCCGCCACTTCTAAATGTAAGACAGCTTCCTAGCAGGCGTAGAAAATGGTAAATAAGACAGACCGATAGGCATTCTACGCCACGGCCACTTTCTTAGACCTGGCGTGAGTGGGGAGAAGTTGCAGATTGCGGTGCAAATGACCTTTACGTTTCAATCTGCGCCAGAAAAACGCCTAATTTAGGCATATTTCTGTTTGAAATATTACCCTCTATATTTTTAGTGGTAAGTATAGTTTAAAGGCCACTGGGCCAGCAGCGGGCATAGTATATTGGGGAAGCAGGATGGGTAGTTTATGTATATGGTGGGCATTAAGTTGGAATGTGCTGAAAGCGTGAGGTACCAAAGACATCTAGGCAGCAAACACTCAGGAGACAATTCATGGCTGAAAGAAGTAATCACGGTGGTCTGGTTTGGAAGGAGAAGAAAAAGGAAACAGAGAGACTCCGGTCAGAGAATATGTGACCTGGGAGTCAAAAACTTTCTCATTAATCATTATGTGCCTAAATATATAGAATTTTTTATGACTGTTTGACTGTAAAATAAAAAACAGACACTCATGAAACCTGCCACCAATGCGGCAGCAGTTAGTTATTCCAATGAATCTTGCAGCTTTGTAAATATTTTTATATCTATCTCTATCTATTATAAATAGCTACCATTTTGTATATACAGCTCCTGTGCAGAATCGTGTCTTCATGGTTACAGACTACAAACAAACCCTGCAATTATTCTCTCTTCTATTTGTCTCCTACCTTTTGACAACTTACCAAATGCACCACATCTCAGTCACAGCAGAGCAACTTTATGTAAAGTGCTAGATAGGGTCACTGACGTGAGAGAGCGCACTATGTGAGCACTTCTCTCTCCTCTTTCTAGTGATCAGTGAGGGTCTCAGCACTCAGACTCCCACTGATCAAAACCTTTTATATGTTGCTTTGACATAAGGTCAAAAGGTCATCAAGTTTTACCTATTATTCTACAATGCTGATAGTAGTCAATTGCCTCATATTAGGGCGAAAAAAAACCTTCCTGACTACAAATATGGCATCAGCATAAATCCTTTAATCAACAACCCAGCTTGTTGACAGTTTCCATGTGACAACGGGAGTTGTTTACCAAGTTGATCACAGTAAAAACAAACTAAAAAATAAGTGAAAACACCAAAAGTATTTCTATATATTGTGTGTGTATATATATATATATATATATATATATACATACATACACACACACACACACACACACACACACACACTGAACATAAAGCCAATATGAATACTACATGGAGCTTCACTTTAAGTGTATGTGAAATATATCTGAAGCAATGTGATATAAAGAACTACTGGTCTTGGTATGTCTGAGCATGAGACATCTGCTTTGCAGGAGACAGGCGACTCGCTGCCCCCATGCCCTCTTTCTTGGGCTATATATTTAGCTGTTGGCATGACGCTGCAACAGCTTTGATTTCACAACATACATTCCAAATAGAGGTAGACGCTCATGTCAGAGTTGGGTTACAGATTGTAAGAGAGCCAATTCTAGAGGGCACATACACTGCCCTTCCCCGTCACCATCCTGCAGGGCCAGCAATCGCCACATCAGAGAACATTATTCTGGACTGTATCTGTTGCCTAATAATGGCTGAATAGTGAAGTCTTGCAGGTCATAAGCCTTTTCAGGACAATCTAATGTTGCAATACAGATGGTAAGCAGGTGGGTTAGTGACTAACTCAATAACTAAGAACTTCAATTTCTATGAGATATTGCAACATGTTTATATAATGGATAAATAGAGCATACACATATTATCTGTGAAGCTGTATTCTTTTTTTGTATTTATTATATGTATCTTGAAGCTTCACATCAATATTTTAGTAACATAATATCTGTAGATGTGTCCAGAAGTCATGTCACATCGTCAAACCTACAGTAAAATACTTGATTACATTCAACGGTGGCTGTTCTATTCCTAGTGGAAATTACATAAAACGGTCTTGTAAAGGGAAAATCCACTGACAATGCTTGGCAGAGAGTCTACTAAAATAATCTGATCACAGGGCCTTTCACTGCTTTGAACACAGTGATCATCTGCCATCTGTGAGGGAACCATGGTGCCACTACAGTGGAAGTAAAACTTTTGTCACGCTCGTATGTGGGGGGAAAACACCACACCGAGCATAGTAGGGAAAGGGGATACAGGAATAAGGCCTGGAATCTAGGGAAGGAAGATGGACACCTCCTAGAGAAAACCCTAACTCCAGTCCTGAGTGACTACCAGTCTGAACAGACCCCAAAGGTAGACAAGTTCATACACTGGATACCTAGAATCCTATCTACCCTATAGGACCCTGGAACTAATGTCAGGACTGCCTGTTCCTGAAAAGGAAAGGACGAACAGGAGTCTCCCTCAGGCTTAATGACAAACAACAGGGAAAGGCAACACACAAATAAATCAAAACAAAATACAAAAGGGAACGGAAACACTTATCTTCAATGAAGCTTTGGTAGCACCAGGAAGTCAGCCAAGAACCAAACACAAGCTAACCACAGGTCCAACAAAAGCTAGAAACCGCACAGAATTGTGGGAGAAATAACAATAAATAGGGAACGTTAAATGACCACAATAGCAACACCTGGGGATAGAAGGTGTTGGAAGCACCAGAAACAACACACACGTCATTTGATCCAGAAGGAAAACAAGTCAGATCAAACCATGTGTGGCTAGCCTCACTGCAACACTCCTGCCACCTGTCACAGGAACGTCCGTATGTCTCGGTACATCCAAGACCACTTTACATGGTGTCCATTCAAATGCAAGGACATGCACCCACTCTTCCAGAGAATGAGAGTGACTTGACTGCTGTGCTGTTCAAAAAGCCAAGGTGGCCAGGGACAGCCACATTTACGGTGTGTGTAGCCAGTCATTTCCATAGCTCCTACGGCTCTCAATACTGCTGCCACATATGGTTTGCTGAACATGCACGGGCATAACTAGAGAGTGCTTGGTCCCATAGCATTTACAAGATCCATTTAAAATTTAGGGTGAAGGCATACTTGGCAAGTCCCAATGAAAATAACTTGTGTGAAAGTAGAACTCTCAGCATGACCTGACAAAAGATCAGAGCATGCTGGGACCATGGATCCAAGTTGCGTAGCTATAAGAGAAGCAGGGGAAGCGGCTACTTGGGGGGCCCCAGCTCAGAAGGGGCCCAGGAGCAGTACTAAATGATTTTTTCATGGCAGGCCCCCAGGAGCACACCTTCAATGAGACAATGTCTGAATAGTAACAGGCTGTTTGCAGGACCTTTGAGAGGACAAGTGCATCAGGACCTGACGCTCCCAGCGTGGTGACCTCATATGAGCATGCTGGGAGCAGCAGGTCAGTAAGAGGATATGTCTATCAGACAGCCTGTAGGCAGTGCGTACCGCATGTCAAGAAACAAGTGCAGGCCCTGAGCAGAGGCCCCTTCCACCAGCAATGGCTGTTCTACCACCATTCTGCTTTCCCCTCACCTTCCCGAAGAACCTTCTTGCAGACTGGAAGATTCTCTGTGTTGGGGCCAACAGGAAGGGGTGGGAGGCTGTCTGGTTTGCCTTCCTACTATATATACCAGCAGGAAATGTAAGTGTAAATATGGGTGTAAAACTGTAAATGTTTGTATATATGTGATTGTGTGTGTATATTTGTATGTATGTGTATATAAAAATATGTATGTGTATAAATATGTGTCTGTATATGTGTCTAGTGTCTGTATACATATATTGTGCCTGTATATGTGTATCTGGATATGTGTGTGTATATATACACATATGTATGTATATAATACTGCTGTAAAATAGTATTTACTATATATTGCAATATACTGTTATACACTGCTGTATACCGCTATACACTGTTATATACTGCTGTAAACTGCTATACACTGTTATATTCTGCTGTACAGTGCAATATACTTATAAACTGCTGTATAGTGCAATACACTGTTATAAACTGTTGTATACTGCTATTACACTGTTGTATACTGCTATACACTTTTATATACTACTGTAAACGGATATACACAGATATATACTGCAGTATAGGGCCATACACTCTTATATACTGCTAATTACTGTTATATACTGCCATGAACTGTCATATACTGCCGTATAGTGCTGTACACTGATATATATATATATATATATATATATATATATATATATATGTATATATATAGAAGAAAAATGACGGCACTGGTCAAAAAGAGAAAATGTATTGCTGGGTGCACGTTCCAAGGTATAGGTATCTTACCCCAAAATAATGCAGAAAAAGCGAACAGCACTCCAATAAAAGTGGAAAAAAGGAACTCCTTTATTCACCTGAACAGTACGACGTTTGGCTCCTTCAAAATAGAGCCTAGGCTAGGCTCTATTTTGAAGGAGCCGAAACGTCGCACTGTTCAGGTGAATAAAGGAGTTCCTTTTTTCCACTTTTATTGGAGTGCTGTTCGCTTTTTCTGCATTATATATATATATATATATATATATATATATACACAGTGCCTTGCAAAAGTATTCACCCTTCCCCCCCCCCTTACTTTTTTTGTATTTTGTTGCCTCACAACCTGGAATTAACATGGATTGTTTGAGGATTTGCATCATATAATTTACAGAACATGCCCACAACTTTGAAGATTTTTTTTTAATTTTTTTTTGTGAAGCAAACAACAAATAGGACAAAATAACTGAAAGTCAATGTGCATAACTATTCACCCCCCTAAAGTCAATACTTTGTAGAGCCACCTTTTGAGGCAATCACAGCTTCAAGTCGCTTTGGATAAGTCTCTATGAGCTTGCCACATTTTACCACTGGGATTTTTGCCCATTCCTCCTTGCAAATCTGCTCCAGCTCCTTTGAGTTGGATGGTTTGTTCTGGTGAACAGCAATCTCTGTCTGACCACAGATTTTCTATTGGATTGAGATCTGGGCTTTGACTCGGCCATTCCAACACATTACATGTTTCCCCTTAAACCACTCAAGTGTTGCTTCAGCAGTGTGTTTGGGGTCATTGTCCTGCTGGAAGGTGAACCTCCGTCCTAGCCTCAAATCACGCACAGAGTGCAATAGGTTTTGCTCAAGAATATTCCTGTATTTAGCACCATCCATCTTTCCCTCAACTCTGATCAGTTTCCCAGTCCTGGCTGCTAATAAACCTCCCCACAGCATGATGCTGCCACCACCATGTTTCACTGTGGGGATGGTGTTCTTTGGGTGATGTGATGTGTTAGGTTTGCGCCGGACATGGCATTTTCTTTGATGGCCGAAAAGTTACATTTTAGTCTCATCAGACCAGAGCACCTTCCTCCATGCATTTTGGGAGTCTCCCACGTGCCTTTTTGTTTTTAGCTGAAAGTAATGGCTTTCTTCTGTCCACTCTGCCATAAAGCCCAACTCTATGGAGCGTACAGCTTATTGCCGTCCTATGTACAGATACTCCAGTCTCAGCTGTGGAACTCTGCAGCTCCTCCAGGGTTACCTTAGGTCTCTGTGCTGCCTCTCTGATTAATGCCCTCCTTGCCCGGTCTGCGAGTTTTGGTGATCGGCCGTCTCTTGGCAGGTTTGCTGTTGTGCCATGTTCTTTCCATTTGGTTATGATAGATTTGATGGTGCTCCTGGGGATCATCAAAGATTTGGATATTTTTTTATAACCCGACCCTGACTTGTACTTCTGAACAACATTGTCTCTTACTTGTTTGGAGAGTTCCTTGGTCTTCATGGCAGTGTTTGGTTAGTGATGCCTCTTGCTTAGGTGTTGTAGCTTCTGGGGCCTTTCAAAAAGGTGTGTATATGTAATGACAGATCATGTGACACTTAGATTGCACACAGGTGGACATCATTTCACTAATTATGTGACTTCTGAAGATAATTGGTTGCACCAGAGATTTTTATGGGCTTCCTAACAAAGGGGGTGAATACATACGCACATGCCAATTTTCTGTTTTATATTTCTAAACAGTAGTTTTATTTATAAATTTTTCTCATTTCACTTCACCAACTTAGACTATTGTGTTCTGATCCATCACATAAAATTCTGATTAACAAAGCACTGAACTTAAGGCTGTAATGTAACAAAACACGAAAAAAGTCAAGGGGGTGAATACTTTTGTAGGCACTGTGTATACATATACAGTATACACACACACACGTATGTGTGTCAGGTTTGGGGCACTATTGTATTCTTCAAAGGAGGCAGTATACATAAATGATTTCAAGCAGGCGGCATAATGTATAAATTATATATTTTTAAGGTCTATTGCAGGGGACTTAGTACATGATATTATCTAAATCTGGCGTACAGTTTCAGGGGAAATTGATCCGTTACCACAGAGCATGAGGAAATTCAGTTTGTAGCAAATTGAATTTTCCTTAAAAATTCAGATTGAAGTCCACTTTGGATACTTCGATTCGCTCAACCCTAAGGCCCCTTTCACACGGGCGAGTTTTCCACGCAGGGGCAATGCGTGAAGTGAATGCATTGCACCCGCACTGAATCCGGAGCCATTCACTTCAATGGGGATGTGTACATGAGCGGTGATTTTCACGCATCACTTGTGCATTGCATGAAAATCGCAGCAAGCTCTATATTGTGCATTTTTCCCGCAACGCAGGCCCTGTAAAAGTGATTGGGACTGCGTGAAAATCGCAAGCATCCGCAAGCAAGTGCGGATTCGGTGCGATTTTCACGCAAGGTTGCTAGGAGACAATCGGGATGGGGACCCGATCTTTATTATTTTCCCTTATAACATGGTTATAAGGGAAAATAATAGCATTTTTAATACAGAATGCTTTGTAAAATAGTGATGGAGGGGTTAAAAAAAAAAACATTAATAAACTGAACTTAATCCACTTGAACGCGCAGCCTGGCATGTCTTGTTTCTTTTTTTGAGGAAAAGGACCTGTGGTGACCTCACTGCGCTCATCATGTGGTCCATCACCATGGTGATGGACCATGTGATGATTGTAGTGATGTCATCAAAGGTCCTTTAGCCAGGTCCTGAAGAAAGTAGAAAGAAGAGGAGATCGGTACGCCATCAAGTGGATGAGGCGAGTTAAATTTGTTTATTATTTTTAACCCCTCAATGGCCATTTCTGTCTTAAGAATGCTATTATTTTCCCTTATAACCATGTTATAAGGGAAAATAATAAAATCTACACAACACCGATCCCAAAACTGAACTTCTGTGAAGAAGTCCGGGTTCGGGTTTGGGTACCAAACATGCCGATTTTTCTCACGCGTGTGCAAAACGCATTAAAACGCTTTGCACTTGCGCTGAAAAATCAGGCATTTTCCCCGCAACACACCCGCATCTTTTCCCGCAATGCCCGTGTGAAACCAGCCTAAATGTGATTAAGAATAGCACGATTTTCTGCAGTCACGGCACCTCTGTAATTTGTGATTTGGTAGGGGAAAGCGATATTGTATGTGGGCTAGTGGGGTTTGTTTGCCAGGGCCTCATTTCACTACCAGTGCGGCCCTGTTTGAATGTCCTATGTGTGCACTGCCATCACAGTCCACACATTGCTCAATCTTCAGCCCTCACTACCTTCTGTCTGCCTCCAGTCCACTTTCAGTCTCCTGGAGGGTGAATTTCTGCCTGTTGTTGGTCGCTGTAGTTCAGCTGTTTCTTCACCCTGCTTTTTGGGAATGAAAAGCAGGGGAACCCAATCTAACGTGTTTTAACTCCTTCAGGACCTCCACCACACATGAAGTGGCAACCACTCAGAAGATGAGCCAGCGCTGTAGCTCTGGGTATCTGCTTTTTTTTTTTACAGAGCAGACACCCAAAGGCAATGTCCGAACCTTTAACCCCATAGATGCTGTGGTCAACTTTCCTTAAAGGGGATGTGTCCCGCCGCCCTGACAATTTTATCTTCATTTACACCAGTTTTCGGTCTGAGCTGACGTAGATTTCTGTTTAGGGGATATGCCTAATTTATGACAAGCTGTGCACTTCGTCATGAACTAGGAGCATTCTCCGGAAGCACAGGGGATATCAATTCTGGCACAGAGAGCGCTGGTCTTGATAAACCCCAAAGATGTGCGATTTGTCTGGGCCTGGTCTGCGAGAGAAATCGTGACTAGATGCCGGAGTGGGGGTTGCACAGGAGGAGAGGGTTGCAAAAATGTTGTTGTTGTTGGTGGGGGACGTATAAATATTTGCTGTGGGACCCAGTCAGTTCTAGCTACGCCCCTGATGGTACCACATACACTATGGGCATCCTAAGCCTAGACCTCTTCCCAAGATAAATACAAAAGCGGGCTGAATCTGTGCTGAAATCGCTTCCCATTGCTGCGCCACAGTACATGCAGCTGAGGGTTTTTGCTGTGCAGTTTTCAAGACTGGGCCAAGAATATACAGGGTTCTTGGCGTGGTTACGACATCGAGAGGAGCTTAGTTGTAGACACCTGACAATTGTGCAGGCAGAGACAATTATCATACCACAGACTCAGTTCTTGGCCTAGAAACATTTGTGTCATGGAAATAACACCTACTTGATGCCACATTGTAGAAAATATGCAGCAGCAAATAACAGGAGGTACACACGCAAACAACTGGGGCTAGTCGACAATTTTTTGGAGTCTTCTTTTAATCCAAAATGTCATTTCTACTAAACCATTTATGATTGTATCTGTTGCACATCAGTAGGTTTCCTAAAGGTCAAAAATTGACTGCTCGGTCAAGAAATTTGTGACAAGTGGCTTGCTGAGACAGGTTCATAGATCGAAAAAGATACTGGCTAGATCCTAGGTTGTGGGGTACGTGCTCATACCATTCTCATACTGTGCTTCTAGTAGGCAGCACATTGTACGATTAAAGCTTTGGTGGGGTATTTGTATTCTGCCTAAACCTTAAAGAATTTTGAGATAATTAAAAATCTCAGAAACCCCTACAATGTCCTAAAATCACATCTTATACTCACCCCTTACTCCAGTTCTTGTTTTCAAACAGGGGTCATATGCCCGGATACGACATGTGACTGCTGGAGTCAATCAATGTTGTCTAAGCATCAGGAGTACTGGAGGAGCACCATAGAAAATGGCGCAGGAGTAACAGGTGAGTATATGCTGGTTTTATGGGTTTTAATTTTAATACATTAAAGAGGTTTTTAATTATATTGGACATCCCCTTTAAGAAAACACTAATTTTAATGGATGTCAATGGGGAATGTTACAAATGAGACATTCCACATCTCTTGTAACACCCAGTTAGTACATGGGGGTGTATATTAACAGTGCTGGAAGTGCAATACTGCTGCAGGCTATTAGCTGAAAAGGTTACACAAACTATCTAAAGTGACTGTTATCAGGCTGGCAGAACATTCTTCTTCACACAGCTGTGCTTTTATATAAGAATTCCCATTCCAAAACGCAAGAAAACAGAGTACATACTCACGTGGCTGGGAAACTAGCAATACAAAGTGTCCGCACAACTAGTATAAACATGGTGATAAAAAAAAGAGTATATTCATATTCTAACCTAGTTTTACAATACACTGTATTTTCCGCCCTATAAGACGCACCTGCCCCTAAGACCCTAGGTTTTTTGAGGAGGGAATTAAGAAAAAATATGTTTTTAATCAGACCCCCAATGTTAATCAGATCTTAGATCAGACCCCCAATCAGATCCCGATGTTAATCAGACCCCAAATCAGCCCCCAATGTTAATCAGGCCTCAACCCAGAACCCCAACGTTAATTAGACCACCAAGCAAACCTCAGATCAGACCCCCAATGTTAATCAGAACTCAGCTCAGACCACCAAGCAGACCTCAGATCAGACCCCCAATGTTAATTAGACCCCAAACAGACTTCAGAACAGACCCCCAATGCGAACTAGACTGCAGCTCAGAACCTCAGACAAAAAAAAAAGAATTCACTTCTTCTGTTCTAGATGCTGCTGCGACTCCTGAGATCCAGTGCTCTTCCCTCCGCGCTGTGTGTGACCCGATGGTGCACAGTGTGAGGTCATAGAGCATGCCTACGTCCTCATGCTGTGTGCAGGTCACAGCACAGCATGCGGCTCCTGCAGAAGACCAGGAAACACTGAGTACAGAGCGATCACAGAGAACAATGTATTCACTGGTTCCCGGTCATTACATTATGGAAGCATTAGTATTCCCCCATAAGACGCACTGATATTTTCCCCTCACTTTGGGCGGAAAAAACTTGCATTTTATAGGGCAAAAAAAATATGGTAACTTAATGCTAAAAATAATGGTAAAAATATGGTAATTTACATAAATTGTTAAGTAACTTTTTAAATACATTGCATTACTTATCTTGTACAAAACCGCCAACATTTTTCCCTGTAGGGTCTATTGCCATTGGTTGTATTATAATCCAGAGCTACTTTACAACATTGCAAGTTTCAGGTGAAATCTCCCAGCATGCCCTGTTGGCTCAAGGTCTGCACAGACCTTACTCTAGTGATTTGGATTCTGGAAGGTGCAATTTTTCGGTGTTAGTCTCAAATGAAATCCCTCAAATTAGTCAAGACACACAAATACTAGTGGGGTCATTTATTAAGACCCTCCGTTTAGACGTCGTTCTTAATACCGCTGGGCTGACTGTGTATGTGCCGAAGTTATGTAGAGGTGCAGACCTCTATATAACTTTGGCGCATGATCCGCTGGCGTACACCAAATTTAAATCTACATCAGCTCCCTTGGTGTAGATTTAAGTGATTTTCTACACCAAAAACACATAGAAAATGATGAATGAGATGGGCCTGCTGGCCTGCCCACACAACCGTTTTCGGCACTGGCGTGAGCGTTGTAGGCAGGTTATAAGACGCAGATTTTTCTGCAAAAAACCTTTGGGCCAAAAACAGCAACAGATATATGCCAAAAAGTAGCGTATATCTAATCATAAATGATTCCCTATATACTTACATATCCAATATACTTATGGGTTCATTTATCAAACTGGTGTAAAGCAGAACTGGCTTAGTTGCCCATAGCAGCCAATCAGATTCCACCTTTCATTTTTGACAGCTCCTTTGGAAAAGGTTTGATAAATGACCACATTAGTTACTACATATGGTATCAGCATGGTGGGTACTGGCTAATTTAAAGGGGTTGTCCCAGCTTAACATAGGTTGTCCCCAGTGCGGCTCACAATCTTAATTCTGTATAACTATGTTTTTGTGGAATGTGAGAAGAAACCGGAGTACCAGAGAGGCCAACCGTCCAGAAATTTAGTCCATAAAAATAGGCGACTTTTTTTCCTGTGTTTGTGAAAAAAAACTAGATGTGTCATAATTTTACAGTTCACAGTAATTGCTGGTAATGAGTTTTTTTCAGTATATTGAGCTATAGACATATTACTGATAATCTATATAATTCATTAAAGAGGTTATCCAAGATCAATAATGCCCCCCCCCCCATATGCCAGGGCCACTCACAGAGCTTGTACTTACCTCCCCGGCACCTGTGTCGCTTCTCATACCGACACGGCTGCAGCTGCATCTCCCCGCCACCCGTGATGCTAGGGAGGGCCGTTCCCATCGCGGTCTGCTATTGGCTGCCCCCGTCACCGAATGTTTTTATCCATGCGACAAGGAGATGCAGTGGCAGCCGTGCCGGTATGAGAAGCAACATGGGTGCTGGAGGAGCGAGGTAAGTAAAATCTGTGTGAGGGGCCTGGACACATTGGGGGGAATTATAGGGGTTGGATTACGCCTTTAAGGTTTGCTGATTTGTCCGTAAAAAATGTTGTCTGTCCGTTATTTTGGGATAAGTTGTCCAGAAAACAGAAAAATTCTGTTGGGCAACCATGATGAGTACCTGGAGAACATACAAATTCCATGCAGATGTTGCCCTTGGCCGGATTAGCCTAGGGCCCCCATGCTGCAAGGAACAATGCTAATCATTGGGTCACCTTGCTTGCAGTTTGATGTTTATTGTCCAACAGTCGATATTTATTCACCTAGAATGGAGGTCCAAACTTCGTATTCCTCCCAGGCTCGGACTGGGCCACAGGGGTACAGGTGAATCCCCCGGTGGGCCCCTGAGTAAGATGGGCCCCTAGTCTCCCACCCTTTGCACAAGTGGCATATAACACAGTAGACTTCCTGCACTACATACATATATCCAGTGTACAGCACCTCGACCAGCCTATGTTCATATAGAAAACCTGATAGATTAATAAAGAAACTCCCCAGTTTCTTATTATAGACACGATCAGAGCTGAGATGACTTCTAGGTATAGAGGAAAGCTGCCAGTGTCCTCTTCTCCTCAGGACCTACCTTCTCAAAGCTGCTGCAGGGACCCCCATATTCAGTCATCTGGCAGCATCTTGCTGCTGTGTGAGCAGGTAATATTTGAATGTATCCGAATGGTGGGCCCCCAAAGTAAATTTTACTGGTGGGCCCTAGGCACCCAAGTCTGACACATTGATTCCTCCTCACTGCATGACCACAGTGAGGGGGAGTTTGAATGGACCCACGGTCAAGCATGCACCCTGCTACTCTATTCAAAGCCTATGGGACTTTGAGGTTCCCTTATAGGGTTTGTCTGAGTTATATAAAAACTTGGACAACCCCTCCTAAATTGCTTAAAATAATATAACTCCTCTTAATTTCTTGAGCTTATTTTATGTTTTTACTTGCTATATCCTCAACTAGGGATGAGCGAATCGAAACATCCGAAGTCGATTTGCATAAAACTTTGTTAGAATACTGTACGGAGCTGAAGTTATTCTTCGGGTAATAACTTCAGAAATTAATTTCTACTGTAAAAAAACTTTTACCGAACTCAGGTTCGGTTCCAAGGTACCACTTAGTAAAAGGTTTTTTACAGTAGAAATAAATTTTTGAAGTTATTACCCGAAGTACCGCGAGACTTAGCAAGTAATAACTTCGGCTCATAGGAGCCAATACATTCTAATACTGTACAGAGCGATCGCTCCGTACAGTATTCTAACGAAGTTTTATACGAATCGACTTCGGATGTTTCATCTAAAGTCGATTCGCTCATCCCTATCCTCAACCTGTTTAAAACACATGAAACTTTCATTTTCTTGGGGCTGATCCAAAACTCTAAAAATTTACTTAAAATGGTACGTTGTGCTATTGATGTGTATGCTCAGCTGAACATGGAGCTCTCCTACAGACTTAAAGGGGTTGTCCAAGTTATTTTTATTGATGACCTATCTTCAGGATCATCAGTATCAGATCGGTGGGTTTCCAACAGCCGACACCTTCACCGTTCAGCCGTTGAAGAGAAGGCACAGGCATGCCAACGCTGCCTCCTCGTCATAGGAGGCAGGCATTTTGTATAGGAATGAGCTGTTGCACTGAAATTAATGGGACGGGTTAGGTGTAATTACTCCTGCTCACCACTGCGGATGCGACGTTGAGCAGATAAACAATGAAGAAGAGACAACGCTGACACGGAGCAGCTGATTGGCGGGGATGCCGGGTGTCGGACCCCGCTGATCCGATATTGATAACCTATCCTGAGGATAGATCATCAATAAAAATAACTTGGACAACCCCTTTAACTAGATGCTCTAGTCTAGATCCTATAATGTTCCAGGACAATAAATCATTCCACATAAACTACTTACTAAATGCCACATTCAGCATAAGGATTTCTTAGGGTATGTCTTAAAAACTACAGAGGATTTATGACTTGTAATTAGAACTTGTCTTCTGACACATTCATCAAATGTCAGGTTCCCACACCTCTGATTACTTCTTTTTAATCTGAGGAAGATATTTCTCATATTTTTGGAAAGTTGCACATGTGACAAGTGTGAGAACATTGATTATGTATAATGCTAACAATGACCTGTCATGGCGTCTACGTGAGTTCTACCCCTATTTTCATGCACCCCAGTTTTTCTAAATGTTTTCCTGTTACTTTTTCACTTTTAATCATTAGCCTCAAAGTGGTATTCCATTTGTGAGACATTATCCCCTATCCACAGGATATGGGATAACTATTAGATCAGTTTGGGGCCTAGCACTGGGACCCCCACCGATTAAGGATCACTAAAACGGGGGCACTGTACCCCTTGCGTCCCCCCGAAGTTAACTGAACAACAGATTGGGCATGAGTATTGCTGTTCCATTCATCTCTATGGGAGTTCCGGAAATGACAGAGCACTGTACTCGGTTGTCTCCAGAACTCCTGTACTCTAACATGCCTGATCCTCCTCCACCACCTCACAACTGTTGTGTGAAGGCCTCCATACATATTAGATATTTGTCTGATCCCACCAGGAGGATTATTCGCATTTAGCCTCTTCTATAATCTGTAGACTAGCAAGAACAGGGGGCAAATGCATGAAGTAAGACAAGAGTTCCAGGGGTGGAGAATATCCATGCTGTTTTATAGCACATTTATACCCGGTTGATGGCACAAGTAATGAAAACACTGTTGTAATTTCATACATACATGGAAAAGAAAGCGTTAAAAACCCCCCGGTGTGCACCACTAATTTAGAGATATGAACACAATAACCTATATATGCCTGCACTTTTATCGGCAGCCTATTCTACAATCTCCTTCGTTGTTAGCTTTCTTTATTTAATAACTACTGTCTGCCCCCGATTCGGAGCTGAAGAGATGTTGGCAGAGAACACGGACATTGTTCCAGCTATTTTTGGGAACACAATAATGTATAATGTATGCTTACACTGGACCAGAACCCAACCAGAAGCCCAATAACACCAAGAAACATATCACTGAGGTGATAGCTGTATTTGTTTGCCTGGCATTATATCAGCCCAGAGTTGACTCCAGGCATATCCAGGCCCTTGAGCAACATCACAGTGGACCTCCTCCACTTGAGAAGCATACATCATGCTTGCCGAGATCATTAATTCCACATATGCCCAGTGGACCATGGCATCTGCCGACGTTTCCTTGGTGCTGACACTGGAGCCTGACCAGCCACCTAGATATGTGTGCGCATGATGCTTCCATCTGAAAGACTTACTGCCACCCAAGCCTGTTCTTCAGCTACAAAAGCAAATCCCAGACATGTGGCTGCTATTGTTTTTTGCTGCAGATAAGAGTCTTACATCATGTCTAGGTTTTTGATTAGCATAAAATATGTGACTTCCGTTCTAACACTCAGAGCCAATGATTAGCTTTTCGTGCCACAGTTCGGGTACACCAGCTTCTGAGTTAATCATTATGTGTCATGCTTGGGCAACATACCTTGCATCATGTGGTTGTGGAACTACATGTAGTAGAATGTCCTGCCAACTAAAAGCTAATTTAAGTATAGGCCAGAAAACAGTTGTAGCTCTAAAAGTTGTGAAACTGCAACTTACTGGATGTCTTGTCAGCTCCAGTTAATAGAATAAGTTTAGAACTTTTTTTTTTTTAGTATTGCAGCTTTGTGCTACACAACACAATGGGAGCAGAACCCTAAGGCCCCTTTCACACAAGCAAATTTCCCACGCGGGTGCAATGCGTGACATGAACGCACAGCACCCGCTCCTGACCCATTCATCTCAATAGGTCTGTGTTCATTAACTTTTTTTTCACGCATCAGTTCTGCGTTGCGAGAAAAACACAGCATGTTCTATATTCTGCATTTTTCACGCAGCCCCATTCACTTCTATGGGGCTGCGTGAAAAACGCATTGCATCCGCAAGCAATGCGTTTATCACTAATGGTTGCTAGGAGATGTTCAGTTTTTTTATCACGCGCAAGAAAAACGCATCAAAACGCATTGCACCTGCGGCGAAAAACTGAACAATTGAACGCAATCGCAGACAAAACTGACTGAACTTGCTTTCAAAATGGTGCGAGTTTCACTGAACGCATCCGGAGCCAATCCGTCACGCTCGTGTGAAAGAGGCCTAACAGATCTGTGCTTCTCCAGCTGGTGTAGGGCTATAAGTCCTATCAACCCATTACATACAGCAGGTTTAATCAACTAATGGATTAATATCTCAGGTAAGTCATTAAATGGGTTGTCGCAGTAGGAGGATGAAGCCACTCTCATGATAAGCATTGATCAGTTCCGTACCATGTAAGCAGGAGGTGCTCTTTCTAGGGCTTAGTGGCCAGTGCAAAAACTGCAGGATTTTATGTTTTTTATATATAGGATTGTCATGGTTGGGTGACATTTGGCCGAGGCAAGCGCTAACAATGAATGCTATGTTCAAAAGTAGTATGTGACATAGCAGAAGAGGGGGCGGACTAGAAGGAGAGGTACTGGGAACAAGTGAATAGGAGGTCTTGGGCTCTGGAAACAAGTGAAAAGGTGGTTGTGGGATTGATGGCAGAATCGCTCTTGGGCACTGGGGAGAGGTGTGCTTGGGTTCCTTGAACCGTTGGTGACGCCCTGCTGGGCACTTTGGACCTTATTTGCATACCACACAAAGTTCTTCTTCTGGCGTTTTGAAAGATCACTAACTAGACAAAGCTATAGTTTTAATCATGTTTCACAGCACTACATAACATTACCATCACTCTCATACAGTAAAAGAAGGTGACAGTTTCCCTTTAATCCCTTAAAGCATAATGCTGTACGTGCGATTGTGCTGAACCAAGTCATTTAACGCCTCAGATGCTGCGATCAACAGCAATCGTGGCAGTTTCGAGGTAAGGCAGGGGGATGTGGCTCCCTGTGAAATTCTGGGGCTCTGATAAGTTATCATGACAGCCTGAGGCCTGCTGAGACTTCCCATGGCATAGCATAGTAACCTCCCTGCTAAGCTCTACATGAGGCACACCTCAGCAGGGAGTGTGTCAAAATCCTATTCACCCTCATATATCTCTATTAGAATGAATACGACAAGGGATCAAAAGAGCTAAGAGTTAATATTTTCTTAAAAAACACCAAAATATGAAAGTTTAAATCACCCCCTTTCCCAATTTTACATATAAAAATATATAAACAATAAAAAAAATAAACATATTAGGTATGGCCGCGTTTGAAAATCTCTGGAATATTGCCATTTTTTTGTCACCTTTAGTCCCCCTAAACTGTCCCCTTATATTAAATAAAAGTGATCAAAAAGCGATACATACCACAAAAACTGCAAAATTTTCATTTTTTCCCCCAAAGGTTTTTATTTTTAATTGTATTGAGCTGCAGAATAAGGGCTTCATGTCATTTTTCATGCACAGTAAACACCGTGATGTCAAAACCCCAAAAACATTGGCGGAATTGTTTATTTTTTTTCTATTTTACCCTGCAAAGAATTTTTTCCCGTTTTCCAATACAAGACATGGTAAATTAAAAGGTGCCGTGATGCATCTTGTCCCACAAAAACATAAGCCCTCATATGGCTATGTGAACAGAAAAATAAAAAAGTTACGGCTATCGGAACATGGGGAGGAAAAATAAAAAATGCAAAAATGAAAATAGGCCCAGTCGTTAAGGGGTTAATAAAGTCTTTTTGATATTTTTATGATTAATATTTGGGTGGTTTTGCCTCTTCTCTCCCAGTTCGGATAGACTGTAGGAATTTTCCTGGGTAATTTAGTTATGCCTTGAGAGCCTACATTTTTTAAATCATTTATAGATTTTTATTGTTTTTAGCTCCAAAGGTACAAGGGAAGGGGGCACGAGTGCACTCGGCATAAACCAAATAACTATATGCGTATTCTTGTGAGCAGCCTATCGCTATATATTATTTTCAGTATTTTTTTTTTCTGATTTACGTTTCTTTTCCCATTAACTTCTCTACTGGACTTGAAAAACAACAGGAAAAATACATTTACCAATTGACACTAAATAAAAGCAACACGAAGCCATAGGTTTTACCCAGACTGCCTTTCGAGTGATTTCTACTGGGAAGAAATTCCAATTATCACATGACGCTAGTATTTTTATTATTTGCATAGTGCTGGTTTGCTTCACAATAACAAATGATTGTATTTGTCCATTTTCACACTCCAGTATGCATTGACTGCATTCTCTACACACCCTTCAATCGCTTTCTGCCACATCTCTCGCCTATACTCAGCATTGTAAGGGGGAGGAGGAGCTCGATTTGTTTATTTCTGTTGCTTATATAGCGCTGGCGTATTCCTCCGCGCTGGACAGAGGTCCTATGCATTGTCTCAAACTCTGGTTTTGTCACAATAGATCCATTTCTATTCATGGGGTTAGTAGCTCTTTTGTAAACTCATGCCCCATGGTGCACATACTGTATGTCGTTTGGCACAGAAATGTCCCAAGCATGGCAACAATTGCACAGCATAACTATTCTGCAGATATAAAACGTGGCTCTCATAAGAAAATAGACTGTCCTTTTTGGTAGTCCGAAAGCTATGGCCGTTAACATCCCTCAAGTCTACATTCATAGGTACTGGAAGCTGAAATATAGGGAGTTATTTGACAAGAGTAGACAGGCACTCAATATCTGGGTTTACATAAAAGTTGGCTTTATTTGGTTAATTTTATTACATATATTTTGATATATTGGTATATATATTTTTTTAAAATGTATATACGTATTTATCAAAAGAATTTTTTTATAAAAAGTTAGTTTTTTATTATAAAAATTATAAACATGGGTATTGTTTTAAAAATGGGTATTGTTTTAAAAAGAGGTTTGGAGTATTAAGTTTTATATTTATTTATGGGTAAACGGAGAATAAGAAAAAGAAAATGAAAAAATAGGGGGTATGGAAAAAATGGTAATAGCTAATGATAAAATACGGTAGGTTTTAACTGAATGAGGATTGTAAAGAAGTTAGCTGTTTTTGCTGGTAAAAATTAGTTCCATTGTGATATGGTTATATGTCCATCTAGAATCCAGGGTATTTAGTTCAAGAAGAAGGTATACTAGGTGGGAGGAGGGGATGTAGTCTCAGTCCTCTTAAGTGTATGTTAGTCACTTTCCACGCTGTGGGTATGTTCCCGATATGTTTATCACTTTCCACGCTCTGGGTATATTATCGATGCTTGTACTCACTTTTTACAGGTGGTTCGGTTTGGTGTGTCTCTGCTGGTGGCGTCCCACACTGCAGTAGACGGTACTCACTCTGCTTGTTCGGATCTTGCTGTCCCGTAGTGAGCGGTGTTAGTTTCGCGCGCTGTTTCCTCAAGCTGGCGTCCCACGTGTCCGGATCACGTGACGCTGCGTATGTTTGAGCGGCTGGTGATGTCGCGATGTTCCGTCTCCCGGTCTGCTTGTCTTACTCTTTCTCAGCGCAGAGCTTTCTCCTTGGTCATATGGGTATTGGTGGGTAGTCTCCTTGAAGTAGATGCCTTGTCTCGGCCACTTGGCTAGCCACTGAGGAAGAGGTTGGAGGACCTCGAAACGCGTCTGGCGAGACAAGGCATCTACTTCAAGGAGACTACCCACCAATACCCATATGACCAAGGAGAAAGCTCTGCGCTGAGAAAGAGTAAGACAAGCAGACCGGAGACGGAACATCGCGACATCACCAGCCGCTCAAACATACGCAGCGTCACGTGATCCGGACACGTGGGACGCCAGCTTGAGAAACAGCGCGCGAAACTAACACCGCTCACTACGGGACAGCAAGATCCGAACAAGCAGAGTGAGTACCGTCTACTGCAGTGTGGGACGCCACCAGCAGAGACACACCAAACCGAACCACCTGTAAAAAGTGAGTACAAGCATCGATAATATACCCAGAGCGTGGAAAGTGATAAACATATCGGGAACATACCCACAGCGTGAAAGTGACTAACATACACTTAAGAGGACTGAGACTACATCCCTCCTCCCACCTAGTATACCTTCTTCTTGAACTAAATACCCTGGATTCTAGATGGACATATAACCATATCACAATGGAACTAATTTTTACCAGCAAAAACAGCTAACTTCTTTACAATCCTCATTCAGTTAAAACCTACCGTATTTTATCATTAGCTATTACCATTTTTCCATACCCCTATTTTTTCATTTTCTTTTTCTTATTCTCCGTTTACCCATAAATAAATATAAAACTTAATACTCCAAACCTCTTTTTAAAACAATACCCATTTTTAAAACAATACCCATGTTTATAATTTTTATAATAAAAAACTAACTTTTTATAAAAAAATTCTTTTGATAAATACATGTATATACATTTTAAAAACTATATATACCAATATATCAAAATATATGTAATAAAATTAACCAAATAAAGCCAACTTTTATGTAAACCCAGATATTGAGTGCCTGTCTACTTTTGTTATTTGAATATCAATAATCCCATAGTGGCTGGGTGAGCCACATTAGATAAGAGCACCACTCCTAAGTGATAAATTGGGAGAAGCCGCTATCACAACATATCCAAGTTATTTGACTAGTCTGTATAATTCCTTTGGCTTGCATGCTGCCAGTGTCAGTTCCTTCGGGCCCAACTGAGTAAATTTTTCTCAGGGCCCAAACACTATATCATTAATAAAGTCTAACATGTTTAGTATCAAAGAAATAGACCCTAGTGGCAAGCGAGCAAGTGTTTGGCTCCAAATGGCATTTTTCTCCTTCACCTTTGGGGCCCACTATGGCTTCAGAGATTGGGCTCACCATCGGACCTTCTAGTTCTCTGGTGAGCCAGTCCAACCCTGCATGTTGCGATCAGTGTCCGACATTGTGGTTGCCAAGGATCCCCTGTCTAACCATCGAAACTTTACAATGGGGTTGTCAGTCGGGAAATCAATAGCAACCAACTATTTCATAACCCCAATAACAAAAAAGTTGGGACACTGTGTAAAATGTAAATAAAACCAGAATGCACTTATTTGCACATTTCATAGACCCATATTTATTCACAATAGATCATAGAACACATATCAGAAGTTGAAATTAAGACATTTTACCATTTCATAAAAATAAATAAATAATATTTTAGAACTTGATGGCAGCAACACATCTCAAAAAAGTTGGGACAGGTCCATGTCTACCATTGTGTAGCATCCCCTATACTTTTACAGTGCGTAAAAGTCTAGAAAGTGAGGAGACCAATTGCTGGAGTTTTTGCGAGAGGAAGGTTGTTCAATTCTTGTCTGTGTGATCCTGGATCTCCTTTGCCGGATTTTTCATTTCATGATGCGCCAAATGTATTCTTTTGGTGAAAGGTCTGGACTGCAGGCAGCCAGTTCAGCACCCAGACAAGTCATGCTGTTGTGATGGATGCAGTATGTGGTTTAGCATTGTCTTGCTGAAATATGCAATGCTTCCCCTGAAAGAGACGTTGTCTGGATGGAGCATATGTTGTTGTAAAACCTCTATATACTGTTCAGCATTGATAGTGCCTTTACAGATGTGTAAGATGACCATGTCATAGGCACTAATGCAACCCCATACCATCAGAGATGCAGGCATCTGTACTGTGCACTGATAACAAGCTGGATGGTCCTTCTCCTCTTGAGTCCACAGAACACGGCATCAATGGTTTCACATAAGAATTTAAAATTTTGATTCATTTGTCCACCCACCTTTTTCATTTTGCATCAGTCCATGTTCAATGAGCTTGGCCTAGGGATGACAGCTGAGTTTTTGGATCATGTTGACATATGGCTTCTTCTTTATACAGCTTTCACTTACAACTGTGTTCACAGACAATGATTTCTGGAAGTGTTCCTGGGCCCATGCAGTGATTTCCAGTATAGAATAAATCCTGTTTTCAATGCAGTGCCGCCTGAGGGCCCCTAGATCATAAGCATCCAGTACTGACTGTTGGCCTTGTCCCTTGTACACATGGATTTCTTTTGATATTATATACTGTAGATGGTGAGATATTCAAAGTCTGCGCAATTTTACGTTGAGAATCGTTTTTCTAAAACTGTTCCACAATTATTAGATGCAGTTTGTTGCAGAACTGCGCCCATCTTTGCTTCTGAGAGGCTATGTCTCTCCAACAGGCTCTTATTATACTTTGTCATACAAATTGCTTCTCCAGCCATTTTTTCTTAGTATCACTTTCTTTTCCAGCCTTTTGTCGCCCCCGTCCCAAATTTTTTGGAATGGGTTGCCACCATCAAGTTCTAAATGAGTTAATTTTTTCAACATCTGATGTGTTCTATAGTCTATTGTGAATAAAATATGGGCCTTTTACAAAGCATTGCGTTCTGTTTTTTACATTAATTTACATTTTACACAGGAATTCAGGTTGTATTCTAAATCAGTTGTGCGTTGGTGAACTTAGCGCCAAATTTATCAGATGTCGCATCTTGTTTGTTAAATTAGGCGCATCAATAAACCTAAAACTTTTGTCTAGAACTAAGTTGATACAAGTAAACTAGAAAATACTGGCAATCCCCCTATGTAATAACAATTCTGGAGCATCTATGCCAGCACATTACTTTGATTCTATGTTATGCCATCCCTTTATTATTCCTGCTAGAAGTTCTGAGTAAGGTCTAGATGGGTGTTATAAGTTTGGGGTGGGGGGGCCTGAACAGTCTGACACTGGCAGCACTGATTGGATAAAGTCAGACTGTGCAGGGACAATAACCCTCCCCCCCCCCCCTCACACCCGACGGGTAACACTCATCTGGACCTTCATTGCAAACTACTAGTAATTCATTCTTAACTTCTAGCGGGAATAATAAAGGAATGTCATATCATAGAGTCATAAGATTAGATGCTCCAGAATTGTTATATCAAGGTTGATGCAAGTAGTTACTAAAACAGACATGTCAGGATAGTCTGACTATAATGGGATCCAGCTGTTTTTCATTCCTTTATTATTCCTGCTAGAAGAATCGCGTCCGTCAGCAGATTTGTACCTATGAACCTGGCTAATCTGTTGCATGTCCACTTGGCAGCTGAAGGCATCTGTGTTGGTCCCATGTTCATATTTGCCCGCACTGAGAAAATGATGTTTTAATATATGCAAATGAGCCTCTAGGAGCAACAGGAACATTGCGGGCACATATGAACATAGGACCAACACAGATGTCTTCAGCTGCCAAATGCACGTGTCAGCCGGGTTCATAGGTACAAATCTGCTGACAGATGCCATTTAAGAAAATGCATTCAAAAACTGTGTGTATGAGGCCTTACAACTGTGACACATTCGCTATATGGCAAGGACAAGCATTACATCGTATATTTAATTCATTTATTAAAGGGTTAGAGAAACATGGCTGCTTTCATCCAAAAGCACAGTGCCTCCCCTGTTTACAGGTTGTCTGTGGTATTGCAGCTCAGCTGTGTTCACCTCAATGGAGCTAAGCTGCAATGTTGGTCACATTTCATGGATAGGTGTTGCACCTTTTCTAAAGTACTCATGTTTCTCTAATCCTGTACAACTGCTTTAAAGAGGACATGTAACTTCTCGTGGCATGTCTGTTTTAGCAACTACTTGCATTCCCCATGTAATAACAAGTTATGAATGAATTACTAGCAGTCTGCAGTGAAGTTCCGGATCGGTGTTATCCGTTTGGGAGAGGGGGTGTCCCTGCACAGTTTGACACTATCCAATCAGTCCTGCCAGTGTCAGACCAGGTGCAAGGGCAGGCCCTTACCTGGTCTAACGACCACCTGGACCTTCCCTGTAAAGTGCTAGCAGGTCAATCATAACTTCTAGCAGGAATAATAAAGGAATGGCACAACAAAGAGATGCTACAGAATTGTTATTACAAGAGGGGTGCCGGTAGTTACTAAAACAGGCATGTCAGGTTACAGGTCCCGTTTAAGCACTTCTGGAACAACAAGTTTCAATGAGATAATAGTATCCTGACTGACCTACTGAATCACGGCCTGTTTACTTATATATATCATCATTTATGTGTGTACATAGATCATCCCTAAACCATAACCAGCTCTACAGTTAGGTCATCAGTGTATAGGTGGGACGCTGAAAAACATCCATATGGGGTATCTACCAGGCATATGGAAAGGAGAAATGCCTATTATTGGAGATATTTGCAGGTCCCGACTACCGGTGGCTGGGAAACAGCGTAGCGGCCTGGCACTCGCTCTTTCAGTGGCTCCCACTGCGGTGCATGAGAGCTACCAAAACAGCACAGTACTTCATGGTGTTTCCCTAACCGCCCGATCCTAATCTTCCCCCACCTTTGGCACTGGTAAGCTGGTCCTGCTGAAACGGGCAAGTTTGGTTGGCATAAAAAAGTCAGCTCCATATGTTAGTGGGGCAAACAAGCATTTTTTTGTACCGGTGTTTTTGTTAATTAAATGGCATTTTTTGGGGTCTCTGTTTTTTAAAAGCACAGCATGATAGCTCTTGCCATTTTTTTGGGCATTTAAGCATCTTCTTCTCTGTTGGGAAAAAACTGCGGAAAAAATGTTGATCACACAGCTATTTAGAGAAAGAAAATGAATATTGAACATTGCACCAGGACCATTTAAAGGGGTTATCTATTAAATGACTATTTAATGTCCCCCATATGCCCGGGCCCCTTACACTGAATATACTTACCTCACTCCCCACGCCACTCCTTGTCCACGTACTGCCGCCGCTGCTTCTCCCCGTGCGCGGATGAAAACATCTGGTGTCGGGGGTATGGGGCAGCCAATGGCAGGCGGGGAGGGAGACGAGCCCCCCTAGCATCGAAGGTGACACTAGGGAGACTCGTCCCCGCCTGCTATTGGCTTCTTTCCCCCCGCTACCGGATGTTTTCATCCGCATACGGGGAGAAGCAGCAGCGGCGGTGCGGGGACCAGGAGCGGCACAGGAAGCGGAAAACCAGGTAAGTATATCCGTTGTGAGGGGCCCGACATATGGGGGGACATTTAATGGTCTTGGATAACCCCTTTAACATATATGTGGGGCCAATGAAAAGATGCCCCCTCCCGTCTACAGAAAATAAAGTGGCATGCAAAATACCCAATAAAACTTTTCATTACGCCAACAATCCCTGAAAAGTATGGGTTATCTGCAGGCTGTAAAGGGGTTGCCAACCTCACACATTGGTGGCATATCACCATCTCTGAACAGGTGCCCCAAAATGAATAAATGGACACTGCGCAAGCGCGGGCACCATCCATTCACTTGTATGGGAGTGCCGAAAATAGCGAGCGCACTCACTCGAATCTTTTCAGAACTCCCATAGAATTGAATGAAGAGCACACTGCGCAGTTTAGCCCATTGAATGGAGTAGCAAACATTGCAGGTCCTCACTATAAACCGTGGCCGCATGAAGGGCAGCATGGCTTCCCACTGAAAACAATGGGAGGCAGGTCGCAGCATTTTGGTGCGAATGCACGCCAAATCTTGCTAGTAATAAATTCTGTCTGATCAGGGGTTAAAAATAGTGACAGCCACAGATACCCCCTGTCAGATCTAGGAGCACAACATTGCAGGGCTACATTTAGATGGTCACAAACTGAACTGCCCAGGTTCCCAATACCCAAGCGGGGCCCAAAAGAACAGGCCCCTCCAGAATCAACCTAAATATACAATAGACCCTTTTACTTCCCCGTCACCAATGAATGTAAAGTGAACAAAATAAATTATCTAAAAACTGGCAAGTCGCACGTTTCCATTTTCCTTGCAGCAATGAGTTCTGATTATTCAGACCTGAGAGGGGTACACGTCATAATGAACAACCTAAAAAAAAGCAAGGGGAACACGGTGAACCCATTACTTTGCTCCTCTATCAACCATGACAATGCAAGGCTGCTGAACTCCACTCATGATGTCCGCAGCTCACCGGCAACTTAAGATTGCTTCTTGTCGGCAGCAGAAGCAATGTCAGGTATGCCAAGTCTGCTCCGGGAATTTACACGTTAAAGGCGGTATAGGCTCGGAAGCGTTTCTGTGGAGGTCCAGCACAATCTACAATGTATCGGGGCTTTCCTGTGGACACTATCAATGACTCCAGGAAATATAGGAACAGCCTTCTCTGCAGCTTTAAGGAAGCGAAGCCAGCAACAAGGCAGGCGACACTAACCTCGGGAGATTAACAGAATCAGAGCAAAGAGGTAAAAATCACCGGACATTAAAACAGAAACACAAAATGCCAGCCGGACCACCCGCACCCATATCATTCAACTTGCCCGTTACCTGCATCACACACTGGCCCATAATATACAGCCATACCCTGCAGACAACACTGATACATTGTCCATTGTGTACATGACCCATGAGATATACTCCAACACCATTATCGTGTCCACTCAACCGTTACCTACTGTATATCGCACACTTACAGCCAGCTGTTAACCCATACCTGTCTGCACTTTACTTGTAGCCTATCCTCCAGGCTACGCTTCGTATCGCTCAGTAAACCTGTATGCTCAGCCACCTGCGACTCACTGGTTGACTTAAAAGATCAGCTTGACGGAGTTGCTGGGGCTTGTAGTTCCCTGGCAGCAAGACAGATACAAGTTGTCAAGCTGTAGCATGCTCCTATCTCAACCAGTGTATCCAGACTATATACAGAACCTCTGCCGGTCTCTACCGCAGCCTGTACACATACACAGCTCCACTTCTACTGTAGTGCTAGGCTAACACACAAAACACATATTAAATCACACGGACCCTGCTCCATTGTTAGAAGGGTCTTCTAAGAGGATGATAAATGACAGTCTCCTACCTGTACCAATGACCAGTACAGAGATCCAGGGGGGCGGTGGGGGGGGCCTCTTCACCGAGTAGAGAACTGGCAATTCCTGTTTATCCTCCTCTCTTTATCTACCTGTCTTGATTTACATGGGCACGCCCCCCAGGTGACATCACCTGGAAACACTTTTCCCGCCCTCTTGAAATATGAATCAGAGGCATCTTATGGAGTGGCCAGACCAGGAGCCTATGTGGAAACTGTATAGCTGTCAGCTTCAGCATAGAGCGCGGATCTGCTGTCTCAGCCCGGTGGCTGGGCGTGCACATGTTGCTATGTACTTAAATGCTATCTTTTCTGCTGTATGTGTAATAATCACGGAAACTCTCGGGTAGGAATAATCTGCAGCTATTAGGGAGGTAGATGTCATATGTGTACATACTGTGCATTCCCTGCCTAGCAGCTCTGGGAACTCTTGGACTGGCTCCAATGCCCATGTATAAGCCTCTCCTCTCTGTCTGTTGCTTAGGAGGGGAATTAGTAGCCGAGCTGCACGTTTCGTTAAGAGATGGGAGGGTACGGGTTGAGGGAGGGAGGGCACAGGCTGTTAAAAATACCAAACGAGATGTCCAGCATATCCTATAGTGGCCAGAGCGACTTGTCCATCATCTCCAACACAGTCACATAATATCAACCAAGATGCTGTCCCAAGTACCAAACAGAACCTGCATCAGACGTGCATGTATATGAAGCAGATGTAGCAGAGCTAAATGTGTCATACATGATATGACGGTGAATTACTCCAAATGACAAACTCAGTGTTGCTGCAGCTTACAACTTTGCTTCTGCTGCATTCATATCTAGCACAGACTCTAAGGCCACAGGCACACAGCGCTGTATTTTATGTGGGTTTCAGAACTGCTCTACCAATTACGTTGCGATTTTGCACCGCAAAAGGAGAAATCTGCACTGAAAATCCCGCACAACATGGCGTCAATTTCAAAATCCGCACCGCAGTTCAATTCTAGGCACGGACAAGTTTCTGCACAAATATCCATGTGTAACACGCACCCTGTGCAGGTGGCAGGTCACAGGGAGGATTTTCACAGCGAAATCTGCGGCAAATTCCACTTTTGCCATGTGCTGATTTATTGGGGCGGATTTATCATGGATTGCACCCTCTGCATTGTAAAGTAAAAATCGCTGCTGAAAATCCGCTGCATAAATCGACATGATGTGGATTAAAAATGACCGTACCGATTACAAAGCAGATGTGCAAACGTGCGCTTCTATAAACGCTGTGGATTTTTCTGCACGTAATTTCGTTAAACAAGATTGTTAGAAAAGGTTAACCAAGATTGCCTGGAATATCTAAAAGGCGACTGAGAGTTATCAGTACAATAGGTTAATTGCTCTAAAGGTCCCTTTAGATGGGACAATTTAGCAGGCAATTGTCGCAGGCGTTCCTTCCCGGCAATCGCTTGCTCATCGGTGGAGGAGAAAGTTTCATTTACAGAAATCCCCTCCACAGTATGAGGAGGAGCGATCGCTAATGCCATCACTCTTCCCCATATAGACTTGTTGTTTGCCGGCAGCAGAACGTGTTTACGCGGCACAATCTGCCGCTGGCAAACGATGATTCAGGTGCTACGCAAACAATTGAATTACCCGACGAACGAGCGTTTCTCTCGTTCATCGGGTAATCTGCGGCACCTTTACACAAGGAGATCATCTCTAACAAGCGTTCCTATGAATGCTCATTAGCGATTATCTGGTGGATTCTCGCCATCTTCTCATATAGCTTCATGTCATGTCCAAAATCTGAACAGTGGTGAACCCATATAACTTAGGCCTCATGCACACGACCGTTATGTTTTTTTGCGGTCTGCAAGTTGCGAATCCGCAAAACACGGAAGCCGCCCGTGTGCCTTCCGCAATTTGCGGAACGGAATGGGCGGCTCATTATACAGATGCCTAATCTTGTCCGCAAAACGGACAAGAATAGAACATGTTATATTTTTTTTGTGGAGCTACGGAACGGAGCAACAGATGCGGACAGTACACAAGTGCTGTCCGCATCTTTTGCGGCCCCATTGAAGTGAATGGGTCCGCACCCGAGCAGCAAAAACTGCGGCTCGGATGCGGACCAGAACAACGGTCATGTGCAGGAGGCCTTACTTCAGATTCACCTTCTCCTCGAAACGGTATTGCAATCACAGGAGCACATTGATTAAAAACTGGAGTCTATTGGCATGAGATGCGCCAAATTTAGTAAGAGGCGATACCTCTTAACGTTTGTTGCATCTTCTGATATCCGTGCGCCAGAAAATAAAATCTATGCCTCCGATGGGCTAGTTTTCTGGTGTAAATTGGTGTAAAATGTCAAATGTGTCACCTCCTTGAGCTAAGCCCCAGCCTCTTTTGTGAAAGTGCTGTGCGCGTTGGAAAATCTCAAAAAGACGTTCATTTTTGTGGTGAAAAGCTCTGGTACATGTGCCCCACAGTTTGTCATACAGTCACAGTTAGCTACCATTAGTTCTACTACTACTGGTGAAGTAAAAATCGGTGGAAAATAAAAGCACAATATAAAACAGTATATAAAAGGTGCCATCTTGTAGCAGCTTGGTGTGGCTCTGCTGTGCAGGGCAAATTTGTAACTGTCGCAATGAAAGGACGTGAAGAGTCACACGTTATTCTTTGACTTCAGTGGCCCACACTGACTAATGTAAGTGCGCCTAGGTAATCTGGCGCATCGAGGTTTAAATGATCTGCGCCTAGCCCAACAAGGGGTGTGGTCTATCAGAAGCGGGTGGGATTTCACAGAAAGGGGCGTGGCTTAGTATGCAACGACTTAGTATTTAACGACAAATTTACTCCACAGTTCTGGCATAAAATTCTTTCTCAAACTAAGCCAACCGATCACTGGTGCAGAGTTAGACAATAATGTCAATGGCAAATGTAACTGATTTGAAATAGATCCCAAGGAATTCTAATGGATCCCACAGAATCATATCAGTTTCCATCAGGGTTCCTCTGTTTAAATGGGAAGAGTAGTTCTGCAGACTATGTTATCCTTAGGCCTCATGCACACGACCGTTGTTTGATTCCGTGTTCGTTGCTCCGTTTTTCGTGATTTTCTGCGGACCCATTGGTTTTCAATGGGTCCGTGGAAACCTCGGCAAATGCACCGTTTGTCCTCCGCGTCCGTGGTCCGTGATTCCAGTCCGTCAAAAAAATATAACCTGTCCTATTCTTGTCCGTGAAAAACGGTTCACGGACCCATTCAAGTCAATGGGTCCGTGAAAAAATGCGGATGGCCATCCGTGTGTCATCCGTGTTCCGTGTCCGTTTTTTTTGCGGATCCCTTGGCAGGCACTTGTCAAAAATTGTCAGCCTGTCTATAGGTAAAATCTTTTGGGTCATGTCCGCTAAAAAAACGGAAGACACACGGAAACACAACGGAAGGCAAAAACGGACACGGATCACTGAACAACGGAACCCCTTTTTGCGGACAGCATAAAAAAACGGTCGTGTGCATGAGGCCTTAACGTCAAAAACACTAAGACCACAATGGACTGCAAAAAATTGTCAATGTAAGGGGGGGTTCACATCAGCGTTCGCAATTCCGCTATTGCTTTCCGTTATAACATGGAATAATGGAATTTGTAAGACGGAATTCAAAACGGAAACCTTTAGAGGCATTCTGTTTTGATCCGTCATAATAGAAGTCTGATGGGAAAACATAACGGATCTGTCTGGTTTCCGTTATCCAGGACGAAAAAAAAAGTCCTGTCCATTATTATATAACCATGTTATAACGGAAACCAATTAAAGTAATTTGTAACGCTGATGTGAACAAGCCCTAAGCAGAGCCTTAAGGTGGCCATACACATTAGGCTAAAGTTGATCCAAACAGGCGGTTTCAACCAAAATGAATGTTCGTCGGGTGAAATTTACACAATGATCAATCGTTTTAGCCTATCGATGACAAACCAATATCGTGTGAAATAAAAATAAGTTGGCCAAGTTTAATCTATTCATCCGACAGTCCGACGAAAGATCTTTCTTTGAAAGCTTGTTCCCTGAAAGATCTTTCGTCCTTCACCGATTTTATTGAACATGTATGACCTGTCTGAACAACTGTAACGGCCAATATGGACTATAATGTGAATGGTCGTGTCTGCGAACAGAACTTTCACCACATGATCGTCTGTTCAACTGCTGTCCAACCATCAGCCAACCTCTATCTAATGATAGTGGGCACAAAGGCGTAGGCCGGAGTCCCACCATGGTGTCATTGAGCATGATAGGTGTGATTGTTTTTTACGTCTTTCTCTTTTACTCTATTAGTGTTCTTTCCTTTTTTCTGCTCTGTGCTTTTATTCTGTTATTTATTTTTCAGCTAACCTGAGGTAAAGCGATTTAAGGATCCTGATTGGCTGTTGGTTGCTTACCTGTATCTGGGCCTGTTTTCTGCCCCTCCCCTGATTGGCCAGCTGTTCTCAGTGGCGGGAATTTGGATTTCTTATAGAGCGGGACCAGAGCCTGTCAGTCGCCGAACCCGTGAAGAGGAAGAAGACGTCGTCCCGCCCGCCCTCCCTTACAAATTAGCAGTTCTGAATTAGAGGGGGGTAGTCTCCCAGCTTTGCTGGGGGGACATTTGCGGTTTTACTGACGTTTAAATGGTGTTTCATTAATTTATGAATTGATTAATTATTTATTAAATTTGGTTTATTATGTATATTAACCCTTAATAAAGGACCGCATGGTCATCATTTTAACCGCTTCAACCCCCCTAGCTTAAACACCCTTAATGACCAGGCCACTTTTTACAATTCCGCACTACACTACTTTCACCGTTTATTGCTCCGTCATACAACTTACCACCCAAATGAATTTTACCTCCTTTTCTTCTCACTAATAGAGCTTTCATTTGGTGGTATTTCATTGTTGCTGACATTTTTACTTTTTTTGCCATTAATACAAATTTAACGACATTTTTGCAAAAAAATTACATTTTTCACTTTCTGTTGTAAATTTTTTTTTTTTAAAAAATAACTTTTCTATATAAATTTTTCTCTAAATTTATTTTTCTACATGTCTTTGATAAAAAAAAGTCCAATAAGTGTATATTTATTGGTTTGGGTAAAAGTTATAGCGTTTACAAACTATGGTGCAAAAAAGTGAATTTCGGCATTTTGAAGCAGCTCTGACTTTCTGAGCGCCTGTCATGTTTCTTCAGGTGCTAGAATGTCAGGATAGTATAAATATCCCCCAAATGACACCATTTTAGAAAGAAGACACCCCAAAGTATTCGCGGAGGGGCATGGTGAGTTCATGTATCATTTCATTTTTTTTCACAAGTTAGCGGAAAATGACACTTTCTGAGAAAAAAAAAAAAAAGTTTCAATTTCTGCTAACTTCTGGCAAAAAAATATAAAAATCTCAGACGGACTCACTATGCCCCTCAGTGAATACCTCGGGTGTCTACTTTCCGAAATGGGGTCATTTGTGGGGTGTGTTTACTGTTCTGGCATTTTGGGCGGGGCTAAATTGTGAGCCACCATGTAAAACCTAAAGGTACTCATTGGAATTTGGGCCCTTTGCACTCCAGGCTGCAAAAAGTGTCACTTATGTGGTATCGCCGTACTCAGGAGAAGTAGGCCAACGTATTTTGGGGTGTATTTTTACATATACCCATGTTGGGTGAGAGAAATATCTCTGTAAATTGTCAACTTTGTATAAAATTTTTTAAAAGTTGTCGTTTACAGAGATATTTTTCACACAAAGTATGGGTATATATAAAAATACACCCCAAAACACATTGCCCTACTTCTCCTTAGTTCGGCGATACCACACGTGTGCAGTTTTTTGCAGCCAAGATGCGCAAAGGGGCCCTAAAACCAATGAGTACCTTTAGGATTTCACAGGGCATTTTTACGCATTTGGATTCTCACGCTTTAGGGGCCCCTAAAATGCCAGGACAGTATAAAAACCCCACAAGTGACCCCATTGTGGAAAGAAGACACCCCAAGGTATTCTGTGAGGGGCATGGCGAGTTCACAGAAAAAAAACATTTGGCACAAGTTAGCGGAAATTGATTTTTTATTTTTTTTTTACAGTCTCATATTCCACTAACTTGTGACAAAAAATAAAATTTTGCATGAACTCACCATACTCCTCACGGAATACCTTGGGGTGTCTTCTTTCTAAAATGGGGTCACATGTGGGGTATTTATACTGCCCTGGCATTTGAGGGTCTCCGCAATCATTACACGTATGGCCAGCGTTAGGAGTATCTGCGATTCACCTTATATTGAGCATACGGGTAATGAGATTTTTTTTTTCTGTTCAGCCTCTGCGCTGAAAAAAAAAAAAAAAAATGAACGGCACAGATTTTTTCATTCGCATCGATCAATGTGGATGAAAAAATCTCTGCCAAAATCAGTGACTGCGGTTCGGTGGGCTGGGCGCTAGCTACCTAACAAGTAGCTAACTAACTGGCGGTGATAAGGGACCCTTTTGCCCCATTCACACGTCCGAAATTCTGTTTGCGGAACGGAATTGTGGACCCATTCATTTCTATGGGGACAGACTTTGTCCCGCTCGGATCTGGAATTACGGATCCGCGCTTCCGAATCTGCACTTCCGTTCCGCAAAAATATAGAACATGTCCTTTTCTTGTCCGCAATTGCGGACAAGAAAAAGCATTTTCTATATAGTTCTGGCAATGTGCGGATCTGCAAAATGCGGAAAGCACATTGCCGGTGTCCGTGTTTTGAGGATCTGCGGATCCGCGGATCCGTGAATCCACGGATCCGCAAAACACATATGGACATCTGAATTGAGCCTTACAAGGGGTGTGATCAATGACAGGGGGGTGATCAGGGGGTCTAGATGGGGTGATCAAGGGGTTAACAAGGGGTTAATAGGTGAGGGGGGGTGGGGGTGGGGTTAGTGTAGTGTTTGGTGCAACTTTACATAGTTACCTGGTCCTCTGGTGGTCGATCCAAGCAAATGGGACCACCAGAGGACCAGGTAGCAGCTATATCAGATGCTGTTCACAAAACACGCGTTCACAGGAAGTCTCGGCTCTCACGAGATGACGCGCCGATGCGTCGTCTCAGAGCTACAGGACTGCCTGCAGGACGCATCCCTGCGTTAGGCGGTCCTGTAGCGGTTAAGTTACATTTTAGATAAGAACTCGTATGACCCCATGTGTATGGCCAGCTTAAGATACAGGGGCATAGTTATAGCTCATGTAGAGGCGGCAGTCCTGATGCCAGTATTATTAATGACACATGGGCCTAAGAGCTTCAATCTGTGCACCTGCTTAGATACAACTTATCAGCCCCATTCTGTCCCTGACATTGTGGCAACAATGTGCTTACCATAAGATATCCATAACATGTAGCTATGTTTTAGCTCATCTCAAGGATGATACACAGCCATAACCATAATAAAGGTAATGCTAATAACAGTGATGGAAGGCACCAGTGACTCATCTTATTAAGACGTCTTAATAACCACCTCAGAATGACAAATTCACCTGCCGCTCCCAGCACGGGTAACAGTGAAAAAACAGGACAGACGTGTGGCTCACGGATGATAGCGAGCACAGGAATGCTAAAAGGGTTGTACAGGATTAAAAAAACATGGCCTCTTTCTTCTAGAAACATCGCCACATCTATCCACAGGCTGTGTCTGGTATTGCGACACAGTTTAATTAACGTGCAATGGGTTGAGCTGTAATAGCACACGAGAAGACCTGTGTTGGGACAGTACCCACCACGAACACCCAGGACATTTGTCAAAACCTGTACTAGGGAAGTGGAGCAGTGACCCATTACAGCTAATCAGAATACAGCTTTAATTTACAAAAGGTCCTCTCAAAAATGAGAACTGGAATCTGATTTGTTGCCATGGGCAACCCTCCATGTTCCCTTGCCCCAGTTTTAATAAATGCATCCAACAATGTAATATAATAATACAGTGTCAAAGATTGAGAAAATTAAAGAAAAGTGCTGCTCAGTGAAGAAATTACAACAGCTTCAAAGTAGGGTTATTTGGCGTGCTCAAAGTTTACGCATTCGAAGATCGTACCAGTCTCTTCCTGAGAACCTTACCCCAGAACGGGGCGGATTGGCTATAGACCCTACAAGGAGATTTCCCAGCGGACAGATGCCCATGGGGCCGCCTGCCAGGTACATAACCAACCTACCTTCTCAGCGTTAATTAATGCTAGAAGCATCAGGTACCTATGCACTTGGTCGACGACCTCAGGGGCTCTCCTGAATAAAACTCTATTGCAGGATGGTGATACTGCTAAATACTGGGGCAGGGGTGGCAGTTTGTGCTGCACTGTGGTATTTGGTGCTGCTGGGGCAGTATTTTGTGCTGCACTGTGGTATTTGGTTCTGCTGGGGCAGTATTCTGTGCTGCACTGTGGTATTTGGTTCTGCTGGGGCAGTATTTTGTGCTGCACTGTGGTATTTGGTTCTGCTGGGGCAGTATTTTGTGCTGCACTGTGGTATTTGGTTCTGCTGAGGCAGTATTCTGTGCTGCACTGTGGTATTTGGTTCTGCATGAAACTGGTGTGGGACAGTGGATATTAATTTGTAAGTAAAGGGCACAATGGGCTCAGGCTAGACAGGACATCCGTTATATACAGTATAGTGTCTGTAATTCTCGAGCTGAATCATCTGTGATACAATTGTTATGTAATATATAGACAGCACAGATGTGTTGTCATCTTCTCACCTGCCCCCGTGGGCGTTAGATTTGACTCCAATCCTGCTGCTACTTATCCTTTAAGTCAAATATTTGCATTGGGTTGCTGTAATTGTGTACGTCTAGTATTTCTCACTGACAGACCGCTCATAGGTGAAGACATATTGAGAGATAATAAAAATACATGACAAATTGGAAAAAGCTACCCCCCTTTTCCCCTGGCCAAAAGCTGTTCGATGTAGTTATTCTTATTGTAGTACAGACTGAAAAACAAACAAGGATAGGGCTGGCTGCACGGGTGAGTAAAAGTAGCCCTTTGCCCAACCCAACTTTTGATAATCATAGAGCATGCTTTAAGGGATTGGCCACTTTCTGGTTTCTGTTGACCAATGCGTTTGTGAGATGATTATATAAAACTTACTAATATAGCTTTTGTTAAAATTCTGTGCTATTTTCTATTTTTCATAAGGTATGCCTCCTGGTTTTTCAAGTCATTTGTGCTGTCCACAAAGTGATCCTGTCCATAAAATGGCTGCTGATGGAGGGTCATGTGCCAGGAAAATCGCCTCCATTGGAATACACTGCACCTGCCATCTGCCCTACACTGTTGGGAGTTTAGTGTTTGAATAGAGGAGGCAGAGTAACGTGTCTTGTCACATGACCATCCATCAGGAGCCATCCTATGGATAGGACCTCTATGAGGACAGCACAGAAGATATGCCTAACAAGGGGACATGGCTTCTGAAATATAGCAAACGGCAGAAAATATCAACAAAGGCTATATCAGCAAGATCAATATTGCCATCTTACCTACACATTGGTTAACAGTAGCCAGAAAGTGGTCAGACCCTTTAATACTCCCATTCCTTATCAGGCCAATTTTTCAGTTTTCGAAATGAGCCTATCTAACTGCAGATAACTAATTAAAGGCTATGTACACCTTTGGGGGCAATTTTTTTAAATGATTTCATTATGATATAATTTGGGCCAAAAATCATTTTTTTCAATTGAACTTTATTAAAAATATTGAGCCATTCTGTCACAAAAGCTTAAAAGGGTTGTCCAAGGTCAGAGCTGAAACTGGACATATCTCGTTCTTCACCCAGGCAGCTTCTCTGAGATAAGCATCGGAACATTTTATGCCCAGATGCTCTCCCGTGCCTTGCGCTGTATTGTGCAGGGCAAGAGCTTTTTGTTTACAAACTTACACTGCTAGGCGGAGGCTTCAACCTAGCAGTGTTCACGGCGGCGTCAACGGCACCACTGCTAGGCAGAAGTCTCCACTTAACAGAGACATGGTACGTTCCCGAATGTAATGTAAAAGCCCTTGCCCTGCACAGTTCAACGTAGGGCAAGGGAGAGCATCAGTGCGTGAAATATTACGATGCTCATCTCAGAAGGGCTCTGGGTTAAGAACGGAATATGTCCGGGTTCAGAACTGTTTTAATAGCTGTATCGATCCTACTTTCACGTTTTGCCGGTCATCTAATCTCTAAATTACTAAGAGGTCATAGACACTTATTTAAGCCACATTCTTATCAAAAAGATAAGGATTGAACTTTGATGAGTGTTTATAAAGTCTGAATGTAGAGAGTAAAATTCAGATCTTGTTAGTAGAGCATCTCAGCTCTGAACAGGGAAAAGGACTCCATATTTCTAATAAAGACCAATTGAAAAAAATATTTTTAGCTCATAATAAGTACAATGCACTAATAAAAAAAAAAATTGCCCCAAAGGTATACATAGCCTTTGTTTTCTGAGCCAATCTACATGTATTTGATATTTTTTTTTCACAAGACACATTAAACCTTTCTTTTTGTGCCATTAGATGACAGATATAATATTTAAGAAAAATATTAAAAAACTATAAAAAAAAATATTTTTGTTTTCTTATCAGTTTTTTTCCTAACTGCTAAAGTACGTGTAATTGTACTTTTCCACCGGTTTCAGTACATTTATTAACTACAAAAAACTCGGCCTCGTCATTACATGCACCAACACCTGCAGTGCCACAGTATTGTACTGCCTTTTGCAACTGTGTGCGGACCCTGTATTGCAACCCTAAATCCCGCCAACATCAAGGGCACCCAGTACAACCAGCCACGACAACCTCTAAAACTAGGCTGTGCCTCGAAGGAACCAGGGTACACCCTCCCATCACTACTAGGCCCAGAGAGCACTGTGGAGGACTTTTACCACCATCAGTGCCACTAACAAACGCTCTCGTCCTCTACTCTACTTCCTTCAAGGGCTTGGTGCACTAGGTATAATACAGAGTATCAGTTTTATGTCTGGTTACCTGACAGATCCCACGCAGTTGCTTCGGTTCTCCTGGACAGGATCTGTTTACCAGTAGAACAGAAGCGGCAGGATTTGTCAGATAAATACTTACCAGTTCATTATTGCAGACGGATTCCAAGGGTTGTCCGGTTTCCTCCGGAAACCAAACAGCCTCTTTAAGACATGCTTCAAGACAGGTCACAACAGACAGGCTAGTTAGTTGTTTTAGATTTCTTTTTTTGCAGCAGCTACATTGATGGGTTAGGTAGGTACAATCACATGGTCCACCTAATGTATTTATCCTTAAAGGTGTGGCAATAAGAAGAACTTTGAGGTACTCACCATCTTCCAAGCTGTCTTCATTCACATCACACTCTATGGCCTCACAGCTTACCCGTGCACCACCATTCTCCTTTAAAGGAAAATTCTACATTGTGATTACTGGCTTACCACACACCGCCATCTCAGAATAATGATCATATTTACTTCAGATACAATAGGGCAGTGTTTCCCAACCGATGTGCCTCCAGCTGTTGCAAAACTACAACTCCCAGCATGCCTGCACAGCCAAAGGCTGTCCGGGCATGCTGGGAGTTGTAGTTTTGCAACAGCTGGAGGCACACTGGTTGGGAAACACTGCAATAGGGTAATGGCCTTAGATCCAATGGAAACAGTAATGCAGTGCCTGATGATAATTTAAAGTGAATATCCTCCTTTTAAGATAATGTCTCTTTTTATGTTCAAGATTCTGTACTGATCAATTTTTTTAAATATCTTTATAGCATGCTGTGCTCAGTTTCCCTGATAGAGAGCTTCAAATTCTCTGTATAGTGACTAAATGATAACATTCTGGCCATTTTCAGTCACCACTAGGGGGAGCATACTGCAAACAATATATAGTAAGCGCTTGAGCTTACTCTAGTGGTGGCTGAAGGCAGTCAGAATTTTGGCATTTAACCTTAAAGGGGTTGACTTGCTTCAGCAAATGGCATTTATCATGTAGAGAAAGTTAATACAAGGCAAATACTAATGTACTGTGATTGTCCATATTGCCTCATCTGCTGGCTTGATTCATTTTTCCATCACATTATACACTGCTCATATCCAAAAATTACGAGCACCCTGCAATGCAGCAGTCATGGCTGTGCTTGCACACTATAAGGCCTAATTCACACGTCCGCAAAATGGATCAGCATCCCTTCCGCAATTTTGCGGAAGGGTTGCAGACCCATTCATTTCATAGGGGCAGGAATGGATGTGGACAGCACACTATGTGATGTCCGCATCCGTGTTTCCGCATCCGTGTTTCCGCATCCGTGTTTCCGTTTCCGCAAAAAAATAGAACATGTCCTATTCTTGTCCGCAATTGCGGACAAGAAAAGGCATTCTTTCTATAGTGCCAGCAATGTGCGGTCCGCAAAATGCGGAATGCACATTGCAGCCGTCCGTGTTTTGCGGATCCGTGTTTCCGTGTTTTGCGGATCCGTGTTTCCGCAAAACACACTACGGACGTGTGAATAAGGCCTAAGGCCTCTTGCACACGACAGTATTTTGCGGACCGTATACTGGCCGTTTTTTCAGTTCAGTATACTGACAGTATACTGAACCATTCACTTCAATGGGCCCGCAAAAAATACTGAAGTGTCTCCGTATGCCTTCCGTTTCCGTTTTTCCGTTCAAATATAGAACATGTCCTATTCTTGTCCGCAAATCACGTTTAGTGGCTCCATTCAAGTCAATGGGTCCGCAAAAAAAACGGAAAGCATACGGAAGTACGTCTTCCATATCCGTTCCGTTTTTTGTGGAACCATCTATTGAAAATTTTAAGACTAGCCCAATTTTGTTATTACTGTATACTGTATATGCCATACGGAAAAACGGAACGGAAAAACGGAACCGAAAAAAACGGACCGCAAAACACTGAAAAAGACATACGGTCGTGTGCAAGAGGCTTAAGGGTCCATTCACACGTCCGTGAATGTGTCCGCACCCGTTCCACAATTATGCGGAATGGGTGCGGAACCATTCATTCTCTATGGGGCAGGAATGGATGCAGATAGCACACAGTGTGCTGTCCGCATTTCTGGTAGGGGCCCTGAACTTCCGGTGCTCGGCTCCGGAAAAAATAGAACATGTCCCATTCTTATCCGCAATAGCAGACAAGAATAGGCAGTTATATTCGGGTGCCGGCTGGGTGTATTGCGGATCTGCAATACACTACGGACGTGTGAATGGACCCTAAGGAAAAGCTTTGGCCTGCCTGGTGGCCAGGACAGCAGGATTTTGCAAAGGCCAGCACTTTTTCCTATAGCATGCAAGCACTGTTCAATTGCAGGGTGGTGGTAACTCCTGGAAATGAACAGTGTATAATGTGATGGAAAAATGAATCAAGCCAGTAAAGGAAGCAATATGGACAATCACAATACATTAGTAAGTGTCTTGTATTAACTTTCTCCAAATGATAAATGCCGTTTGCTGAAGTGAGAGAACCCCTTTAAGGTGTACATAAACTTTTAACTAAACTTTATTAAATCCTATTCTAAATATGCTAAAACCATTTTTGTAATACATATTAAATTGTGAAATAGTTAACAAGTCTAGATGCCTATTGCGCTTTAGAATTTATACTCCCTGTGGTTTGGAGTACAGATTACCCTGTGGCCGCACTCACTGCTCTCGCCTGTATCAGCGCTGCTCTCCTAAGGCCTGGCATACATGGGCTGAACCTGCATACATGGGCAGAACCTGCACAAGCAGGAGAGCGATGTCTTATGTGAGCTCCTGCCTTGCGCTCACTTCGCTCTCCTAATAGCCTGCATACAACACTGGTGCAGGCTATCAGCTGAGCGGAGCAAGCTCAGGGCAGGGACTCACATAAGACATCACTCTCCTGCTTGTGCCCGCTCAGCTAATGTCTGGCATAGCCCACGTATGCCAGGCTTTAGTGGAGGATTGATGGTACAGCCTATATAGTGCTCATTGTGGCCCCAGGAGAATCCATACTCCAGTACACAGCGCTGTATTACGAGTATGGATTCTAAAGCACAAAAGGCGCCTGATCTTCAGGTATCTATTTCATATATGTAAAAGTAAAAAAAAAAAAAAGTAAATAAAGTGTATTATAATTATTTTTAGCACATTTAGAATAGGATTTAATAATGTTTAGGTACACTTCAAGTCTATCCAATGGATTTGGAAAACACAACTCCAATCACTATACATAATCAGAATAGAAATATTGTGACAGATGATGCAGTTTATGTGTATGTCAAGAAAGGTGTGTTTTCTGTAAAAATAGAATTCAGCAGATAACCTTTGTATTTACTAGTAATTTCCATTAACTTCTCACTCCTATGAGGTTTCATATAACAAATAGCATAAAAGGTCAAGACAGATCTTTTCTGACCCATTACATAAGACACTGGTATTTATGCAGCAAGTCTATTGATATTAGCCTGTCACCCCCTCATGTTGGTCCTCAATCATGTGATGGGCACACAGAGCTATAAATTTACCATACTGTATGTTGGGAAAGACTTAATGAAAGTTCCTCGGTTTGTAAGATCAAGTACAGTAAATAGCTGTTCACCTATCTAAGACACCTATCTAAGACCCCAATGTAAACAGAACGTGGACAATGGTGGTATTGCTCATGGGCTATGCTAATCAAACCTTTGAGGAAGAAACTACTCTTTAAGGGTGTGCTTTAGCAACATTGTTATAGCTTCAATGTATCTAGAATACAAAAAAATTCCTAAACGAAGTATTTTTTTCCATCTAAAATAATGGATCTCAGACGGAAATGGCAAAAACAGATACAAAAGGTCAGAAGTACGGAAAACTAAACGGTGATGTAAATCCCGCCTTAATGGTGTCCTCAATGCTGAGAAAATACGGGCAGATACTTACCCATCATACCATCAGTGAGGCATCTGATTGGCTTCAAATTTATTCGACAGCAGGAAAATGACCCAACCAGACAGTAAATGTCATTAAGAACTATCTTCAGCATAACAAAGAACAACGAGTCCTGGAGAGGATAATATGTCCCCCACAGAGCCCTGAGCTTAAAGAGGACCTTTCATTACCCTAACAAATCTAAACTAAGTATACAGACATGGAGAGCGGCGCCCAGGGATCTCCCTGCACTTACTCTTATCCCTGGGCGCCGCTCCGTTCTCCCGGTATGTCCTCTGGTAACTTCAACTCTTCGGCTTAACAGGGAGGAGCCTGCCCTTGTTCTCCTGGGTGTCTCCTTTTCCCATGCTGTAGTGCTGGCTAACCGCAGCGCTCAGTTCATAGCCTGGGAGAAGAAAACCTCCCAGGCTATGAGCTGAGCGCTGCGGTTGGTCAGCGCTACAGCCTGGAAGAAGGAGACGCCCAGGAGAGGAAGGGCAGGCTCCTCCCAGTTGAGCCGAAGAGCTGAAGTTACCAGAGCCTATATCAGGAGAACGGAGCGGCGCCCAGGGATAATAGTAAGTGCAGGGAGATCCCTGGGCGCCGCTCTACATGTATGCATACTTAGTTCAGATTTTTTTAGGGTAATGAAAGGTCCTCTTTAACATCATCGAGTCTGTCTGGGATTACATGAAAAGACAGAATGATTTCTGCAAGCCTACATCCACAGAAGATATGTGGCTAGTTCTCAAAAATGTATGGAATAAGCTCCCTGTCAAGGCTTGACAAAGGCCTCATGGAGTAGGCTGAAACGTTGCCTTGGAATAAATTGGGTCATCACCACTTCTCAGGAGTGCTGCCTCTTCTCTGGGATTTATATATATATATATCTATATATATATATATATATATATATATATATATAGGCGGGGAAAAGGCAGACTTATTTATCATTTTCTACGCCTGTTTTAGGCGTAGAAAATGGTCTAAATCTACGCCAGCAAGGGAGCTGGCTAGTGTATAGTTCCCCAAGTTATTTAGAGGCCGGCGCCCCTACATGAGTCAGACGGATGAACCGACAGCGCAGGAGGGACAAAGACGTGTGTCTAAATCGCCGATCTTCATAAATGTCCCCCATTGTTTTTCTGTAAAGTGTTTAATGTGATTATAATGTGAACTATTATTATCTAGTTCCGAGGCAATATGCATGACAGTAACAGGCTCAATGACACCAGCAGTCCTCCAGAGAAATCAATGGTACGGATGAGTGAATCAATACTTATGAATCAATTCCTCCATCAAAAGAGTTCTTTAGCTTCAAGGGTCTGTCCCCACTGCTGAAGCTCCCCCCTGACGCTTGATTGACAGGGCCGAACATCTCACCAAGACCTGACAATCATGTGCCTGCGCTGCTGCTCCAAGTAGCATCCGAAGCGCAGTGACTCTGCATGTGCCAGTACACTTCCAGCTGGGTATCGGAAGCAGAGCCTCTGCGCATGGGCTGCTACTTGGAGCGGCAGCGCAGGCGCATAATTGTCAGGTCTGGGTGAGATGTCCGGCCTTCTCAATCAAGCATCAGGGGGGAGCTTCTTGAGCAGCAGGGACAGCCCCTCACAGCTGAAGAACTCTATTTGATGCACTAATTGATTTGCTCATCCCTAGTCAGTGGCGTGAGTAGATTTACACCACCAATAATTTAGGAAGACAAGGCCAACCTGACCTGTGAGCTCCCACTACACAGGCCTCATCGCAGCCATATATAGAAGGTCTTATAAACCATAGGTGAAAGTTCCCTGTTGGTCTGCTGAAGTGTCTGTTTTATCCCCCATGAAATAACAAGGGAATCTTGTCTAAGAACTCAAGATTTTGATTTCCCTCTGTTATTCCTCCTTGAAATATATAAATAAATTGACCACAGTGGCTCTATACAGTCTGACACTATCAGAACTCATTGGACAGTGTTAGATTGTGTAGGAACATGCCCCTTTGCACAGGGAATGGCAACATCCAGTTGTAATTGTAGTCCTACATTTCTAGAAGGAATAGGAGAAGAATGGCACAGTACAGAAAGTTAAGATGCTCCAGTAATGTTATTGCATGTGGAACACAAGTATTTCAAACTTTCAGTCAATTTTTTAGGACCCCACCATTTGTATCCTGTGAGAGCTCTCTGCATTAAAGGGGCCTCCCAGCTCAAAAAAAAGTTTTCTTCTGGCCTGCACATACTGTAAAAAAATTAACAAAACGTATACTGACCTCGCCCATTCCCTGCCGCTGCCATTTAGATGGTGCCGGGGACCATGCTGTCCTCAATTTCCTGCTCCTGGCAAACATGGCAGGAAATGGCTGTCAATGTCACTTAACCAATCATTGGCTGCAGCGATGACCCACCACAGCCAGGGATTGGCTGAGCAGCAATCCCAGCCACTTCCTGCCGTGTCGAGACAGGAGCAGGAAGTGAGCTGGAGTGTGGACCCCGGCACCATCTAAATGGCAGCAGCTGGGGGTGGTTGGCGAGACGAGCATAAGTTATGTTATATTTTTTTTACAGCATGTGCAGCTGGAATACCCCTTTAAAAATAATCAGTCAGATCTATTTAAAAGGGAACCTGTCATCAACGTTATGCTAACCTCACTGAGGGCAGTATAAAGTAGTGACAGAAATGCTGATGTCAGCGGTGTGTCACTCATGAGCTAAAAGTAAGTGGTTGCTGAAAACCAGCATCATAATCGTTGTAGCCCAGGCCTTGAAAAGAGTCAAATCTACCAGAGAAGAGTCCTGGTTATTCATATCTCCTGCTCTCCTGCCCATCTGCTGATGATTGTCAGTTCTCTCCTAGGGAGAAAGGGAGAAAACTAGGTAGAAGCCTGTCAGTCATCAGCCGGTGGGCGGGAGAGCAGGAATTCATGAATAACCATGACTCTTCTCAGGAGGCCAGGACTCTTTTCCAGGCCCAGTCTGCAATGATTGTGATGTTGGTTTTCGGCAACCACTTACTTTTAAATGACAGATCGCTGATATCACCTCACCTGTCTCCCTGTCTCTACTTTATTGTGCCATTAGTATGGGCAGCATAAAGTTGATGACAGGTTCCCTTTAAGCCTTTATTAGCATCCCTCACTTAAGAATTGTAGGCCTGCCATGTGATAGCTCATGGCCAATCAGTCGAGAGGGTAGAACGCATGCCTTTGAAAAGGCCCATTAATGGGAGTCTGGAGGGCTGATGAGTGGGTGCAGTAGCATCTAACAGATTTCTTAGTTTAAAGGGAGTCTGCCACCTACGTGACCGGTTTTAAACAGATCACAATGTTCAGTGGGGCACAATGACATGACACAGATATTACCTGTGTTAAGTTTTCAGATGCTTCAAATCGCCCAAAAAGTTGTTTTTATCATATGCTAATGAGCCGTCACAAGTGCCCAGGGGCCTAGAATTTTGCCTCACTCGCGCCAAACTTCACCCCTCAGTAAGCTCAGGCCAGCCCTGTGACTTTGTGACATCATATTTCCCTATAGGCATTTCGCGCATCACTGCCGGGCCCGGGCATGCGCAGTGTTCTGCCCACTGTGGGTAGAGGCACAGAGATATGCAGTGCGCATGCGCCGATTTCAGGCCAGTAACTTTCCGTCCCTGGGCACTTGCGACGGCTTATTAGCCTATGATAAAAACTACTTTTTGGGCGATTTAAAGCATCTAAAAAACTAAACACAGGTAACACCTGTGTCATGTCTTTGTGACCCACTGAACAATGTGATCTGTTTAAAACCGGTCAGATAGGTGACAGACTCCCTTTAAAGAGGACTGTCCTGCGACAGAAACACTTCAGGGTAATGCAGTCCTATGTAAAAGAACCGATAACAGATTATAATATAATGATGAGTTGTGCTGAATGGGAAACGGTATATTCGACAAACTCAGCTCTGCTACAGTTGTGTGCTACAAAGCTCCACAAACTCAGAGCTGCCTTGTTTGCTCAGCTACAATATGGCTGCTTTGTGAAATGCACTGCAGGAGTGGAAAGTTTTGTGAAGTTGTGGCAGGCAGAGCGCCCCTTCCCCACGTGTGATGTAAGCCGCATGCCCATGTCATTTCTTACCTTATTCTCAATGAGCAACTCACACACTCTCTTCTCATTCGAGACTCTTTTTTTTCCATTCCTCTTCTGAAAACAACACAATAATTGTTCCAGGACATTCCTCCAACAAAGCCTTCTGTTCCTCTGCCACCCAACTGGGTGAGAAGTTCTCCTCTCCTCGCCCAAAACCATGGGGCACTCTGCACCACTCTGACTCTGGCAGCCAAATAAATTAAAAAAAGATTAGGCTTGTGTACGTTCGCTTTCCATGTCTTTGTCAACTAGTGACGACAGGAAGCAATAAGTTGCTGTGTCAGTAGTCCTAGAGGTTCCAGACACTGTATCCAAGCATCACCAAGACTTTGAGTTTGTCCAGGTGCTGTACCCAGAAATCTGACAGCGTCCTATCTGCCTCTCTCCAGCCTGTATACGCCTGGGACTCTGCAGTGACGACGAGGCTCAGTTGTTGACACAAATCACACACATAGTGATAGCAGACAGAGTCCAGACAGTCCAAAATATTCTGCTCTCCACGTGGAGACTAAGTCGCCCTTCACAGTATTTGGCCTTAACAACTGAAGCAGATATAGGATTAGAATGCAAGCTCTTGGGAACACTGCTTGCACTGTAGCACTGATCTTAACATTAACCCCTGCAAAGTTGTGTGCCACCTGAGCTGCGATTGTTCAGTACAGTACAGTACAAAGTGCTCGTGTCCTTATCTTCAGACTTTATAGATCCATGTCTTATCTACTGCAGTTTTATGAACGGGAGCGTAGGTTACCTGCAGAATGCCTATGGTGCCGGGCAGCTTAGCGGGGACTTCCGTACCAATACCAACCCAGTGGAGCCATGTTACCCTCTGGCTTCCGGGCTCTGGTAGATGTTCTGGTAATCTACAATAGACAGTAAGTTAGAATTAATGGCATGCACATGCAGGGGTGTAGCTAGGGATGATTGGAGGGACATGTAGTCTGGAGTGTTGGGTGCCTGTGATGGCACCTGACCATTTGCCTTGGTCAGGGTATTAGATCCAAGGTTAAACAGAACCTTTACCCTGGTTAAGGAAAATCTAGATATGCTTTATTGCAGTATTGGAGGTTTAACAAAAAACCCATGGGCACCAAATTTTTAATCAGGCCCTCTACCTAAAACTAGTATCTTTTTATGTGGCAGAGGGACTTTGGGTTCCCTCGGGCAATGGGATCTGGTTTCAACTGGTATCTCTGTGCCCTATTAGTACAACTCTGTGCAACAGTACTGTGCCCTTGAACTTTTTCAAAGTTGTAGAGAAATGTTTCTCCATGGTCCTTGTGGCCTTTGCACCTATGACACTGGCTGACCTGCTGCATTTGCACTTGGCAGCTGAAGGCGTCTGTGTTGGTCAATCAAAGTGGAGAGCGAGCAGCAGTTGCAAAGAGAGCAGAGCATCTAGGTGTAACAGCCACGCCCTCATTGCTCCTAGAGGCTCATTTGCATAAATTAAGACATCACTTTTCTCAGCAATGCGGGCACATATGAGCATGGGACCAACACAGATGCCTTCAGCTGCCAAGTGCACGTGTAACAGGTCAGTCAGTGTCATAGGTATAAATCTGCTGACAGGAGTTTTTCAGGAGTTCAATATTTATGGCCTGTACTCAGAAAAGGTCATGAATATCAGATTGGTGGTGGCCTGACTCCTTGTACCCCCACGGATCAGCTGTTTGAAGAGGCCACAGTGCTCCACTGATCAATGCGGCCTCCTCACAGCATACCAAGCACAGCGCCTTACATTGTTTAGTGGCTGTGCTTTGTATTGCAGCCCTGGTCCATTCGATTGAATGGGACTGAGCTGCATACAGGCCATGTGACCAAAGAATGTGACATCAAAGGCCTAGGATGATCAGTGGGGGAGTCGGGAGTCAGACCCCCACCGATCAGATATTGATGATCTATTCGGAAAACCACTTTAAGGTCAGAACTCAGAAGGGGTCCACATCATAAACTTCAGTCTGCAGTACTGAGCTGTCAGAAGCTAATTCAGGTTAATTCACATGGAGGGAAGGTCTGATTTCTGTTTGAGGCGGTTAATATAAAGTCTATGAGAACAGGCTATGTATGTAGTGAGGGTTCTGGCATATAAGGATGATCTCCTAGACCCTTTTATTTGGGTCAGCCTTGTCCCTCCCAGTTGGAAGCCTTGCTGGAGTTCATGCTTTCTTACAATTTCCAGCGATCTTGTACTTCTATTCAATTTTAATAAAAGCAGGTAATAAACTAACCCGGTCTGGGCAGTTGTCAGCAATGTAATATTTAATCCTTACAATGGTGTACATTCAGGCCGGGGATTTCTGGCAGGGCCTCTAGTCTCGGGCCTCTCTCATTTCCTACCTGTGTAACAAAAGACCTTGCCTTCAACAAAAGAGCAAAACTAAATGTAATTGTGTCCAACCGCCAGGAAAAGTGATACACATTGTTTGCACAGCTGCCGGTGAATTGTGGCATAGAATTAATGGAGTATTGCACACTTACACACATACGTGTCAGCCATTACTCCAGGTGTCACAAGGGAATACAGGTATCTGATACTTTCTTTAAGTGAAAGGACTAGGTAAAAAAAGATAAGTTCAATTGTAAACCTGTCACAGAGTGTAAATGATCCCTGCAGTGGTGATAAACCTCGCACGGCTGAGCTTTATACCATATCTACATGCATTAACAAACGGTCTGATATCATACAGTACAGTATTGTACCGCCTGATCTGCCCAGCAGCAGCCACCCCTGTGACTGGATATAGCAAACTACACTGAGGAGCTGCAAACCTGCACTTTGTATGCCACTGACAGCACTATTTTGCACTAAAACCCTATTTTGATATTCATATTAGTAGAAGTTTAAAAGTGACCCTCCAGACAAGAGCTCAAAATAATATGCAGGTCAGTACCTAGAGAAGATGATTACCTGCTATTCATTTTCTCCAGTGCTTGCTGCCCGGCTGCTTTTAGCTCAGCTCCATTGGTTGTGATCCGTGACTACAGTTTAGCTACAGTGCTTACAGGGAGTCAGAGGTAGTCTGAGACACACCTCCTATCTCATGATTGGTTCAGTCTGCTGTTTTCTCCTTCCTCCTGTCGCCTCTGATTGGCTGCTGTATAAGCACAAGTCTATTATAGGTTCCCCAGGAAGTCAGTGTATAGAAAAAAAACACCAATGAGTAAAAGAGGATCAGGCCAGTTATTGGGAACAAACGCTCCTACGAAAGCTCGTTCCCGATAACTGGCTTGTACAAAGGCTACGCTCTTTGTCGGGTGATCGCATCTTTCATGCAGCACCCCAAAACCAGCTTCTGTTGGAAGGACATTGCCTTGTGCAAAGTGAAAGGGGGACAAAAGATTGATTGTCCATCCCCCTTCACTTCGCATCAAGCCGTACAGTAAGGTCCTTGAAATGAGCGCCAATGAACATGTATATTATCGATTGGTGCTCATTTATTGTCCGACACTGGCCTGTTTAAGAGGACCTTTAGTAATGGGGAACCTCTGATCTTGAGTGACAACTGTGGTGGTCCCCTGGATAGAATATCGTATGAATCCGAAGACCACTGGAACCATCACTCAACGAAAGATGAGAGGGATATGGGAGGGTCTACTGCTGAAAACACAGGACACTTTTTGACTTGTTAAGATAAGTAACAACTAGTGGACTCGCATCAGATAAGGTCAGTATCAGGCAGACTTGTGCGGTCTGTGTGTCGGACACATTTCATCGACCAACTGCGTGTTGTCTGATTCAAACTCACTGCATCATAGTGATCCAAGATACTGTAAATTTCAGCCCGACCGTGGGTCGACTGGACTGTGGTCACATGAGGCCCTGTGTACAGGTTGCAACTCACAGCATCATAGATCATTATAATGCAGTGCGTTCTTGTCAGCTGAGCTGCAAGCCATCCAGAAATTGCTGCATTTTTCTTGGTTGTGCTACCATTATGAACAACAATATAGCTATATTTAAACTGCAAAAAAGAGAGAAGTGAGGAACAGCACACTGTACTTTCAGGGTGCAAAATCCTGTAAGGACCCACAACATGGTCCACTGTAGTTAAATCCAAAAAAGGCAAGGCAGCACTCCAATATATATATATATTTAAACTGGTTATCACATCATCTATCTAGGGCCATTGTATAGGGGGGTAAAAGGTGCAGATAGATTCCCCTTGTGTAAGCGCAATGATTTATGCTGTAGACATTTGCAACGACCCAGTAAGGGTGATATTTTCAATTGTTTGGTAATGTACTGTGATTCAAAGCTAATTAATGTGTACTCAGAATATATGTGCATGGGGTAGGCACAGCCATGGTTAATTATCCATGCCCAACCCTCTTAGGGAGCATAGGGTGTGGGCTGGCTTCCCCCCTTAAGTTGCAGAGTTCTAGTTAGTTGGGGGGAGAGCATGAAGGGGGTAGGGAGCAGAGGTTATGTGCTCCACTCCTCAGGCCTTGAGTTTCAAGAATCCAAAGACTAATTGATCTCCGTCCGATCCTCTGCTTCTGCTACAGTAAGAGAGAAGGAGAGACAAGATTGGGAAATATGCATGTGTAACGCCCCAGAGTGGCATTACCACCTTTGCACCTTGCTACTATCTCTAATGGTCCAATATCATGTCATCTGTGTATTTATTTCAGGTCCAAACACTGTGAATTTCCTATTTTGCAACTGTTTATGTTCAAATGTGAAGTGCCTTGTTCACCAGTAGGTGGCAGCAAGCATGGCAGAGCTACAGTTACAGAGAATGGAACCCTTCTTTCCATTCTTACTCTCCCTGTAGGGAGGGGACTAGTTAGTTAGAGGTAAGTCTAGATTACCCCCTGCTAGGGGAAGAAAGCAAGGGCTGGGCACGTTGGACGTGCCCCAGCTAAGCCCAACAACCCAACTAGAGCACCTTTAGCTCCGCTGGATATAGAGGCCACAGCTTAAAGCTTTGGAAGCCAGAAGGAGTTTTCCCTGGACAAATCTAGAGACAGACCAGACTACAAAGTGAGGTACAGCATAAAGAAGAAGCTGAGTCATCCAGCCAGTCTGTTAGCACAGCAGAGTCAGAAGAGCAACAGATGTAGGAGAGACGAGTTTGCCTGCGACAGTTAATGCTAAAGCCTGCTGGAACCAAGACAAAGTCTGTAACCTGTTTGGAGAAACGCTTATGCCAAGTAAAGCTGTTATTGAACTTTATCACAAGGTCTGAACTCAAGTTATTTCCTTTATCCCCCCCAATTCAACGACCCCTTATTTGCTGCTGCGGGAAACAATGCCTGGGATCCAGCATATCCAGGTAGGAACACCGTGACACATTACTTAAAGGGACACTGTAGGCCACCCTATACCACTCGGCCATTCCTACACCTAGGTACCACCAGTAACACCATTTCTTAAAGGGTCTCTGTCCCGTTGTTCCTTCACTGCAGCTGGCGTCATGAATATTTCTTAAAGGGACACTTTGCTGCTGTCGGATGTTGCACATGACCAATCGAGGAGTCAGTCAGCAAGGTAAACTGTGTAAATGTCTTAAGACCCTGCTGCTGTGGAGGGGTAACAAGTTTAGACTATACATCTCAGGAACGACTTGGCCATATTATTGGACCTGCATGTCACCATGCGAATTGCAGGCCTTATTGATAAAATACAGTCACCAGAAATTCTAGAGAGAGATACTTTAGCAAAAGAGTGTAACCAGAGGGCCATTGCTTTCAACAGGCATGCACAGACATCTGAGAAAAGGATTCGCACTGTGTACAGACTGTTGTTGGATGTATTGCATTCAATGAAAGAAGGACAGTTGTTTTGATGAACCTGGCCCAGTAACTGACTCCTACTACACCACACGCTGGCCATTGCATTGCTCTACTACACTTCCTGACAGGCACATAGTTATGCCTAGATATGTGCCCCCTCACAGTAGTTATACCAAGAAATGTGCCGCCCTTCACAGTAGATATGTCACGATGTGTATCCTCACAGTAGTTATGTCCAGATATGTGCCCCTTCACAGTAGATATGCCAAAATGTGCCCCATTCACAGGAAGTAAAAACAACAAACAGTAAATACTCATCTAGTTCCTCTGATGATCACAGCTCAGATGCCAGCGCTCCCCAGTGGTAGGAGGCAGGATACTGTTACACAACATGCTGCTGTGTAGGAGGAGCAGAGGTTGATTCCCGGACGGCACTGCTCCTTCTACACAGACCAGCAGTGCCGCGTGACAGTATATTGTGCTGCTGCTGGGGAGTGCCAGCAGCTGAGGTGAATGGTGAAGCGGGGAATGGACGGCTCCCTGCTACAACATTACAATCAGCAGAAAACGGGACATCCCTCATCCATTCCGGGACCGCGGAACAGCCACTGAAATCCTGGACTGTTCAACCAAATGCGGGACGGATGGGAGGTTTGCTTGCGGTACGATACACCTCCCTTCACTGTGAATGCACTGCACATAGGGCACATATGCGTAATGCGATTAGAGAAGAGTCCTGGACCCTTTCCCTAGTAAGTTTGAGTGTCATTTAATACTCTCTATAGCAGGGGAGGCAACCTTCGGCACTCCAGCTGTTGTGAAACTACAACTCCCAGCATGCATACTTACTCTGCTCCTCTCCGAACGCCCATAGAAATGAAAAGAGCATGCTGGGAATTGTAGTTTCACAGCAGCTGGAGTGCCGAAGGTTGCTGATCCCTGCTCTATAGGGTGGATTTGCTATGGTCTGGTTTGGGACCCTAAACATGTTCCCTTTCAAAGGGTTTCCCTACGAACAACACTATCCACAAATCACAATGGAGCAGTGGTCATACATGCCCACCATTCAATCTGTCAATTTGTGGGAAACCCCTTTTTAATGTTTCTGAATAGAGGTGAAGTTACAGGCAATGCAGAGGTAGCAATTTCCTGGTGCCTTAAGTGGACCAAAAATCTGTGCTAAATAAGAAGACATCAGTATTTTAATGGCCCTGTTACAGATTTCACATTGTCACAAAAGAAGTCTCTGTACACTTTTCTTTGTATACAGACATACTGTATGTTAAACCAGGATATATCATGATGTCATCAGAAAAAATACCATCAAATGACCCCAAGATGGCGCTATTGTGCTGTATAAAAACATCCAACATGTCCACATTTGTGGCAGACTATACAAGTGGCCCTTTAAGTCACAATAGCCTCAGGTTACAATATTATTGACATACAATGGTCTTTCCTGGGACATGTAAGAGGGGTAAACATGGCTGTAGTATATATTCCAGCCTGTTCTAGTATTTGTATAACTTGTTCACATTACTATGTTTAATATGTATCTGAGGTTGGACTTCACAGTTATCTGTTTGAAGAAAAGCGCTCACTTATGAATACGAAGCAGGATGGAAGCGAAGGAAATGTCGTCACTTAGGGCTCTATTAAACTGCATGGGCTATCATTTGCAAAGCTCTTGTTATATTCATAGAATTAATATATTACGACGTTCAGGAGGAGTTATGAGAGGAGAGTCTGGAGAGATTGTGGAGAGACCTGCGATAAGAGTTGTCAAGGACAGTAACATCAAGAGAGAGAGATGAAAACACTGAGACCCGAGTTGAGACAAATACTGGAGAGTGGGTTGCCACTTTTCCCAACAAAAAATACTGGCCAAGTTAAGCCACTCCCCAAAGGTGGTGTGGTTGGGGGGCGCAAAGGGGCATTCCCATCACATACAATGGGGGCATATCGCTAGGATATGCCCCCATCTCCTACAAGGAGAACGGAGCGGGGAGAGCTGTGGCTGGAGGACCCTGGGAGTTTCCCAGGGTCTGTCCACCACAAAGTGCTGCTCCCATACGAGTGAATGGGAGCATGCTGCGCACGCGCGGCGCCTGTTCCCATTCATTACTATGGGGCATACGGAAATAGCCGAGCCAGCGCTCGACTATTTTCGGCGGCCCCATTGAAATGAGTGGAGGGCAGCTGCGCATGCCCCCCAGAATTAATAATGCCCCATTAGTTCCCCCGATTTAAAATGCCCCCATTGGTGCCCCCAGTAATAGTAATGCCTCCTTTAGTGCCCCCCAGAATTAATAATGCCCCAATTAGTGCCCCCCAGAATTAATAATGCCCCTATTAGCACCCCCCAGAATTAATTGGTCCCCCTTAGTGCCCCAAGTCATAGTAATGCCCCATTAGTGCTCCCAATAATATTAATTCCCCAATTAGTGCCCCCAATAATATAAATGCCCCACAGTAATAGTAATGCCCCCATTAGTGCCCCCCAGTAATATTAATGCCTCCATTAGTGCCCCCCAGAATAGATAATGCCCCCACTAGTGCTCCCAGAATTGCTAATGCACCCATTAGTGCACCCAGTAATAGTAATGCCCCCAGGATTAAAAATACCCCATTAGTGACCCAATAATATTACTGCCCACAGTAGTGACCCCAATAATATTAATGCCCCCAGTAGTGGCCCCAGTAATAGTAATGCCCCCATTAGTGCCCCCCAGTAATGTCCCCATTAGTGTCCTTGACTGGGTCCACAATCCAGGAGATGTGGTGCGGAACGGAGGCACAGATTGAAAGCAATACGGAGTGCTTCTGTGGGTTTTCTGTCCGTGCCTCCAAACCGCAAAAAAGTAGTAGTATTGATTGTCTACAGTACAGTGTGGTACATCTATTTACTGGTGTTTACCTGTACCAATAGAGATGCTCATTTGGACATCAGGTGAGGGCTGCTCTTTTTATATTTTGCTGGTATGCTGTGGGTACCATATATGACAATGACAACGCTCCAGACCTCATCATAGAAACTGCTTTACAGCTTTACAGTTTCCAGCGGCAATTTCGGACTATTAGTGTAAGGATCTGCTTATGTTTTTACTGCTTATAGTATAAATGCAGCTCAACTAGAAAAGAAGCGAACACATCTGGTCACCCGGAAGAGCTTGCAGCCTGTCACCAGGACCTGAAATAACTTACAGCCTGTGCAAGTGCATGGTGGCATCAGTGGAGCGAAGGACAGCATAGTATTAATAAATTGATCTTTCTTTTAACAGAAATGCTTGTATTTTTCATAATCCCTGGAGAAGCCCTTTAAAGAATAAAAAGTGTTACGCTGTTGGCCTGCGTGTGCCACTCCACTTGCTATGTGTCCAGTGTGTATGTGTGAACAGGAGCTTAGTTCAGTGTATCTTACCTCAGGTTCATCACTGCAGAGGTTACATCTTTTTTCCCCTTGCTTTGTGTGTTGCTGTCCAACTGCTGACTAACTAGCTCATCAGATCCCCTATAAATACCTGCTTGTCTCTCTCACTCCTTGCCTGATCAACACAGGTCCTGCTAGTCCGCTTTACCTTGCTATCTGAGGTATAATCTGTTTACTTGTTGGTATACAGACAGTTGTCTTTGACAGTCTGTTCTTGACCATGAGTTAGCCTGGTTCCTTCGCTTTGGTGTCCCTGACCCCCTTTGGGTCAGCAGCCTACCACTCCTGTGTGGTTGGCACAGTGGATCCACATTCACAAATCGTAACAGTTTGATCAGGCCATGGATCTTGCTGATCCACCATGGTTGAGGTTACCTGAGCTTTGCCAGGAGGTTGCTCTACAGCGTGACCAACATGAATGACTGCTGGCTTTCATACACAGCATGTCCACGTGCCTGAACACCTTAAAAGGTTATCCAACCTCTATAATGATCCCCCCCAATGCCCAGGCACCTTATATAGGTTATATTTACCCTACCCCTCGACAACCGCGTAGCTCCTGATTCCCACATGGCCTCCGCTGCATCTCCAATAGCAGGCTGCGACGGGGACAAGTGTCCCTAGCGTCACCTGGACGAGCCTCCCTAGCGTCACCCGCGATGCTAGGGAGGCTCGCCCCCAATAGGGCCTGCTATTGGCTGCCATGTCAGGAGATGCAGTGGCAGCCGTGCGGGGATCAGGAGCTATGTTGGATAACCCCTTTAACCACTGCTGTAGCCACAGCTGCCTCTGTATGTAATGTTTTATGTCTGTCACTGCCCCCCAGTGGCTTCATTAACCATCCGTTATGAGAGAGAGGCTATCCACTGACAAGTAATCTGCAAGAGATCCTAATCACCTTCCGCAGAGTCTTTGCTGAAACAGGACATACAGTCAGGTCCATAAATGTTGGGACAGCAACACAATTCTAACATTTTTGGCTCTATACACCACCACAATGGCTTTGAAATGAAACGAACAAGATGTGCTTTATCTGCAGACTGTCAGCTTTAATTTGAGTGCATTTACATCCAAATCAGGTGAATGGCATAGGAATTACAACAGTTTGCATATGTGCCGTCCACTTGTTGAGACCAAAAGTAATGGGACAATTGGCTTCTCAGCTGTTCCATGGCCAGGAGTGTGTAATTCCCTCATTATTCCAATTATAATAAGCAGATAAAAGGTCCAGAGTTCATTTCAAGTGTGCTCATTTGGAATCTGTTGCTGTCAACTCTCAAGATGAGATCCAAAGAGCTGTCACTCAGTGAAGCAAGCCATCATTAGGCTGAAATAAACTAAACAAACCCATCAGAGATAGCAAAAATATTAGGCATTGCCAAAACAACTGTTTGGAACATTCTTAAAAAGAAGGAACGCATCGGTGAGCTCAGCAACACCAAAAGACCCGGAAGACCACGGAAAACAACTGTGTTGGTTGACCGAAGAATTCTTTCCGTGGTAAAGAAAACACCCTTCACAACAGTTGGTCAGATCAAGAACACTCTCCAGGAGGTAGATGTATGTGTGTCAAAGTCAACAATCAACAGAAGACATCACCAGAGTGAATACAGAGAGTTCACCACAAGATGTAAACCATTGGTGAGCCTCAAAAACAGGAAGGCCAGATTAGAGTTTGCCAAACAACATCTAAAAAAGCCTTCACAGTTCTGGAACAACATCCTATCGACAGATAAGACCAAGATCAACTTGTACCAGAGTGATGGGAAGAGAAGAGTGTGGAGAAGGAAAGGAACTGCTCATGATCCTAAGCATACCACCTCATCAGTGAACCATGGTGGTGGTAGTGTCATGGCTTGGGCATGTATTGCTGCCAATGGAACTGGTTCTCTTGCATTTATTGATGATGTGACTGCTGACAAAAGCAGCAGGATGAATTCTGAAGTGTTGGATAACCTGTTTCGGGCAATAATATCTACTCATATTCAGCCAAATGCTCCAGAACTCATTGGACAGTGCTTCATAGTGCAGATGGACAATAACCCAAAGCAACTGCAAAAGCAACCAAAGAGTTTTTTGAGGGAAAGAAGAAGTGGAATGTTGTGCAATGGCCAAGTCAATCACCTGACCTGAAACCGATTGTGCATGCATTTCACTTGCTGAAGACAAAACTGAAGGGAAAATGCCCCAAGAACAAGCAGGAACTGAAGACAGTTGCAGTAGAGGCCTGGCAGAGCATCACCAGGGATCAAACCCATGATCTGGTGATGTCTATGCGTTCAAGACTTCCGGCTGTACTTGACTTTAAAGGATTTGCAACCAAGTATTAAAAAGTGAAAGTTTGATTTATGATTATTATTCTGTCCCATTACTGGGACATTACTTTGGTCCCTTAACAAGTGGGAGGCACATATGCAAACTGTTGTAATTCCTACACCGTTCACCTGATTTGGATGTAAATAGCCTCAAATTAAAGCTGACAGTCTGTCTGCAGTTAAAGCACATCTTGTTCGTTTTATTTCAAATCCATTGTGGTGGTGTATAGAGCCAAACATGTTAGAATTGTGTTGATATCCCAATATTTATGGACCTGACTGTACCTCTTCTGCCACTTCACCAGGGCAACCTCACAGTAGACCAGTAGGCCATCCATTTTTGCACTCTGTCCTCTAAGTTAGTCTGGAACAATAGGGTTCTTGTGGCAGCGTTCTGGGAGGGCCTGTCAGCCCGTATTATGGATAAAATGGTGGGCTCTGTCTAAACAATCCAGTTCTCGACAGGAACTCTGGGCAGATTCTTAATTGGGGTTCTTCTTGTCGTTTTCGATGCCTGACTATGATACTGTCTGTCAGGAATCCACCTGTAGCCCAACATCCGCAAGATCCACCTATATGTTTGTTGTACACATGTCTTCATCAAGAAGAGTAATGCATCACAAAAAGTGAGCGCCACCAAAACAAGTAAAAAAATCTAAATGAAGAGCTGCGGCGCTTGAATCCGGCGGTTGGGGCGCGGCTGGGCACATAAGAGGATAAAACTCCGCCCCTTGGGCATAAAGAAGAGCGATTCTGTGAGGTGATAAAACTTGATTTTATTGTATTTATAAGGTGGACTGGGATTATCCATATATGGTTTTAAAACACATTAGAAGACCTATGCACACATATTTATGGCTAAAAAAGCATATTGGGCCTGTCAGTGTCCCTTTAAGCCATAACAAGGACCACATGAAAAAAACGTAAGATGGCTCACACCAGAAATTACGATTAAATCACAAATTTTATTAATATCCAAAACATGATCACAAAAAAAAATTATTTGTAATCATGTTTTGGATATTAATAAAATTTGTGATTTAATCATTTTTGGTGTGTATGATTTTGCCTTTTTTTATGTGCTCCTTGTTATGGTTTAATGTATTCATCAAGAAGGCAGCTGGAGTTCTGAAGCCACTTCTGAGTCCAGTCCATCATCTGTCTGTGTCTAAAAGCCCAAACTAAAGGGTGTATTAGACATCCAGATGCTGCTAGCGATTGTAGGGAGGGAAGCGTTCCCTCCTGGCAAACGGAAGAAAGCTAGCAGAGGACACTGCTGGTATTACATGCAGTATATAATGGGGAGGAGCGATCCCTATGCCATCGCTCATCCCCATGCAGTACAGTGGAGTGTTGAAAGATCTGGACTGCCCAATAAACAAGCATTTGCTAATTTATCGGGCATTTAGAGGCAGTATGAGACGGCCCGATGATCAGTAACAAGTATTCATATCGGGCATAAAATCTGGCAGTCTAGCGTTAAAGTTTTCTGGTATTGAGTTCCATCCTAGGGGCCTCCTGGGCTTTTTTCAGGTTCGACTGAACCTGGGCCCAGACTATGCACAGTTCTTTAGCCACTACATCAGCTTCCGGAATTTGCAAGGAAGACGGCGAAAAAGAACTAAATCGCGGATGGAAACCCAGATTACAGAAAAAAGGAGACATACAGTAGATGAGTTCACCTGATTATTAATGGCGAATTCAGCCAAGGGCAGATGTTTCACCCACAGCTGTTGGTTGTCAGAGACATAACACCTCAAATACTGTTCCAGAGACTTGTTCAAATGTTCAGTTTGACCGTTGGTTTCAGGATGAAAGGCCGAAGAGAAAGACAAAGAGATGTTAAACTTCTGACAAAAGGCCCTCCAAAACCTTGAGACGAATTGAACACCTCTACCCGAAACTACAATCTCTGGGATCCCATGTAAGCGTATCACATGATCGTCGAACAGGGAGGCCAAAGTGAATAACCGGTAAACAGCACGAATTACATTTTAGTCCCCATTTCTCTAATTCACCTGTGGACCAGTTAAGGACTGGGTTATGAGTCTGGAGTCAAGGCATGCCCAAAACTACCTCCACGGTTAAATTCTTTAATATAAAAAAAGAACAAATCTCAGTATGACAAGCTCCCACAGTCAAGGTTACCTCAGGAGTACAATATTCCACTGTCCCGACTACCAAACGAGTGGAGTCGATAGTAATAATATGGATAGGATTAGAAAGAGAGAATGTGGGTACCCCAATAGAAATAGCAAAGTTATGGTCAATAAAATTTGAGGCGGACCCCAAATCAATAAACGCCTTCCCAGAACCTATACAAGAGCCCAAAGAAATAGCCATTGGTAACAATATTTTCTCTTTAACCACCTCTGGGAGTACCTTATCCTTCTGGGTGTCCGGCCTTGAGGATCTTCAGGAGAGAGGAATCTTAGGGCATTGGCGTACCCAGTGATCAGATTCCCTGCAATAAAAGCAGGTACCCCTTTGACGTCTTTGATCTCTCCTGGTCATTCCGAGCTGCACAGGTTCTTCTGGAGGATTTTCTACCTTGACTCCCATTGGTAAGGAGTCTGGCTTGACCACCACCTGTGGAAAGGTCAGATGTTTTTGTTGTCTTTCCCGAATACGTCTGTCCAGTCTAACAGCCAACGTCATAGTCTCCTCTAAGGTGTCAGGGCAAGTATAACTGACCAACATGTCCTTAAGATTTTCAGAGTGTCCTAATCTAAACTGACACTTAAGTGCTGGCTTATTCCAGCCAGAGGGAACACACCACTTCCGGAATTGGGTGCAGTATTCTTCCACCGGTCGGTCCCTCTGAGTGAGAGATATCAACTGAGATTCTGCTACAATTGACCTATCGGGTTCCTCCTACAGTACCCCTAAGGCTTGAAAAAATGCTTCTACAGAAGCTAGATAAGGGGAGTCCGTGGGGAGGGAATAGGCCCATTCTTGTGGGTCCCCCTGCAACAAAAAACCTGAAGTATAAGGGAGTAAACGAAAATACAACTTACAGCTTTCCTTAAACGTTAGGAAATACTTGTGATCCCCTGAAAAACGATCAGGCAAATTAACATGGGGTTCGAGATTCTGAAAGGATGAGGCCGTCATAGGTGGAGTATGGACCGATTCCTGCTGCTGTAACCTCTCTGCCAATTCCTGAACCATTTGGGCAAGATTATCGACCTGATCAGTAAGAACTCGCATAGGGTCCATAGGTTCCCTATGCGAGGCCTGTGATTCTGTCACGGAAAGGAGGGAAGAGTGCAGCCCTGAAATCTACCCGCACATCTATCCCTACCTACTTGCACGACCCGTCCTAACTGACGGCGTACAACTTGGCGGCAGTCCCTAGCTTAAATACGTGCAGGGGCCTAATAATGATAAGAGGAAAAACTGTGAGCAGAGTCAGGAAAGCAAACGTCAAAGCCAGGAGGTCACGCAGGTACACAGGGAAAAACACAAAAACAAGGTCAATACAATCCGAAGTAAGAAGCCAAGAGATCACATCAAATCCAAGGAGGTCCCAAGGTCGAGGTCAAAAACAGAGCCGAGGTCAATACACACAAATCTAACAATATGCTAGTGAGGATAGCAAGACCAATCACAGGCAACCTGTGGCCAGCAGGTTACCTGTTTAAATAGCAGGACCTGTGAGTCCAGCCACTATCAACTGAGCGCCGATTCATCTCGATCGGCGCGCAGTTCCCCCTTCTGCTCGTTGTCTAGGAGGACGCCAGCCACGCTGAGGAGGCGTGCGCGGCCGGGTCCTACCCAGCCACTGGTCACCATGTTGCTCTTGCACATAGATGGGATCCTGGCGCCGCTGCAAGGAGGAAGCACGTCGTGATTTATTTCAAGTTTATTTCTTTCAATGTTGAGGATTATATTAGAGCTAATGAAAACCCAAAAGTTAGTATCTAAGAAAATTAAGCTATTATAGAAGACCAATTAGAAAATGATTTTTAATACACAAATGTTGGCCAAGTGAAAAGTATGTACAGTATATGCACTCAATACTTGGTCGGAACTCCTTTTGCATGAATTACTGGATCAATGTGGCGTGGCATGGAGGTGATCAGCCTATAGCACTGATCAAGTGTTATGGAAGCCCAGGTTGCTTTGATAGTGACCTTCAGCTCGTCTGCATTGTTGAGTCTGATGTCTCTCATCTTAATCTTTGGTTTTTGTAAATGCTTTATTTAAGTTTTCAGAAAACAATGTAAATAAGTTGAACAGTAAGTTCTTATTTGTAAGCATAAGTAAATACACAAGTATAACTGAATAGGCATATTGGTTACACATCAATATCCATTTCCTGTAATAGGTCAATCAAATGTTGTAAAACCATAAAATAAAGCCTAATAAAGGCTATGAATGGAGAAGGGGACATAGACTAGAAAAACTATAGAAGAGAAGGAAGAAGAAGAAAGGGGGGAGAAGGGGGTGCAGGAGGAGAAGAAAAAAAAGTGGAGAAGGGCTCCAGGTCTATGCTGCTAACAGGGACTTATACTCAGGAGAGCCCTGGCATAAAATCCAATGTTGACATGTTTTATGAAGCTTGGCTTGTCTGCCCCTCATAGATTCATTAAAGTCCTCCATTCTCATTATCTCCTGGATTTTATAAAACCAGAGAGCTGTTGTGGGGGCAGATGTCTGTTTTCACAGTTAGGGGATACATATGACATATTACAGGCTTCCTATAGGTGGATAAAGGGATCTGCTATGATGAAGCAGAAAAAAAGGCAGGTGTTTTAGAGACAACGTGAGAAGTAAATTTAGAGCATAAGAGTCATACTTCTGGCCAATAGTTGGCAAGCACAGGAAACTCCCAAAAGATATGAAAAATTGTTCCTCGATCCCCTTTGCACCGCCAACATAATGGGGAGGCAGTTGAAAAGAGTGGGTGGAAGTTTATACCAACTAGAGAGGACCTTAAAGCCCCTCTCCTGAATTCTGCTAGCAATTGTCATTGTGAAGAGATGGTCTTTCGGTCTTTCTGTTCTGGTGTAATGGTGATTCCCAAGTCTCTTTCCCAATTGAGTATGTAAGAGGGGGATAACCGATTAGTTGGGACGTTAAAGAGATGATAAATTTGGAGGAGAGCATGCCTCAAATCCCTGTTGCATTACATTTGAAGGCAGTTTTATCTCTTATGTACATGGAGGCTTGGGGAAGTGAAGTTAGGAAAAGTCGTAATTGTTGTGTCTGCGAAGTCTAAAAGGAGAGCGGTTCTGATATGTGTAAGGGAGTGTGTTGTGAGCCCACTGCCTGAAGAGATAAAATGATGGGCTCTAAATTTATTGGCTGCTATACAACACCGGAAGGATCTTTGTTCCAAGCCTGAAGGAAACATAGGGTTACCCGGTACAGGGAACATTGGAGATGGGAAAAGGGAGACATCAGGTAGAGTGAAAACGGATGCCACCAAGTGAAGTGTTGGGCCTATCGTGGGGTGAGTAAGACCCGCTAGAGGTATATGATCTCCCAGCCAGGGGGTCGCTGATGACGGGGTGGGCAGGAATTATTATGCCATTATCACCCACTGCTTATGTGACTGTTGACAGCACTACTCTACGACTCTTAAGAGATGTGAAGCACAGATATAAGAAATTAAATCGGGTAGACCAAGGCCTCCTTGATTAGGTCTAAATAAAACTGAGCGGGGATGGGGATTTCCCTGCCCAAATATACCGTGTAAGGGTGGACAGTAGATTACAAAATAATAGATATGGGATATGAAAGGGCATAGCTTGAACGAAATATAAAATTCTGGGGAAAATATTCCTTTTGAAAATAGACTAAACCATGTAAATATGCCCTTACTCCAACGGTCTAGGTCAGTTTGAAGAGCTTGTAGAAGAGGGGGCTAGTTTGCCCAGTAGAGGTTGAAGAGGATTAGGTTTAAATGAATGCCCAGGTATTTAAGAGAGGTTCTTGACCATTTGAAAGGGGAATTATCCGCTAATTCAACAGCCAAACTAGAAGGTAATATTTATTGCTGTAGACTTCTGGAAGTTTATTTTAAAGTTAGATAAAAATTAGTCTGTCTTGAGTTCCTTCATGAGGTTAGGTAGCGGGGCAACCCTGTCGTGTTCTGTTCCATATCAGGAAAGGCGAAGAGTATTGACTGTTCATCTTCATCATAGCAAAAGGAATAGAGTACAAATTATGAGTGAGCCATCATCATCTCACCTAGAGCAACATGATGTTACATGAAGCAATATTTCAAAAGTAAAGGCCCAGTCCTTAATGCGATAAAACGCTTTAGTGGCATCAGTGGAAAGGAGAAACATACGAAGTTTCTTGATTGGTGCTTTAAATATCTTGTTGATGTCTCTTGTACTGTCCCGTGCTTCTCTAAGTGGCATAAATCTGACTTGGTCATTATAAATAAGCTGTTTCATGTATGGGGTCAGGTGAGCTGCTAAAATCTTGGAAAACAATTTGAGGTCTACGTTTATAACGCAAATGGGTTGGTAACTTTGGCATTGAGAGAGGTCTTTCCCCTCCTTAGTGAAGTAGGCGTGAAGAGTGTCCAGGGGCATTGTGCATTCTGAGGAGGGGGAATTATAGGCTGTCTATAACTGGGGTGACAGAATGGCGGCAAATGTTTTATAGTATGTTAAGGGCAGCCCATCAGGGCAGGGGGCCTTGCCTGTCTGTGATTCTTTAATGGCATAGTTTAATTCAGATAGGGATAAGGGGGAATCCAGGGGAGTAACTGCCTTGGCAGACAACCGACCTAGACCGGATGAGGAAAGATAAGACTGAATAATCATCTTCCTCTTGACAATATCCAATAGATCCTTTATGGGGTTTAGATCAAAACAGTGATACCGTGGTTATTAAACCAGGTATTGGTACTTTTGGCAGTGTCGGCAGGTGCCAAGTCCTACTGGAAAATGAAATCAGCATCTCCGTAAAGCTTGCCAGCTTGGACCTGATATAACACAGTGGACCAACACCAGATGTGGCTTCCTATACCATCACTGACTGTGGAAACTTCACACTGGACTTCAAGCAATTTATATTGTGTGCCTCTCCACTTTTCCTCCAGATTCTGGGACCTAGATTTCCAAATGAAATACAAAATTTACTTTCATATCAAAACAGGACTTCTTTCTCTTTAGCCCAGGTAAGACGCTTCTGACGTTCTCTCTGCGTCATGAGTGGCTTGACACAAGCAAAGCAACAGTTGGAGCCATGATAAGTCTGTGCGGTGGCTCTTGAAGCACCAGATGTGCTAAAATGACATAAAAGTGGTTAGAGAGGTTGTCTCCCCTTGTCATTACTAAGGCGAGATGAGACACAGTCCCGAACCTGCACGAAAGGTATATATTATGAGCTTCTTCTGCAGCTGAGGAGTGTGTTATAAAGTTGAGCACCTGCTGTAGTGTTTTATAATCAACAGATCTCTTGGGGGGATATTTATCAATATATACCAACACAATGCACAAAGTAATCATAATATCAAATAACATCTTTATTGTATAGTCACTCTGTATAAAACATACAGTACAAAGACAGATAAAAGCAGATGCACATCTACGACACTGGGGTCGTCTAGTAAGGCAGTATGTCCTCAGGCACACAATATTAGAGCACTATTACAAAACTAAGTAAACATACATGAGGCATAGACATCTATATTCAGATTCACTATATAATAAACATGATTTTATTACTTTCTGCATCATGTTGGTATTTTTGCAAGGTAATACATAGTCGAGTCACATTATTATGACCACCAACAACTGCGGTGTGCAGCACAGACAGCAGATAGGCTGGCTGGGAGTGACAATAAGGTAGGTTGTCACAGATATCTGGAGCTATGCTGACTGCAGTGCATCTCACAGCTGCTGGAGGGTGTGTAAGGGAGGATCTACAGAGTGAATAGAATGATCAAGGTGGCCTCACAGATGCTCAATTGGGTTCAAGTCTGGGGAATTAGGGCTCAGGGTAGTACTTGGAAGTCTTGGTCATGCTCTTACAACCAATGTCATACACTTCTAGCCGTGTGATATTTCACATTGTTTTGCTGGAAGACCCCATACCAGGGAAGACAATCAGCATGTATGGGTGTACGTGATCTGCAAGGATGGATTCATACCCAAATCAGAGTGCCTTCCACACAGAAAAGTGGGCTCAGAGAATACCACAAAAACATTTCCTAGACCACAACGCTGTAACCAACAGCTTATGTTCTTCCAGCAATGGTTGCAGGCTATTTGTTCTCTGATGTTTCTCACCTGACCCGCCAACATCCACCCATTCAATCTAGCAGAAAACGTGAATCATCAGAAAAAGGCAACCCTTTGCCAGTCAGAAGAGTTCCAAATCCAATACTGCTGCAAAAATTGAAGCCTTTTACGCTCATGCAACTTGTAGTACTACAAATTTGGGGGTACTACAAATTGTATATTGTTATGTCATGAATTTTGCTGTTTGTTCCTGGCCATTACTACAAGCATGGAAAGTTGGCAGGAACAGGGTTAGCCACCTTGTTCCTCCCCTCTTGGTTGGAATGGGCTGGTCCTCCTCCCTGCCAAGAGTGGGAGTTGCTGAGAAGCTACAGAGCGGAGAGGAAGCAACTTGCAGTGCTCCTGTTACCTACTTTCCAGAAATACTCTAAATTGTCCTCAAGTAAAGCCCTGAGAGTTCAGACAACAGAGTGACCTGTTACTTCTGAATCTCCAGATAAAAAATTGCACTAATGCCTGCTGCTACTCAGGAAAGGCTCAGAAATGCTCCATGCATTACACACTAGCATAGAAGGTTTTATCGGCCATCTTGGATCTTCTCCACATGTACCTGTCACGGACGTTCCCACGACAGGTGGCAGGATATCGGTGAGAACTGGCAACACATGGTTTGATCTGACATGTTTCCCGTTTGGATCAAATGACGTCTGTGTTGTTTCTGGAGTATGCCACACCTTCTTTCCCCAGGTGTGGCTATTATAGCCATTTAACCATCTCTATTTATTGTTGTTTCTTCCACTATGCTATGCGGTTTATAGCTTCAGTTTGAGTTGTGGATAGCTGGTGTGTGGATCTCGGCTGAGTTCCTTGTGCTGCCATAGCCACTTTGTAACGGATCAACGGGTGTGGACCCGCTGTGCCACTTACCGGTTTGGCTTTGGGCCAAACTTGGGAGCGAAGTCTAAGTGTCCCCTGGTTTTCACCCTTTATCCCGCTCCAGGATGCGGAAGCTGGACTCAGCTGCCGGAGAGACACCAGGTCGCTACCGCAAGAGTGGTCCTGGTTAAGTGGCAGCTGGCCGGGCAGGCCAGAAAGCCCCGATGCTCGCACCGGGGAACAGGCAATATAGCAGACAGCCGCAGGATAATGCTGAGCTGAACAAGCGGTATAACAGAGCTAGTGCTGTGAGAACAGCAGAGCTGAGTTAGTCCAGGTGGAGCTGGTGTAACGATCTGCACAGCATAGGCGTGGTCAACAGTCCGGGTCTTTAACTTGAGAGCAGCGAAGTACAAGAGGATCAAGCAGAGACAAGGTCAGGATACAGGCAGAGGTCATAAGCAGGATATCGAATGCAGGAACAACAGGAGCCTTAGCTGTAGGAAGTACAATATTGCTCAGGCATTGCAGGAAGGGGGAAGCACCCTTATAAAGGTGGTGCCTGGCCAGGATTGGAGAGAGGGCGGAATCAGGGGCGTGCATTAACCCTTAAGGTACCAGGACGCCTGCGGCTCCTACAAGATTCAACAGAAGCTGTCGTAGCCTGCGATAGCGCAGGAAAGCGGGTCCGGAGCCTGCAGCGAAGAGGAGGAGCCCCGCGTGCAGCTCGACTGAGGTACGTAGTGTCGTGGAGATTTTTATTAGCATAGGATGACTATAGTGGACTTTCTCTTTAGCTTAGGAATGCTATGTAGGTTTATTTTGTATATGCCTCCCTGTGTAAAGTTTGATCAGATTACGGTCATAAGAGAGCGTGATCGGGTCAGGATAGTGCCAGGGAAATTCTATAGATCAGCAATCGAGCTCTTTCTCCTTTATGTGAAAACCGCCACCGTTGGTTTGAAGGGGATCTAATGGCTGCTGGCTCTGAGAGCAATGTTCTTAGAGAAAGCTACCAGCGGATCCTCATCACCAACAGTGGGGTACAGCAAACTGATGCCGATCTCACTGAACCATTGGGGCCCCAGCATGAAACATTGGTTGGTGGGACTGGTGTTCATGTGAACGCTGTATCACCTCTTGAGGTCGACCCTGTTTTAAAATACCTTTTTCAGGGATTGATCACCCCTGACGAAACATGTCTAACAGAGGTTCATTTTGGGTTAGAGAGAGACTCGCAGTGGATTAGAATGGATGCTGTCCAACAGGACAATATCCATTTTGAAACAGGCTGATTCATTTGAAGGCATTTGCACAATTCTTGGGCATGGTGGTGGGTGTGGCCAGCAGGTCACATGAGCATGTTTGAGCTCCACCCACCAGCACTCCCAGGTGATGTCCAAATCTGAAATGTATACCTATTGCTTAAGGCACAAGTTGGATTGTACCTGCCTATCTGTAATACTATTGGGCTGCCATGTGCCATGGAGGGCGGGGTTTGCCCAATAAGAAGTGTAACCCATGCTAAGAGAGGACAAAATTTCTTTGGAATCAAACAGACTGTCCACGAGTCTTATTTCATCATTGTTGGCTGTTTCCACTTGCAAGTTCCCTTATATCTAAAAGAGCTAATAGTACTTCATGAGGATTCAACGGTACCAGAAGGGACCCGGGTTTCTATTACAGTAGTCGGACGCACTGCACGCTGGCGGCTGCCAACTGCCATTGTTACACACTTGAAGTTAAGTCTTTTCTTTCCCTTTTGTATTTTGTTATTATTTTGTGTTGCATTTCCCTGTCATTTGTATTAAGGGAGGGAGACTCCTGTTTGTCCTTCCTTTTGGAGGAACAGGTTTCTCAGTCCTGACATTAGTACCAGGGTCCTATAGAGTGAGTAAAAACATTAGGTATTCCTGTGTATGAACTCACCTACCTCTCAGTTCTGTTCATACTGGTAGTTAGTCAGGACTTTGATTAGGGTTTTACTAGGAGGTGTCCATCTCCTTTCATTAGTTTCCAGGCCTTATTCCCTCACCTCTTTCCCTCCTATGTTCGGTGTGGTATTTTCCTCCCACACCCGAACATGACATTATAAACCGCCAAAACCGTCATTTTTTTGCTTTTTTCAGTACAGCCATGGATTCTATTGATGCACTGCCCAGACAACTGCAGGGGCTGTCTGTGGAGGTAGCTGACCTCCGCACGAGGTCTCGTGGATCCGGAGACCACAGGCTGCTGGTTCTAGTGGTGGTTACCAGGCCTGTCTTGAACCTAAAGTTGCCCACCCGGACAGATTTTCTGGGGGAAGTGATAATTTAATTTTGTTTAGGCCCCTTGCACACGACCATATGCCATCCGAGACATACGGTCCGTGAGCAGGCCATTTGTCCCGGAGCAGCATGAAAGGTTGTGATAAATCCGGCTGTACCAATATGGGGGCAGAAGAGACGCACTCCTTAAAGGGATTGTCCAGGATAGGTCATCAATATCAGATCAGCGGGGGTCCGACACACCTGCCGATCAGCTGTTTGAAGAGAAGGTGCGCGCCATGCCAGCGCTGCCTCCTCTTCATTGTTTACATGCTAGCCGTTGCATCTGCAGTGGTGAGCAGGTGTGATTGCACCCAAGTCTTTCCATTTATTTCAATGCGCCTTCTCTTCAAACATCTAATCGGCGGGGGTGCCGGGTGTCGGACCCCCGCCTATCTGATATTGATGGCATATCTTTAGGATAAGTCATCAATAAATATAACACGGATAACCCCTTTAACCGCAGAAAAGGCTCGCAATGATGAATTAGACCACACTGAAACATCCGTCCCTTTCTTAGTCATGTCAATTAAGGGTTTCACTGCTGTCGTTCTGATAGTTCTGAATAAATTTTCGGTAATAGTTGGTGAACCCCAAAAACCGCATAAGAGCCTTCAGATTTTCAGGTCGATCCCAGTCCAATACAGCAAAGACTTTCTCTGGATCCATTTGAAAACCTGAATATGACAGCAGGTAGCCCAAGAATTGACCCTCTGGGGTATTAAATGCCATCTTCTATTCATCCCATTCCTTGATCCTGACCAGATTATATGCCCCCCTTAAGTCCAACTTGGAGAATACCTTGGCATCAACAATCTGGTTAAACATATCAGGAATCAAAGGAAGTGGGTAAGGATCACGGACATCCAGACATTTCTTTAATAAAGAAAAACCCTGCTGCCACTGGAGATTTGGTAGGTCTTATGTGTCCTTTAGCCAAGCTCTCATTAATATACTCTCTCATGGCAATTTTTTAGGGTCCAGAAAGGTTATACAACCTAGATTTGGGCAATTTAGCTCCGGGAATAAGGTTCGATAGGACAATCATATTCCCGATGCGGAGGTAAATCCTGGCATCCACTTTCAGAAAATACATCGGTAAAATCAGATATAAAAGAGGGTAATGTTTTAGTGGTTAAAGCAGAAAAAGATGTATTATGACAATTTAAATGCAATAATCACCCCAATCCAGAATCTGTCTAGCTTGCCAATTGATGGTTGGATTGTGCTTGCTAAACCACTGTAAACCCAGAACCGAGGGTGCAGGGAAGACCCTCCAACACAAAACACAAGATGAGTCACCCACTCTTAATCGGATGTCATCCACTTCTGAGTTAGAGATACAGAATCAATAGCAAAAATGGAAATGTTTTTCTCTGATGCACTTGGAGACAACCCATGCATACGGACAAACTGAGCATCAATCAGGTTCACCCCTGCCCCACTGTCGATAAATACCTCAATCCCCACAGTCTTGGACTCTGGAGCCACCTCTATAGATGCTGGGATGAACAGCACTCCTTGAGCTGTGAGTGGTGGGTGCTCGTCTCCAGGGGGTGGTAAAAATCCCCCTATATGCAGATAGTCCAATAATGTTATAAAAAATAAAAAAATGAAGCACGTCCAATCAGTGGGATTTATTCCAGATGCAACGTTTCGGCTGATGAACCTTTGCCACCCCGGCAGTCAGGAGAAATCGGGTACTACCAGTCAAAGACAAATGCATGTTCTCTGACTCCCCTTTCGCCCCTCCAAGAGTCTTTTTGACGCTGAATGCATGGACATATATCAATAAAATGTCTCTTTTGTCCGCAGAGAAAACCCACTCCCTTCCTACGACTAATATGCTTAAAAGCAGATACAGGAGTAGCTCCCCCTAATTGCATGGGTTCGTCCCCAGACATAAACCCAGGAGTATCTTTACCCAAAGTGTCAGAGGAAGACGATACGTTATGTGATAGTATGTCCTGAGAGTGGGAGCCCCCTAGATCTTTCTCTCAGGCGTCTATCAATGCGTACTGCAAGAGATGTAGCGGCTTCCAGAGACTCAGGATTTTCATAAAAGGCCAAAGCGTCCTTCAGCCGCTCTGATAATCCCTGACAAAACTGACTACAGAGAGCCGGATCGTTCCACTCAGTATCCGTAGCCCACCTCCTAAACTCAGAGCACTAGATCTCAGCAGACCGCTCTCACTGACGAAGGCCACGTCCAGTTGTGTTCAAAATTATTCAACCCCCAATGCTGTAAAGGGTTTTAGGGAATTTAGTGTATGTTTGTAATTGTGTTCAGAATGAAATCTTGCAAGGACTTTTTAAAGAACCAAATGCAACTAAAATGACATCAATTGTTTTTGTAATACAGTCATAAATGTTTTTTTTTGTGATTTCTTCATTGATACAATTATTCAACCCCTTAACCTCTTTCCGACCGCCTAACGCAGGATTGCGTCCTGCGGGCGGTCGGTTTACTCCTCCTTGATGCGCGGGCGCGTCATCTCGCAAGACGCGAGATGACGCGCTCCTGGGTCCGGTGGAACACAAATGGAACGCACCGCCGGACTCAGGAGAGGTGAGTCACCAGCATGCCAGCCAATGATCAGCGCTGGCAGGCTGGTGATTTTTAAAATCACCTATGGAAAAGTTTAATGTTGGTTATATTTATAAATATAATGATGTTAAAAGGGATCTGTGCCATGTGCTGAGTCCTTTTCATCGGTTGGACCCAGCACAGAGCACAGATCCCAAGTAAGTGCACAAAACACTACACATCAGGCCCTGATCACCCCCCATCACCCTAATTAACCCCTTGATCACCCTGTCAATACATAGTGAAAGGGAAAAAAGTGATCAGTGTCACTTTTGTGAACTGTCACTTTTTTTTTTCACTACAATTGACTGTTAGTCTTAGTTTAGTTTAGGCCCCTTTGTTAGGTAGTTAGCCTTAGCGCCCAGCCCACCGCACCGCAGTCACTGATTCGCTGATTAGCGTAGCGCTAATCAGTATTTGTACTTTTATAGTATCTGTAAGTGATCAGAACTGATCACGGTCAGATCTATAATAGTATTACTGTCACTTTAGTTCGCCCTCCACCCCAAAAGCAGTGTTTGCCCGATCAGACCTGATCGGTCGCCCACACCTGCGTTCACCCACGCCCGCCCCGCCGCAGTGACAAAAATTTTTTTTTTGTATCACTGCACAATCACTTCACAAGTGCTGCGGCGATAAAAAAAAATCAGTTTTGATCTTTTTTATCAATCGCAGCGGCTTCTGTACTTCGCTACACTCCCATTTGTAAGACAGGCTTGCTTTTTTTCTTGGGTAGTCTCAGGGAATACCCCCTAAATTTAGTCGCCCAAATGTTAAACAAGGGGTATTCCTCTGAAGAGGCCTACAGGATTCTGACCCAGTCGGATGAGGAATAGGAACCCTCATCTGACGAATCTAGCGGGTCAGAATACGAACCTGTAGAGAGCAGTGGCAGTCTGACCCAAAGTTCGGACGAGGAGGTTGAGGTCCCTGATACCACCAGGCGTACCCGGCCCCATGTCGCTAGACCGCAGGTAGCGCAGGATCAGTTTCAAGGGCAGCAGAGTGGGGCTGGCGCTGCCGGATTACGTGGTGAGGCATACACCAGCAGCGCAGCCCGTCCTGGACCTTCTACCAGCACTGCCGTACAACATGGTGAAGTGGCGAGCACCAGAAGGGCAGTTGAAGCTGGTACGGTGGCACGTGCAGTAATTCCCCCGTCGCAGCCACCGCGCAGACAGGCCCGTAGAGCCCCTAGAGTCCCTGAGGTGCTGGCAAATCCTGATTGGCAGCCCCCAACTTCAGCCGCACCAGTAGTTCCCACTTTCACCGCCCAGTCAGTATTTCGGGTGAAGACAGTTCAGATCGGATCGGCGCTGGGGTTTTTTGAGCTGTTCTTCACTGTGGAGCTCTATGACTTAGTCGTGGCAGAAACAAATCGGTATGCCACTCAATTTATAAACGCCAACCCGGGAAGCTTCTATGCCCAGCCTTTCCGGTGGAAACCAGTCCAAGTTTCCGAATTTAGAACTTTTCTGGGCCTTCTCCTCAACATGGGCATTACAAAAAAGCATGAATTGCGGTCATATTGGTCCACGAACCCAATTCATCACATGCCCATGTACTCTGCTGCCATGTCCAGGACACGTTTTGAGACCATCCTGCGTTTCCTGCACTTTAGCGACAACACCACCTCCCGTCCCAGAGGCCACCCAGCTTTTGACCGGCTCCACAAAATTCGGCCCCTCATAGACCATTTCAACCAGAAATTTGCAGATTTGTATACCCCCGCACAAAACATCTGCGTAGACGAGTCCCTAATACATTTTACCGGGCGCCTTGGCTTCAAACAGTACATTCCAAGCAAGCGCGCCCGGTATGGGGTCAAATTGTATAAGCTCTGTGAAAGGGCCACAGGCCATACGCACAAATTTCGGATCTATGAGGGAAAAGATCAGACCCTGGAGCCGGTCGGTTGCCCTGACTACCTGGGGAGCAGTGGGACTTGGTGTCACCCTTATTCGGCAAGGGGTACCATCTTTATGTGGACAACTTTTACACAAGTGTGGCCCTCTTCAAGCATTTGTTCCTAGAACAGATTGGCTGCTGTGGCACCGCGCGACCTAGTCGCCGGGGCTTCCCCCAACGGCTCCTTACCACCCGACTTGCAAGGGGGCAGAGGGCTGTATTGTGTAACGAAGAACTGCTCGCGGTGAAATGGAGAGACAAGCGTGACGTTTACATGCTCTCCTGCATTCACGCAGACACGATAATACAAATTGAACGGGCAACCAGTGTCGTTGAAAAGCCCCTCTCAGTCCACGACTATAACCTCCACATGGGAGGGGTGGACTTCAATGACCAGATGTTGGCCCCGTATTTGCTTTCCCGCAGGACCAGACGCTGGTATAAAAAGGTGTCTGTATATTTAATTCAATTGGCTCTATATAACAGTTACGTTCTCTACAGTAAGGCTGGGAGAACAGGATCCTTCCTCAAATTTCAGGAAGAGATCATTTCGGAATTCCTGTATCCAGGAGGTTTCGTGGCCCCATCCACCAGTGTAGTGAGCCGTCTACACGAGCGACACTTCCCCAGTGTCGTTACCGGTACCTCAACCCAACCGCCACCCCGAAAAAGATGTCGTGTCTGTAGCAAGAGTGGAATAAGGCGTGACACCCGTTATTTCTGTCCTGACCACCCTGCCCTATGCCTAGGGGAGTGTTTCCGGAAGTACCACACTCAGGTACACTTAGGGACCTAGGGACAGCACATCACAGGTAGTTTTTACAATCAGGCTCAAGGGTCTCTCAGAATACTAGGTTTTGAGAGACCCTAATACATAGGGGACGGTGCTGCTGTGCTACTGCAGAAGTGTGAAACTGTAGAAACCTCTCCTTTCACTTGGGATAACGTGTATAGTGTACTTCTCACCATCTCTGTGTGATTTACACTTTACACATTGTCCCATGGGAAAGGAGAGGTTTCTGCTAGGAAAATAAAGAGTGATATGGTTAAAAAGAGAAAAAAAAATTAAACAGGTAGCAAGAAAAAAAATCTTGAGTTAGTTCAGGTTTTAAAAGTAATTTTTTTTTTCATGTTCAGGTTTTATTCAGGTTTTATAAAGTTTGTAACGTTCAAGTTATGAGCCTGCTGCCTGTTTTTTCTTCTTTTTTTTTTTTTTCCTTCTAACCACCCTTTATTTTCCAGGTAGATCAACGGACCAACCGATGAAAACGCCGCAGCACTGATGTGAATTCTGAGAGAAGCATTGCGCTGCTGTCAGAAGACACGTGAAGTCGGTGTATGCGGCGCTGCAAGACGAGATTTCTCCTCTGCAGGACAGGTACGTTTGCCCAGGCATATGAGCTGAGGAGAGGTGTTGGAGTGCATATGCTTTGGCAAACACTTTGTATCAAAAAATCTGGCAAAGATGTCTTCCTCCACAACGATCGGAGATAGGAGCTGAAGTGGGTATGGATGTTTGGGCGGAGCCCCTATGTCCTGGCAATCCTGGCCCCTCTTTTTTTTTTGCATATTTTTTGGCAGAGATTTTTTCATCCACATCGATCGATGCGAATGAGGAAATCTGTGCCGTTCGTTTTTTCTTTCAGCCCAGAGGCTGAACGGAAAAAAAAATCTCATTACCCGTATGCTCCATATAAGGAGAATAGCAGAAACTCCTAATGCTGGCCATACGTGTAATGATTGCGGAGACCCTCAAATGCCAGGGCAGTACAAAAACCTCACATGTGACCCCATTTTGGAAAGAAGACACCCCAAGGTATTCGCTGAGGGGCATATTGAGTCCATGAAAGATTGAATTTTTGTCACAAGTTAGCGGAAAGGGAGACTTTGTGAGAAAAACAAAAAAATCAAATTCCACTAACTTTTGCCAAAAAAGAAATCTTGTATGAACTCACCATGCCCTCACAGAATACCTTGGGGTGTCTTCTTTCTAAAATGGGGTCACATTTGGGGTATTTTTACTGCCCTGGCATTTTAGGGGCCCTAAAGCGTGAGAAGAAAAATGCGTAAAAATGCCATCCTAAAAGGTACTCATTGGAATTGGGGCCCCTTTGTGCATCTTGGCTGCAAAAAAGTGTCACACATGTGGTATCGCCGTACTCAGAAGAAGTAGGGCAATGTGTTTTGGGGTGTATTTTTACATATACCCATGCTGGGTGAGAGAAATATCTCTGCAAATTGACAACTTTGTATAAAAAAATGGAAAAAGTTGTTATTTACAGAGATATTTTTCACACCCAGTATGGGTATATGTAAAATACACCCCAAAACACATTGCCCTACTCTGCCGAGTACGGCGATACCACTATGTGGCACTTTTTGCAGCCAAGATGCGCAAAGGCCCTAAATCCAATGAGTACCTTTAGGATTTCACAGGACATTTCTACTCATTTGGATTCCAAACCGCTTCTCACGCTTTAGGGGCCCCTAAAATGCCAGGGCAGTAAAAATACCCCACAAGTGACCCCATTTTAGAAAGTAGACACCCCAAGGTGTTCCGTGAGGGGTATAGTGAGTTCATGTAAAATTGTATTTTTTGTCACAAGTTAGTGGAATATGAGAATTTGTAAGAAAAAAGAAAAAAAAAAAACAATTTCCGCTAACTTGTGACAAAAAATAAAAACTTCCATGAATTCACTATGCCCATCAGCGAATACCTTAGGGTGTCTACTTTCCGGAATGGGGTCACTTGTGGGGTATTTTTATTGTCCCGGCATTTTAGGGGCGCCTAAAGCGTGAGAAGGAGTTTGGAATCCAAATGCGTAAAAATGCCCTGTGAAATCCTAAAGGTACTCATTGGTTTTAGGGCCCCTTTGCGCATCTTGGCTGCAAAAAAGTGTCACACATGTGGTATTGCCGTACTCAGGAGAAGTAGGGCAATGACTTTTGGGGTGTATTTTTATATATACCCATACTTTGTGTGATAAATAACGCTGTAAACGACAACTTTTTAAAAGAATTTATACAAAGTTGTCAATTTACAGTGATATTTCTCTCACCCAACATGGGTATATGTAAAAATACACCCCAAAACACATTGCCCTACTTCTCCTGAGTACGGCGATACCACATGTGTGACACTTTTTTGCAGCCAAGATGCGCAAAGGGGCCCTAATTCCAATGAGTACCTTTAGGATTTCACAGGGCATTCTTACGCATTTGGATTCTCACGCTTTAGGGGCCCCTAAAATGCCAGGGCAGTAAAAATACCCCACAAATGACCCCATTTCGGAAAGTAGACACCCAAAGGTATTCGCTGATGGGCATAGTGTGTTCATGGAAGTTTTTATTTTTTGTCACAAGTTTGCGGAAAATGAAATTTTTTGAAAAAAAATAAAATAATTTCCGCTAACTTGTGACAAAAAATAAAAACTTCCATGAACTTACTATGCCCCTCAGTGAATACCTTAGGGTGTCTACTTTCCGAAATGGGGTCATTTATGGGGTGTTTCTACTGTCTGGGCATTGTAGTATGTCAGGAAACAGGACAGGTGCTCAGAAAGTCAAAGTGCGGAAATTCACTTTTTTGCACCATAGTTTGTAAAAGCTATAACTTTTACCCAAACCAATAAATATACACTTATTGCATTTTTTTTTTATCAAAGACATGTAGAACAATAAATTTAGAGAAAAATGTGTAAAGAAATATAGTTTTATTTGACAAATTTTCAAACAGAAAGTGAAATGTCAATTTTTTGCAAAAATTTCGTCAAAAAAAGCTAAGTATCAAAAAAAGTAAAAATGTCAGCAACAATGAAATAGCACCAAATGAAAGCTCTATTAGTGAGAAGAAAAGGAGGTAAAATTCATTTGGGTGGTAAGTTGTATGTCCGAGCAATAAACGGTGAAAGTAGTGTAGTGCAGAATTGTAAAAAGTGGCCTGGTCATTAAGGGTGTTTAAGCTAGGGGGGCTTAAGTGGTTAAAGACTACCACTCTTAAGAACAGAGGTTCATTCAAGTGTTTTCGATCAGGTATGGAAAACACCTCTGGATGTCAAGGAGCAGCAATCAAGCATAATAAGCACCAATTAGACAGATTTAAAATGACTGTGATACTCAGCTCCTTCTAGACATTTACTGGTGTGTTTACAAACATGGTGAAGTCAAGAGAATGGTCCAGGAAGACCAGAGAAGAGGTGATTTCTCTTCACAGGAAGGGCAATGGCTATAAGAAGATTGCAAAGATGTTAAACATACCAAGAGACACCATAGGAAGCATCATTTGCAAATTCAAGGCAAAGGGCACTGTTGAAACGCTACCTGGTTGTGGCAGAAAGAAGATGCTGACTTCGACTGCTTTGCGCTACCTGAAGCGCAAAGTAGAGAAAAGTCCCCGTGTAACTGCTGAGGAACTGAAAAAAGATTTGTCAGATGCGGGTACTGAAGTTTCAGCTCAGACAATAAGGCGCACACTGCGTAATGAAGGCCTCCATGCCAGGACTCCCAGGCGCACCCCCTTGCTGTCTCCAAAGAATAAGAAGAGTCGACTGCAGTATGCCAAAAGTCATGTGAACAAACCACATTTGTGTTCTGTGGACTGATGAAACAAAATTAGAACTGTTTGGGCCCATGGATCAACGCTATGTTTGGAGGAGGAAGAACAAGGCCTATGAAGAAAAGAACACCTTGCCTACTGTGAAGCATGGTGGGGGTCAATCATGCTTTGGGGCTGTTTTGCTTCTACAGGTACAGGGAAGCTTCAGCGTGTGCAAGGTACCATGAATTCTCTTCAGTACCAGGAGATATTGGATGAAAATGTGATGCAGTCCGTCACAAACCTGAGGCTTGGGAGACGTTGGACCTTTCAACAGGACAATGATCCCAAGCATACCTCCAAGTCCACTAGAGCATGGTTGCAGATTAAAGGCTGGAACATTTTGAAGTGGCCATCGCAGTCACCAGACTTAAATCCGATTGAGAACCTCTGGTGGGACTTAAAGAAAGCAGCGCGCAAGCCTAAGAATGTGACTGAACTGGAGGCTTTTTCCCATGAAGAATGGGCAAAGATACCCGTAGATCGCTGCAAGACACTTGTGTCAAGCTATGCTTCACGTTTAAAAGCTGTTATAACTGGAAAAGGATGTTGTACTAAGTACTAAGATTGAATGTCACTAGGGGGTTGAATAAAACTGATAATAATGTGAGCACAGAAAAGACATTTGTGGTTATTTCATTATAAATGTTATGTTATATTTGTCTGACTTACAAGTGCCTCTTTGATTTAATTGTAAACAAGATGACTGAAATGATCAAAATCAATGTCAAACTGGCCAAAACACTCAATTTCAGTGGGGGTTGAATAATTTTGAAAATAACTGTACATGCAGGAGATGGCAGAGAAGACAAAGAAGCCCAACTAGGCGGTCATGATGTGGGTCAATGATCCTGAACCACTTGAGCCAGCTGAAGAAGTGTGGGTGTCCCACGTTTGGATCCAGACACCAGCAACTTTCTCGCAACCCAACGATCATTGTGGTGGCCGTGGCTATAGCTCCCATTCCGTCACCCAGCTGAGGAGGACCAAGGCCTCGCATCTCCCCTGCGATAGGCCATGGCTGCAACCCTGCATCCTCAGAGAAGGAAAGGCCTCAAGATCCCCTGTGGTGCAAGACATAGCTGCTGAATCATCTGCGTGCTGCATCATCCAAGACCCAGGGACTTCTGGAGCAGAGTGTGGGGACCATGAAGTGGAACTAAGTGGAGAGAGGTTTCGGTCTCCTGCTGAATGACAAGGCAAATGAAGAGATTCTAGTCAGTTGACGATCATCTGCCATCAGCCTGAACCAAAGAAATCAAGTACAATTAACCTGGGACCCCGGGGCTTGTTTGCCTCCGGTGTGACGCACTTAGATAAGACACTGGTTTCAGCACGTCTACCTCAAGTTTGGCATCTGACGTCTTCACTGTAAGGTGTGGGGGAGTCCACCGATGGGACTCTCATGCTATGGGCCACTGCCACAACCAATGCCAGAGCCGTGGATACTGAGATTGCCAGAGCCTCCATCCATGACCACTGTAATCAACATCAACCCAGTGGTTACCATCAACACTGGGCCATAAAGGACCCCTGTGTTGCTATGGAAGCTGTCACTGGAGGAGCAACAGCAGTTGCATCAGGAATACCTGGCCTGGCTGGATCCTTAGGCCTGTTTGCCGCGCCACTGGAGCCAGAGAGACTACAAGTGCAGGCCCCAGCTGTCATTTCCGGAGCTAGAAGACACTGGTGTCTAACAGCCACCGAGTCTGCATTACTGTCCATGGCCACTGGAGGTCCACAGTTTTTCAAGTCTACTGCCAGCTGTGAGTGCAAACAACGGCATCCCTACGGGGATCCCCTTCATTGGGAGAAGTGGAGGCAGAGTTCCACTCCCCAAGCTGGATGACCTAGGAGCATCAGGAGGGTGAGGTACATGGTACTGGCCCCTGTTTGTTTTCTCTATTAAGTCCTATATTTTTTTCCACCCTCCTGTGTTCTAGGCAGTATGGAACTCCCATTCAATATCCTTCCTGGGGCCAGAGAAGAACTGCACTAAAGTCTGCTGCTACCGTATGTATTTCAAGTTCTACATTGCACTTAGCAAAAAGACTTATGTTATGTTTAACTTCATTCTTCAGTACTATGATTCCACTGCACCGATCCCCAGGGAGCAATGGCCTGAGAAAGTTCACTGTGACACAACACTTCATCAGAGCCAATAGCACGCCAACCCTGTACACCGGCTCTTCAGGAGTTAGCTGCACAGTGACCATCAATCTGCTTTGGAGCACCATATGCAGTAGGATTAGGTGAACAGTTGTTTTAGACATACGTTAGCCTCCTGGTTCATTTTGGTGGTTGCTCCACTGTAGCCTGTTGGTCTATCTTCGCTCACCTTCATAGCTGATGTTCCCCTCTCACATCAGTGCCAAGTGGTGTTCCGCAGTTTCCTTCTTGTTTATTCACAATGGTGCCATTTGTCCACTCATGATACACTTTCTCCACAGCAGCAGGCGAACAGTTAACAAACTGTGCTGTTTTAAAGATACTGCCACCCTTCGCCTGATAAATCGCCCCGTTTACCCAAAACAGCAATGAGTGATATGTATGTAGACCATTTATGGCACACCTTAGATACCCACCAAGCCCACTCATGGCACATGACTTCCTTCGACTGGATCAGTGGATTAATATTACAATGAAGCAATTAGATTCTTGTAGTGCAGATCTTTTAAGGTGTCATCTCATATATCGGTGGCATATTGCTAATATATGCTACCAATGTCAGATAGGTGCAGGTCCTACCTCTGGGACACACTCTTAACTACCGAACAGGCCCCCTAAAATTAATGAGAGTGCAGCGAGCATAAGCATGTACTTTCCATTCACTTATATGAGAGCTGCAAAAAGATTTTCAGAACTCCCATAGAAGTGAATAGAGAGCGCACTATGTGTGTACGGCCGACTTCTCCATTCACCTCTATGGGACTGCTGGAAATAGCCAAGCCAATGTTTGCCTATTTTTGGTAATCCCATAGAACTGGGAGGGTAGCCGCTCTTACACAGTGCACTCTTATTCACTTTGGTGGGTCTATTCTGGAGATAGGAGTGAGTTCGAGAGGTGGGAACCAATATATGAGATGACACAACCCCTTTAATACACATGCCACAGTACTAACTACCTTCAGAATGAATCCCCATTTGTTATTACAGTGACTGTGAATACCCACAATGCTCCTGTGTGTGTTGAACTGCCGTATTGTGTTTCTACTTGTCACAAGTATTGAGATAGAGATCTTCACAATACTGTTTAAATTGCTGATAAATCATCTGATGTTTTTGTCCTGTTACATAATTCCCTACAGAGGTAAACACTGAAATATCGGGTGCCTCCTCTCCGTGTAGATCTCAATTCTTCTTTAGTCATTCTGAGTGTCTCTTGCCTGTCTACATCATTGTGTTGGTGGCCCATTCACGACAACTGTATAAGGCTACTTTCACACTAGCGTTTTGGATTCGGTTTGTGAGATCCGTTCAGGGCTCTCACAAGCGGTCCAAAATGGATCAGTTTTGCCCTAATGCATTCTGAATGGAAAAGGATCCGCTCAGAACGCATCAGTTTGCCTCTGTTCAGTCACCATTCCACTCTGGAGGCGGACATCAAAACGCTGCTTGCAGTGTTTTTTGGTCCGCCTGATGAAGCAGAGCCAAACAGATCCGTCCTGGCACACAATGTAAGTCAATAGGGACGGATACGTTTTCTCTGGCACAATCTGGCACAATAGAAACCGGATCCGTCCCCAATTAACTTTCAATGGTGTTCAATTCGGATCCGTCATGGCTATAGAAGACATAATAAAACCGGATCCATTCATGACGGATGCATGCGGTTGTATTATTGTAACTAAAGCGTTTTTGCAGATCCATGACAGATCCGCAGAAAACACTAGTGTTATAACATGGTTATAAGGGAAAATAATAGCATTCTCAATACAGAATGCTTAGTAAAATGTGGATGGAGGGGTTTAAAATAAAAAAATTAACTCACCTTATCCACTTAATCGCGTAGTTGCGATCTTTTTTGTCTTCTTCAAGCATTAGCTGCCAGCTAAAGGACCTGTGATGATGTCACCGAGCTCATCACATAGTCCAATCACATGGTCCATCACCATGGTGATGGACCATGTGATGTGATGTCACCACAGGTCCTTTAGATGGCAGCTAATGCTTGAAGAAGACAGAAGAGATCGCAACTACGCGATCAAGTGGCTAATGTAAGTAAATTTTTTTATTTTTAACCCCTCCATCCACATTTTACTAAGCATTCTGTATTGAGAATGCTATAATTTTTCCCTTATAACCATGTTATAAGGGAAAATAATAAAGATCTGGTCCCGTCTCTTAGCAACCTTGTGGGAAAATCGCACTGCATTCGCACTTGCTTGCGATTTTCCTGCAGCCCCATTCACTTCTATGGGGCCTGTGTTGCGTGAAAATCGCACAAAATAGAGCATGCTGTGATTTTCACGCAATGCAGAAGTGATGCGTGAAAATCACCGCTCATGTGCATAGCCCCATAGAAATGAATGGGTCCGGATTCAGTGCAGGTGCAATGCGTTCACATCATGCATTGCACCCGCGCAGAAATCACGCCCGTGTGAAAGGGGCCTTAAGGACCCACATTTTCCCCCTGTGTGTTCCAACAGCCATAACTTTTTAAATGTTTTCTTATAAAAAAAAATAAAAAATTTGGTGGGATTAGTTGTAGCTTTTATAGGAACCATTATGGGGTATATATAAGAAATCATTAATAACCCCCTATATCTGGCGTATTTCAGGATAATAAATGACCCCCATAGTGTATGAAATATCTTTTATCAATTTATTTTTCGGGAGAAACATTTAAAAAAATGTAATTTTAGCATTATTTTATGGACTTTATTAAGGCATTCACTATGTGGTATAAATAAAATAACTTTATTTTGTGGTTCAGTACAAAAATAATCCCCCCCCCCCCTCCTGCAGGCTGTCAACTCCCTAAATTCCCCCCTCCTCCTCCAGACTGATGTGCTAATGCTGCGAAACTGGTCTTGTGTGAAAGATTGGAATGCCATATCTCTAGCTGCTACCAATCCAGAGATATAAGCCCCCCCTTCCCCTTCTGCCCAAGCTGTGCTCAGGGTGAACAGTTAAGTGTTTTTCCCAAAGCCGAAGCTGAGCTCAGAAAAAACTGTTTGGCTTATATCACATGCTCAGATAACTGTGCAGATCATCGCTAACAAGCGTTCGTAAAAACGCTCATTAGCGATGATCTGGCAGTGTAATACTGCAGCCAATTACCTGATAAACCTGCTTGTTTATCGGGTAATTAGAATCTTTCAGCAGGTTTAAAAATTCTTGTTTGCCAGCGGCAGATCGTGCTGTGTAATCACGATCTGCTGCCAGCAAACAGTGATTCAGTATGGGGACGAGCGATAGCATAAGCAATCACTCCGACCCATACTGAGGAGGAGATCGCTGCATGCAATAGCAGCGGTCTTCTCCGCTAAACAGCAGATGATTGCTGGGAAGGAAAGTTTCCCTCCCGGCAATCGCATGCTTCATCTGCACATCTAATATAATCATTATGTGGTTAAACTGATGTCATAAAATGCGGTCGTGAAAGGGTATTAGCATACACACTGGCCTCTCCATGACATCAGAGGAAGGGGGGCTAGTGGTGGAATCTGCAGGCCTTCTTAAGGTGTGTGTCCCTTTAGCACATGGTCATTCCTTTGGGGGAAAACTCATTTGATGATCTGGCCGACTTTCATGCTACCCCCGGGACTACCGAATATCTAACGTCTTGTAACATATTAAGTTCCGTTTCTTTGATCCTTTTTATTTTCAAACTGTTATTTTGTGCATTCTATTTGTATGTCATTGTATTTTTACAGTTTGATAACTGCGTTTTTGTATACAGTAAACCTGTGGATATACTTTAATAAGAGCCTTCTTTTGTTGTAAACAATTCCACGACCTTAGAAGATAAGTCACATATATTCGTGTATTAACCCTGTAAATGCAAGCGAGCATAGTGGGTTTGAGTGGGTAATTGAGAGTTCCCTAGTTCAAGGGGTCTTGTCCACCTAATACGACAAGTAGGGGCAGCTAATATAATTTAGGCCTGTATTACACCAACAGATTATCTGGCAGGTTTTCTGACCAATCGTTGGTCAGATGGCCAATTACACACACAGATCTTTTGTTATACACAATATTGGTCTGATTGGACAGATATTGGTCAAATAGTCTGTTGGTATTAGGCTACGTTCACACGACGACAAAAAGTCGCGCAACAAATCGGGAACCACTACACTACACTGAAACATTAAAATTGTAACATTCCAATTTTTATAATGGGAGTCTATGGTGGTGTCGCACGTGCAACATGCGACATGTTGCGACTGCGACACAACAGTCGCCAAAAATCCATCCCTGATGGATTTTTCCGACTGTCGTGTCGCAGTGGCAGCATGTCGCATGTCGCAATGCGACACTATAGACTCCCATTATAAAAATTGTCGCGCGACAATAGTGCGTCTTTTTGTGGCGCGACAATTGTCGTCGTGTGAACGTAGCCTTATACAAGCCTTAGATGTGGATGTAAAATAGCTAATGGGGAAGATTAAGGGTAACCCTGTGGCTCAAAATAGGAGAGTGGGAAGTTGATATTAAAATCGGGGTGACCCTTCAAGCTCACGTCCTGAATCTAAGTTGTGATCCTGACAATGTGCATCTTTGGTGTTTGCTAGGAAGCTACCAAAAGTCAATGAAAAATGCAGGTTTGAATTATGTGCTCTGATAAGTAGCCATGGGGCAGCTGTGATATGTGATGTCTTAGGCTTTCACTAGGCTTTTACATTCTGCTAATTTTTTTTAACAGAGCCGCTGCAGATGGGGAAATTGCCATCCTCCACTGCTCACAATGCTCTGGCATTTGCTAAGGCAGGGAGGACCATGTAAGGACCTGCCATCTATAAGCTAAACACACTTTAAATGGTGGGGGAAAACGAAATAGTCCTTTAAGGCTGGGAACACACCTAAGCGTTTCTAAATCGTGCGTATGACGTGCGTTTTCGTAACTAAGAAACGTGCATCATACGCGCGATTCAGTGATTCTCCCCTATTTCAGCATAGTCCATAGGCGCGTTAAAACGCCCAAAAGAAGCTCATGCTGAAGCGACAGCGTTTGGCGTTTTTCAGCGCGTTCAAACGCGCTGTAAAGCGCCCAAATGTGAACCATGCCCATAGGGAAGCATGGCTTTCCACATGTTGTGCGTTTTACAGCGCGTTTGAACGCGCTGAAAAACGCTTAGGTGTGTACCTAGGGTAAGTGTGGCCCTGTCCGAAGATACTATGACCGCAGGATTAAGATACTATACTCTACATGTAAATTATTGTACAATACAATGCCCACATGACAGTGCCATACAGTGACCAGATAGCACAGCTACGTGGTACACAAATAATACTTCTATGAAGCACGTAAAAATATTATAACTTAAAGGGGCTCTCCGAGCTTTGAATATTGGTGACCTATCCTCAGAATAGCTCGTTAATATCAGATTGGTAGGCGTCCGACACCCAGCACCCCTGATGATCAACTGTTTGAAGGGAAGGTGAACGCAGTGCGTACGTGCTGTCTCCCATCTCTGTCTATGGCAAAGCAGTGAGCAGGAAGAGAGAAGGGAGACGGCACGTGCACACTGCGCACCTTCCCTTCAAACAGCTGATCAGCGGGGGTGTCAGACCATGCCGATCTGATATTGATAACCTATCCTGAGGATAGGTCATCGATATTAAAAGCCCGGAGAACTCTTTTAACATTGCTACAATCTTCCAGGACAAAAAGTTAAGTAGTTCCTGCTTGGCAAGAGCAGAGCGCCTCTGTAAAGATCAGCTGCCCATTCTGAAGTACTCAGTGTGACTGTGCATCGCATTATATTGGCCATTCAGTTGAATGGGCACCATTTAATATGATAGCTGACAGGCGACCCTTCTTCAGTGGGTAGTTTATAAAACGTTTTCACAATTTCCGAAAATGATTACTGTACAATGTAGCCACATACAGATATATTTTTCCCATTAATACTGCCGGCGTCCCAAAATTCCCAGTGATATAGAAGGTAATGTTCCTCCTACAGGAAGGGATGGAGGACAGTGTGTGGAGAAGGTGGCTTCAGCAGGCCGCTCTACACTCCTCATCAGACCTTTGAGCAGTAATCCAGAAACGAAACTCAGCAAACAACAATTTCATGAAAGTGAAACTAATCTGTATTGGACGGCAGTGTGGGGGATTTGCATATACAGTCATCTGGAGACGGCCAGGAACTGCTTTCTAGGTGCAGCTGCCACCGTGGCTTTATATGCTGGAGGAACAGAAACATAAAGCAACTGGACATGAAATGGTATGTTTAATATCAGTTAGGAAATCTTACTTATGGTAAATGCACACTTGCGGCAGGGATTCCAGTATTCTGTTTAACGCAGAGACATGGTCCGACACTACCAGGACCTTACTAAATACAGAAATGCCTGCTGCAGGTATGGGCTAAGGCTACTTTCACACTAGTGTTTTGGCTTTCCGTTTGTGAGATCCGTTCAGGGCTCTCAAAAGCGGACCAAAACGGATCAGTTTTGCCCTAATGCATTCTGAATGGAAACAGATCTGCTCAAAATGCATCAGTTTGCCTCCGTTCAGTCACCATTCCGCCTTGGAGGCGGACACCTTTCTGTCCGCCATGTGGTGCGGAGCCAACGGATGCGGTTGTATTATGTCGTCTATAGCCATGACGGATCCGTCATCTATTGTGTCAGAGAAAACGGATCTGTCCCCATTGACTTACATTGTGTGCCAGGACGGATACGTTTTCTCTGGCACAATCTGGCACAATAGAAAACGGATCTGTCTCCTATTGACTTTCAATGGTGTTCAAGACGGATCCGTAATGGCTATAGAAGACATAATACAACCGCATCCGTTCATGTATTATTGTAACGGAAGCATTTTTGCAGATCCATGACGGATCCGCAAAAAAAGCTAGTGTGAAAGTAGCCTTACCGTAAGAAATGCAAACGCTTTCTTATATTCATTCTTGTATTAAGAGTACAAATGTAAAGTTATACTTTAAATCAGATCTCCAGGATCTCATCTTATTGAGGCTCATTTTCCTCAATATACATTAACCTGATGATCACATTTTTATATTTCCATGATCTGACATCAATGCTGAGTGATTAGACACAGCAGCCAATCTGAACAGGAAGATCTGCAGTATAAAACATAGAATACAGACAGAGCAGCAGCAGAAGACTGGGCACTGACTACAGTTGTGCCTTAACAGAGTTGTCAGGAGATGCTGAAAGTTTCTGTTTCACAGCAACCGAAGAGCCACAGGTTGCAGATAACTAGATTAGGCTACTTTCACATCTGCACTTTCCCTTTCCGCTATTGAGATCCGTCATAGGATCTCAATAGCGGGGAGGGGAACGCTTCCGTTTTGTCCCCATTCATTGTCAATAAGGACAAAACTGAACTGAACGAAACAGAATGCACCAGAATGCATTCCGTTCTGTTTGATTGCGTCCCCATTGCAGACAGAATAACGCTGCAAGCAGTGTTTTTCTGTCCGCGACGTGGTGCGAAGCAAGATAGATCTGACACAATAGAAAACGGATCCGTCCCCCCATTGACTTCCAATGGAGTTCATGACGGATCCGTAATTTCTATGTTAAAGATAATACAACCGAATCCGTTCATAACATATGCAGACGGTTGTATTATCATAACGGAAGAGTTTTTGCTGATCCACGACGGATCCAGCAAAAACGCTGGAGTGAAAGTAGCCTTAGAAGAATCTGACAGTTTACAGATATGTGCTTGTTTTTTCAGCCAAAAGCCAGTTTACCAGAATTTGCCAGAGTTAAAAACTGGCCAGTGGCATATATACAAATTCTTTTCATTGAATGCAAATAGATACCACTTGTCAATGTACAAGCTGCATTTTATGAGAATCCTTCATCGGGTACAAGTTGTCATCTGTTTACCATTTTGTGAATTTACCCAGATGAAGCTAAAGCTTTAATTTCAAGGTGAATGTACCAGTGGTCCAGAATTACAGACGGTGCTCAGTGCATATGTAAAACTGTATTTTATATAGCGTGTTCTAAATTGTTTTCAGATATTGAAGAAGGTAAAGCGGTCTTACTATGGCGGATAACCAAAAGCTTAGTACCATGAACTCCACAGGGGACATTCAACCTGAAGCTCCACAGCAAGAGCATGAGGTATCGGTCCTTATGTTACTCATATTTTACATGGTTTTTATGATGTACATAAAATAATTCTCCTCCTGCTTTATTATGTACATATACAATCAGCCATAGACAGGTGAAGTGAAAAACATGGATTAGATTATCACCTGCTTAGGGGATATATTAGACAGTAAATGAACAGTAAAAAAGGGCACAGGATCTGAGCGATGGCTAGACTAAAGGGATGGAGCATCTCCAAAACAGCAGATCTTGTGGGGGTGTCATTAGTATGTAGGGGTTAATACCTACTGAAAGTGGTCCAAGTAAGGACAAAAGGGTCATGGGCACCCAAGACTTTAAGTTGCGTGGTAAGCAAAGGTTAACTTGTCTGGTCTGATCTCATAAAAGAGCTACTGTAGAAGTTAATGTTGGCTATGATAGGTATCACAACACACTGTGCATCACAGCTTGCTTTGTATGAGGCTGTGTAGCCCACAGACTGGCCAGTGCCCGTGCTGACCCCTGTTCACTGCCAAGAGCACCTACAACTGGCATGTGTGCATCAGAAGTGGACCATGGATAAATGGACGAAGGTGGGTTGGTCTAATGAATTACATTTTACATCATGTGGTTGGTTGGTTGTGTGTGCACTGAGATGGCACTAGGATGCACTAGGGAAACAGTGTGATGCTCTAAGCAGTGTTCTGTTGAGAAACCTTGTGTCCTGGCCTTCATGTGGCTGTTACTTTGACATACCAACAACCTAAACAATGTTGCAGACCAAGTACACCCCTTCAGGGCAAAGGTATTGGCAGTGGATACTTTCAGCAGGATACAGCCCCCATGACAGAATTCAAGAAAGTGCAAGGGAGGATTTTCAGTGCAAAGAAAAACAAGGACTCAGGAGAACAGTCACTTTTTAATTTTTGGGTGAAGTTGCATTTTAAGTTAATAAACTATACTGTCCAAAACACATTTTTTCAACATGAATAGTGAATATGATCAAATGGCATATGGATACATGGATCTAGGTTCAAGGAGTTTGGATTTACTAGAAATAACTGTAAGGTTCTTTAAGTACAGCCCCATGGCATTAACCAAGATAGTATCACATTTATCCTATATACATTGAATTTGTTTGAAAAGGCATAAAATGTATATTAAAAATGACCTGCATGGTCATTAGGCCTTACTAAAAAGCTTAGATGATACCTCAAGTTGCTAAAGGTAAAATCAAGGTTCCTAACAGGATATTGTGTCCTTCTCTGTGTAGACCAAGAGTGATGACCTTGCTAATTCATCAAGATTCAAGGTTGACATCATGCAGTCAAACCCAGAGGTACCCAAACCATCGATAAGTGATATCAGACTCCAACTTATCCATATGCAGATGGTGTCATGGCAAATAATCAGTGATATTCACAACAACATTAACGTTGTGCAAAAGAACCATGCACTATACAAGTCAAATCTTAATAAAAATTACCGTGACTGCCATCGATTACTGGATACAGAGGAAGAGATGAAGTTGGTCAAGAGTAAGGAACAAGAAGACCAAGACATGAAAAATTTGGAGCAGAAAACCCTACAACTGGTGCACCTTATGGAGCAAATCACAATCACCAAAACAAAGGACCAACTAAAAGACATTGAAGAAAAGTTGAAGATACTGGAAAGACCCGAGGAGAATCTGGATATAAGCGAGTCTCCTGTGCAGCTCAGAATTTCAAGACAGATGATGCACATGCTAAAACCAGTACCAGAACTAATACAGTTTGATCCGCAAAGTGCTCATCCAAATCTTGCCTTGTCCCCAGACTTCAAACAAGTGAGATTTGAGCCAGTTCCCCGAACAACAAAAGCAACCTCTCAGTGTTTTGAGCCAGCATTATATGTTTTGGGGACACCAGGATTTAGGTCTGGTCGGCACTACTGGGAAGTAAATGTGGGCAATAAAAGTAGTTGGATCATAGGCATTGTGAAGGAGTCTGTGGAACGCAAGGGAAAATGGGAGTTGAATTCATCAAATGGCTATTGGGTTCTACGTAAGCAGGGAGACAATGTATATTATGGAATTGCAAACACTTGTGAAAGGCTAGGATATAACTTGTCTCCATTGAGGATTGGAGTGTGCTTGGATTTATTTAGAGGTCACCTGGTCTTTTATGATGCCGACACCACAGACATTATTCATCAAATGTCTCTCTATTTTAAGGAGACATTGCTTCCTTTTTTTTGTCCTGGAGTGCCTATGAGAGAGGACGATTGGTGCCCACTAACTATATGTGTCTAGCTAAATAAACGTCATGTGTGGGTTCTTTAGACCGTTTTAGTTGAGTTATAATGATCATTGACTAAGGTTGGTCACAGGTAGATTCTGGCCTTCTCATTAATTACTGAGATTAGAAGATAGGAACAAGAATGTAGTTATAATTTCTAACTGGGCAATAAAATATTTTTTATGGTTCTTGATTCTTCTTTGTTCTATTTCTCTAAATTGGGGGAATTTAGGGATCCTTAATTGACACGTTTTAGAGGAAATCACATGATCTGAATGCTGTGTTTACCGGATCCGCTGTCTATACAAGGCCAGGTTTAGGCCTCATGCACGCAAACTTATTTTCTTTCCATGTCTGTTCCGTTTTTTTTGTGGACTGTATGTGGAACTATTAATTTCAATGGGTCCGCAAAAATAATGGATGTCCATTTAGCAAAAAAAAATAGGACATGTCCTATTATTGTCAGCATTATGGACAAGGATAGGACTGTTCTGTTAGGGGCTAGCTGTTCTGTCCTGCAAAATACAGAATGCACACAGACGTCCTCCGTATCTTTTGCGGATCCGTTTTTTGTGTACAGCAAAATACATACAGCCGTGTGCATGAGGCTTCAAAATGAGGGTTCAGCTTCCAGATTTTAGGTCTCAACTCCTTTCCTGTTATATCTTAATGAAAGTTGGATCTCCATTTTTATGGTAAGAAGTTCAATGACACCATATAGGCATCCTGCTGCTACAACTAGTACTTGCTGCATACTACTGAATGCCAAAATCCAGTATGCAGTAAGATCCAAATGTAATAGTACATGCTATTTCATGTCATGTTACTAAATGGATGACTAGTTTTACCTGTGTTACGAGAACCACCATATTTGTAAAGATTCTGTGATAATATATTTAAATTGCTACATAAGTTGTAGTGAAAACATTATTTTCGTAAAGTAACAGAACTGAATTTTTGCACATAATAGATCAAGATAGGTGAAAATGGTTGAGCTTTCTTTCCCTACAGTATGTTAATGGACATAAACATGAAAACATTCCGGATAAGCATCCTTAGGGAACTTTCACACTAGCGTTTTGGATTCCGTTTGTGAGATCCGTTTCAGGGCTCTCACAAACGGTCCAAAACGGATCAGTTAAGCCCCAATGCATTCTGAATGGATAAGTTAGGCTTCGTTCCACTTCTATTCTGTTTTCGAGGCGGACACCAAAACGCAGCATGCAGCATTTTGGTGTCCGTCTGAAGAGGCGGAGCCTAACGGATCCATTTTGAATTACAAAGTAAGTCAATGGGGACGGATCCGTTTTCAATGGCACAATATGGTGCATTTGAAAATGGATCCGTTCCCCATTGACTTTCAATGTAATTCAAAACGGATCTGTTTTGGACTTTGTCATTTTTCTTTTAACTAATGCAAACTGATCCGTTCTGAACGGATACAAACGTTTGCATTATAGGTGCGGATCCGTCTGTGCAAATAAACAGACGGATCCGCACCAACGCAAGTGTGAAAGTACCCTAAGTAATATACATTATCATATATGGTCAATAAATAATTTGGCAACTTGAACAGCTGTAGGGAGATCCTTCAGGGGAATGAAATGAGCCTTCTTGGAGAAACGATCTATGATCACCCAGATCACAGTACAACCGGAGGATAGAGGCATCTGTTATGAAGTCTATACCAATATGTTGCCTTGGATAATCTAGTACGGGCAGAGGAAGAAGAAGACCTGCAGGTCTTTGCCGGGGGGGATTTGAAGCATCAGGATGAGCTTTAGCCACACAGCGAAAGTGGCATCGAGACCCCCCAATGCAAAACTTGTCTGGTGGCTGTATCAATACCAGGGTCATGGGGGAGACACAGCTAAGATGATGCTGCGGAAGTTGTGCGACCAGGTAGACAGGAATTTGAGCAGATTAGTAGTCAGGGAATCCCCCCATTCCCAGTGGCCAGATCCAAAGCTTTTCTGGATAGGAGGAACACTATGAAGGTCACTTTGGCATCATCATGTGTAGGGAACTGGTGTACCTGCAGTTTGAATTGCATAGTGAACTGGTTCAGGAAGCAAGGCATGTCTTCGGCATGTCTTTCATAATGCAGTGCTGGTGGTAGGTGAAATCTATCACCCCCAGACTGATGGTGGCTGCAGTGCAGGAGTTGCGGCTTGAGGATACTGAGCTGAAGCAGAGACAGTCACTGAATCCAGATGTGCAAAGGTGATATTCATGTACTGTAGTAGTTGCTCTTGGCCACTGTACTGAGTAGTCAGCTCTTTAAATAGATTCTGTACTCTGAACTTGGTGGCTCCAACCTTAGCAAGCTGTAACGGAGCGGGTGTGGTCACATTTGATTAAAGAGTGTTATCTAAGTGGTTCCTTGGTTTTCAACCTTTTACTCCTATACAGGTATATGGTATTTACTGCCAGGGAACCACGAGGACACTATTTTTTGGAGTAATCTCTGTTCAATGACAGTTGACACAGGTGGGTCAAGAGACACTGGTGCATGGTACCAAGGGAACAGGAAATATTGTGCTCAATGGACAAGCCGAGGTCAGAGCAGGCACAAATTGTTCAATCCGGTAAACAAGCAATAGCACAGGGCAGTCAGCACAGGTCAATACGATGAACAGGCAGAGGTCAGGGATGGACGGAACAGGCAGAGGTCAGGCGTAGAAATTTAGAGGACACAAAACACCTTTGCAAGAACTAGGGAAGCTAAGAACCTCAAATATACCATGGGAAGCAGCCATTGGCTGGGGAACAGGTAGGCCATGTGCACGCTGGCCTGTTAAGAGCCAGGGAGAACGTACACCATGCCTTATAATAGACCAGGCACTAGAAGGCAGGAGGCGGGGATGGCCAGAGGAGGCCTGAAGCATGGAGCTGGCAAAATAACGAAGACTATGGTGGCTGTTCCTGCCAGAAATGAGATGGCGACAGGCAAGAACCATCAGCATTATACAATGGATACTGCCTAGTCTCTTATGTATATAGTCCTAAGAGTTTAAAATGTATTCATATTAATATAATTTTGGAGAAGCTCTTTAACCCCTAGGCTCCCAGCCGGCAGGTCTCTGCTGTTTCAAACAGCAGAGGCCTGCGGGTAATGTTAGCGACTGGCAATATGGCATTAATGCCAATTGCAGTCATTTAAGCCTTTAGATGCCGTAGTGAAGTGGCATCTAAATAGCGAACAGCCCAGAAGCGCACACTTCCAGGTTAAGACCAGCATCCCCGTGTGATGATCGGGGATGCCAGTCATTCAGTCTAATATGCTGTCTGAAAAAGACCCAGTGTATTAGAATTGCAGTTCCCATGTTGGCCAGCAGGTCAACATAGGATATCTGCAAAATAAACGTATACTGTTATTAAATGGGAATACAGTACAAGTTGTCATCAATCTAAGTACTGTATTTTGTAGCCTCATAGATGGGCTATAAAAAAGTTTAAAAAATGTTTAAAAATATTTTAAAAAAATATATAAAAAAAAAATAAACATTTAAAGAGCACCTTTCATAGGGATAAAAAATATAAAGTAAGTATGCCTACATGTAGAGCGGAGGTTTTTTTCTCCCAGGCTGTAAGCTGAGCGCTGCAATTGGCCAGCGCTACAGCCTGGGAGAAGGAGTTGAGCCGAATCTCTGAACATACCGGAGCCTATATCGGGAGAACGGAGCGGCGCCCATGGATAATAGTAAGTGCAGGGAGATCCCTGGGCGCCGCTCTACATGTAGGCGTACTTAGTTTTCATTTTTTATCCTCATGAAAGGTCCTCTTTAAATCACCCTCCCTTTCCCTAGACTAAAAAATAAATACATTGCTGCGTCGGAAAATGTCATACTATTAAAATATAAAAATACTTATTCCATACGGTGGTAAACAAAAAAAAACTACACATGGTATTGTTGTAATCGTATTGGCCCAGAGAATGAAGGGCACAGGTTAGTTTTCCTGCATAGAGAATGCTGTAGGGACAAAACTCATAAAACAGTGGCTTAATTGAGTATTTTTTCCAATTTGAACCCATTTGGAATTTTTTTCCCGTTTCAGACTACATTGTATCCCATATTCAATGATAGCATTAAAAAGTACAACTTATCCCACAAAAAAACAAGCCCTTATACGACTATGTGAACGCAAAAATAAAAAAAAAAGTTATCGCTCCGTGAACACAGGGAAAAACGAAAACGATAAAATGAAAAAAAACTCCGGTATCTAAGGGGTTAAAGGTAATCTACCAGCTCCAAAACATCCCCCAAACTAGAGTAGGTGGTGTATAGTGTAAGTGACACAGTCATGTAATTTTATCTGTAATGTTATTTTCAGCTTCATACTCACTTGCATTCTGATGCTGTGCTCAAACAAACCTGCAGTAAAATGCATTGAGAGGACTCCGATGCTCACCCACATAATGGAGAGGACTCAAAGAGGAGTCCTGTCAATGCATTTTACTGCTGGTTTGTGGATAGAAGATAAAAATTGCATAATTGGACTCAGCATTACTTACTCTATACACCGCTTACTCTATTTCAGGGGGTGTTTTGGAGCTGATAGATTCCCTTTAAACTCTCTGACATATGATAAATAAAAATAATTTACTTGGTTCTACTTCTCTGTGCATAAAAAGTATATCTATAGATGGCATGAGGCACTCCTGGTTGCTTAGACCTTTGAACAGCAACTCAGCTATGACAACAATGAGGGATGGGCAGTGTCCTATTTCAGTTTGTGGTTACTTAGATAATCTTAGTGAATACACCTTGAATTTGATATTAAACCCTTCCAGCAGAAGCCAGTTCGGACCTAATGTTGAGGCCCCCATTTTTCAAAACGTATTACTTTATACGGTAATAACTTTGGAGTGCTTTTACTTATCCAAGCGATTCTGAGAATGTTTTTTCATTACATATCGTACTTTATGTTAGTGTTAAATTTGGGTCGATATGTTATTCCAATTTTTTTTTAATCCAAAATTTACAGAAAATTTCAAAAAATGTGCAATTCTAAATTAGAATTTATCTGCCTCACACCATAGTTAGCGTAGTGGTAGGACTCCATGCCATGCTGAGTGACCGTGACGTGGTGCATGAGGGGCTCCGATGTGTTCCTGACAGGAATATATTGGCAAACAGTCTCAGCTTTTAATATCTGCTTGTTTGACTAGCTAGTATAGTCAGTGGCATATCCCATTTTTTTCTGTGATTTTTATCTGCTTTTAAGACAGATAGTGATGCCTCACAAAAAGGTATTAACACTATATGTCAAGTTTATGTTGGCATCATTTTATAAATGTCATTATATTTTTAGGATGTTAGAAAGTTTAGAGTTTTAGAAACAATTTTTCAAATTTTCAAAACCAAATTTTAATGACCAATTAAGTTATGAAGTGACTTTGAGGGGCTTACATAATAGAAATTACATGTAAATGACCTCATCTTAGAAACTACAGCCCTCAAATTATTCAAAACTGAGGGCTTTATGTGTTTCACAGGAATTAAAGCAAAATGGAGGTGAAATTTAAAAATTTCATTTTTTGTAAAGATTTTCTATTTTAATCCATTTTTTCCTGTAATGCAGCAAGAGTAAACAGCAAACAAAAAAAAGTCAATATTGATTACCCTGTTTACCCTGCAGTTTACAGAAACACCCCAGATACAGTCGTAAACCACTTTATGGGCACACGGCAGGGCTCAGAAGGGAAAGAGCTTCGTAATCTTTTTGAAGGGCAGATTTTGATAGAATGCTTTTTGAGTTCTATGTCGCATTTGAAGAGACTATGAAGTACCCCTAGAAAGGAAACCCCATAAAAGTGACTCCATTTAGGAAACTTCCCCACTCAAGGAATTTATCTAGGGGTGTAGTGATTATTTTGACCCCCACATATGTGTTCTAGAAATTAATGTGTAGCTGATGGTGAAAAATGAATATTGCAATTTTTCCACAGCTATGCCATTGCAGTACCAAATATGTTGTGCGCAGTTTGTGGTACTATGAAAAGTTAGCACTCTAACCATTAGGCCTCATGCAAACGGCCGTGGAACACGACCGTGCGCGGACCGTGGTATCCCGGCCTGGAATCCAGCTGACAACAGAAGCACACGGCATCATTGGTTGCTATGACATTGTGTGCTTCATGCCGCCGCTAGACTCCAAGAAATGACTCCATTTTGGAAACTGCATCCTTAAGGAATTCATCTAGGCGTATAGCGAGATCTTTTAGTTTGTGAAGAGAGACTTCTCATGGAATTCATCTAGGGGTATAGTAAGAATTTATATTGAAGTGACAGCGGGAAACCTGGAATTCATTGGGGGTTGACCAAATATTATAATTTGTGAGCTATGGAGCTAGTCAGTGAAATAAAAAATATTTTTTGTGGCCAGTATGTGTGACAGAAGGGGAGGATATAGAGTAAAAAAGTGCAAAAAAAATTCAAAGATATGTGATACATTTTAACTCTTTCAGGCCCGGAGTTTTTTGTTTTTTTGTTTTGCGTTTTCGTTTTGCACTCCCTGCTTTCTAAGAGCCATAACTTTTTTATTTGTCGGTTCACATAGCCATTTCAGGGCTTGTTTTTTGCGGGCCAAGTTGTACTTTCCAACACCACCATTTAATATTGCATATGATGTAGTAGGAAGCAGAAAAAAAATTCCAAATGGGGTAAAATTTTAATTAAAATTTTTTTAAAAAAAATTTTAATTAAAATTTTAATTAAAATTTTATAAAAGTTTAACTTTCGGTTTGGATCACGCGCAGATGCCGTGGTCAGGATTGACCACAGCATGTGAAGGGTGAAATGTCCGAGATCGGCATTACTGCCGGTTGCGGACATTAGCCGCAGGTGTCTGCTACAAGAAGCAGGCAGCCACCTGCGGCTATGGCGCCCGCATCGGGCAGGAGGGGGCGCCAAGTTTAAACACCGCTCCGATGACGTACAGCTATGTCATCGGGCATGAAGGGGTTAAAACTGTTTTTAATGCACAGGCCAGGTTTGTGGGGAATGTTTCACAATGGTGGATTGTGTCCTTTTTAAGTCCATATTTTGCAAATACACCGCATTTTTTTCAATTGTTATATTCTTGAACACACACAGGTTTGGTGGATTGGGTTGTGGACCCGCCATCAGATATTGTGGTTAAGATCAGCACGCCTCTCTTATCCCTATATCTTACGAGCATCAGATGTTAGCTGCAGACAACCCTGCTCTCTCCCAATCCTATTGTTTATGACAGCAAAATTTTGGGGAGGTCCCTCTGATTCTTCAAAATCATGCTACAGGCTACAGCGGCTCTAGACGGAAGGACTTCAAGCAAAGGAGCACCATTATAGAAGTTGTCTATAAATAAGTGATACTCCTTGCCCTGTAGAATTGTATAAGATCTCATATAATCTTGCCACTAACAACTAGGAATGAAGGGCCGTCTGGGGGTTAAATTTTAGCATCCTTCCCCTCATAGATTCAGAGATGGTAGATATACCTGGTTGCAGTTTCACAGATCTTATAACCCCTTCCCAACATACGTCGTACAGCAGATGTCAGGTCTTTAAAAAAAATTGTTCTGATGATTGCAAGTTGTGGTTCACTTGGGGGTCTTAATAAAAAAAAAAACAAAGTAAAAAAAAGTTTTGAAAAATATAAAACAATTCAAATCAAAATTCCTTTAAAATCAAATTCAAAATAAAAGAACAACTAAAAAAAAATAACATCACGGGTATCACTGCATGTAAAAACGTCTGTACCATTAAAATTTTAAAAAATCCCATACAGTAAATGATGTAACAGAATTTTTTTTTTTTTTTATCACATTACTTCCCAATTGCGTTTTTTTTTTAATCCATCCTATTTGGAATTTTTTCCCACTTCCCACTACATTGTATGCAATATTAAATGGTGGTATTAGAAAGTACAACCTGTCCCGCAAAAAACAAGCCCTCATACAGATATGTAAACATAAAAATAAAAAGGTTATGGCTCCATGAGGGCAGGAAGTAAAAAACAAAATAGCAAAAATGGAAAATGGCTGCATCAGGAAAGGGTTAATACCGTTTTAGGCACTTTTAATTGGAAGATAATGTCTACATTTGAGCCCCCCCCCCTCCCCATTAAAACTAACTAGAGATTCATCCAACACAATATTTGGCTGGGGTGTATAAAATTGGGAAAAGATACTACAATAATGATTGAAATTTAGGTCTTCTGGATGTGGGCAGCGACTGTTATCCAAGTAGTAGGGAAATTGAAGGATAGCTTCAAAACATGTTGGGCTCATAAGTGTGTGGTAGAGTAGGGGGCTATATAATATATACGGGGACCAATAATTGTGAATGCCAAAACGTAAAAATATGCTCAAAAATTTGCGTCGTTCTGCTGCATTTGTGCGGGTCTAACTTTGGCCTTTGGCATAGCAAGAACCAGGATTCTAATAGAACTGAGCAGCATAAGTGTTGTTCTGCCCCAAAATTAAATTCATTAGGGGGATCAGAAAAAAGGGGAAAAGAATTGATGGCCTCAAACCCTGTGGTGTTAAATTTAAGGCCTGGGGAGAATGTAAAATCAAGCACTTGGCGGCCATCATTGTCCGCAGCTACTCATGTCAGCTTGGGCAGAGCAGGACCTGCAACTGAGCAGTGCTGACGGGGGGAGACAGAGTCTCTTTACTCCACCTTCACTGGCAGTGTCAGAGCACAGCATTTCATATGCGTCATCAGCTGTGAAATGCCTGCGGGACAAATTTACTAACAGAAATGGTGTCAGGCGATGGCATACTGGACGTACTGGGTCTGTGATCCTGAACCACCACCCAGAAGCCAGGAACCCAAGGGACTTTATGCCACTCACCATTGGGCTTCATCCAGACTCTCTAATACCTGAAGGAGAGGTATACCTCTCCTTAAGGCCCCTTTACATTGGCCGAGAATTTGCCAGATAATTGCCAATGAGCTCTGGCGGTAAAAAGATGCCGCCAATTAACCGATGAACTAGTGAAACGCTCATTCATTAGGTAATACGCTTGCTTGTGAAAGTACCTAAATCATCGTTTGGCGGTAGCATATTGTGATGTGTAAACAGCCACTGCTGCCAGCAAACCACGAGTCTGTATGAAGATGAGCGATGGCTGTAGAGATCGCTCCTCCTCATACTGTGGAGAAGATCGTCCCATATAAATGCAGCGGTCTCCTTCACCGATAATTGCCAGGAAGGAACGCTTCTTTCCCGACAATCGCCTGCTGAATTGTTCCAAGGAAGGGACCTTTATCAACTAGGGTCAAGGCCTGCAAATAAGGGGTGTGTTGCATTGGTGATTACGATTTCTTAAATGTATATTCTCCTATTTTGTGTTCTTCATTTTCTTTTCACTTCACACTTACTACTTTGTGTTGGTCTATCACCTAAAATCCCCATAAAATAAATTTAAGTTTGTGGGTGTAACGTGAAAAAGTTTAAGGGGTATGAATACTTTTTTAAGGCACCGTATATTAGACCATAATTTGTCTCAGCAATGCGGGCACATATGAACATGGAACCAACACCGATGCCTTCAGCTGCCAAGCGCACATGTAACAGGTCAGCCAGTGTCATAGGTGCAAATCTGCTGACAGATGCCCTTTAAAATTTAGACATCTGGCGCACCTTTAGACTTTCTAGTTTAAGTTCATAACGCCTATCAGTCGGCTTACTTGGCGTCACAATTGTGGTAAAATGTTGCAGCACAGGGTTACATATTAAGCCACGCCCATCTCCTGCTAAGCCACACCCACCAACATTCCTGGTCATCTCAGAGTCTAAAATCCTTAATAAAAGTGGTGTAAGACATAAGAACCAGAATTCTGGCTAATTTCCGATAGTATATATGCCCCATTGTAACAAACACTTATGTAGACACACATTTTACATTTCAATGCCACCAGATCTTGAAAATAATAAGACACTGAAATCCAAAGTATATTAGAAAGTTGTGTAACTTTTTATTAAAACACAATTCAGTTTCAGACATCCCTCATGAACAGCGTGTCTGTGCGAACCAGTCTCACACAGAATATCAGACGTAGTATCTTGTGACTTGGCAGGTCACCATAACGGGTTTTAAATAGCTCACCAGGCAATGTTCCAAACGAAGCTAAATCCAGGCAGCCTTATGCTAGTTTTAACACATTAATCATGGACAAACAGGGCTCTAAGGTTGTAGATGGACATCCATCTTCGATTATTCTTTACGGGTTTACCCATTAGAGTGGAGAGCATCTACAATGAGGACCTCTCACTCTGGAGGATCAACTAGGTCCATGCATTACACAGACAAGCCATTAGTTTCAATAGAAATTGTGCAATGCTTCATTTCCCCTGTAAGGTGCTGCAGGGAAACTGAATGTGGGTTCGCTCACAGACTACAGCTGATCACTGGGGTCCCAGCATTAGTTTATTAGCAAGAAAGACCCTCCTTTAATGATAAAAAATTGAAGGGTAACTGTCATTTTATTTTTTGCCAGTTTATTAGAGCTCGGCATGTATACCTGAGTTAGTCTGTCAATGATTGTCAGAAGATCTGTAATTACCTTATAATAACAGCTTTCATTAATGTCCTCTGTCCCTTTTCACTGGTCCCTTAAAAGACCGTTGCTATGGCTTGTCTGTCTTCCTTTTAGTATAAACAGAAGACAGAGGGGCGGTCCTTCACACTGCATGGCTGCAGATTGAGGAGGCGTGTCTCTCAGTAATCCAATCCGATTGGCTGGCAGGGAGCTGCTGGCTACAGCAAGTGTGTATACGAAGTGAGGAAAAGCAGTTTTGGCCTCAGAGAACTGGCAGAGGAGAAGGTCCTCATATTGCAAATGTTTAAAAAGCCGTAACTAAGGGAAAAACTCAAGGAAAACAGTGGTATGTGAAGAAACTAAAGATTGCTTTATGCATAATGCTGCTGCAGCAGTAACAAATGCTGAAATTGATTTTTTAATCAAAACATGACAGTTACCCTTTAAGGCTAAATTATTGAATGAGCTGCATATTAATTATGAATCCACACAGGTTAAATGGTGAGAGGTTATCAAATATAAATTTCTAAGTGTAATCCTAAATGTTATGTACATTTCAGGCCGAAAGCAAATTCCACACAGTAAGCAGTACGACAAATGAAGATGAAGATGTAAGCATTGCACCATTTCAGACAGGTCAACAAGATAATTCACAGCAGAAGGAAGATGCTAAGGTATTGCCTGTTACTAGATGCTTGCCGAGTATCGGGGTGCAGCTTTAGGAAATGTAGAGGTAGCAGTCTCACTCATGCACTGATGCCTGAGGTGACCCAAAAAACTCTCTTTCACAGAAGAAGAGGACGACAAGAGTATTTGCAGTAGCACATAGGAGATGTCGCCCTAGTTACAGATTTTGCAGAACCCAGCTTTAAGTTACACTTGGGCCTTAAAGGGGTTGTCTCATTTTATCAAGTAGCATTTATCATGTAGAGGAAGTTAATACAAGCCACTTACTAATGTATTGTGATTATCCATATTCCCTCCTACGATGTCTAGATTCATTTTTCCATCACATTATACACTGCTCGTTTCCATGGTTACGACCACCCTGCAATCCATCAGTGGTGGTCGTGCTTGAACGCTATAGGAAAAAGCACCAGCCTATGTGCAATTCCATGGTCCCGGTCACCAGAGAGGCTGGCACATTTTCCTATAGCGTGCAAACACGGCCACCACTGATGGATGGCATGGTGGTCATAACCATGGAAACGAGCAGTGTATAATGCAATGGAAAAATAAATCCAGCCAGCAAAGGAAGCAATATGGATAATCGCAATACATTAGTAAGTGGCTTGTATTAACTTTCTCTACATGATAAATGCCACTTGCTGAAGTGAGACAACTAGAGATGAGCGAACTTTAAAAAAAAGTTCGGCGTTCGGGTTGTGGTAACTCGCGCATCCCGTTATGGATTCCACTACCGCCGCATATGGAATCCATAAGGGGCGGCTTCCACGAACCCGAACTGTTGAACAGCCGAAGCACATGGGGTGATGTCACTGTCATGTGATCAGTGCAGGGGGCGTGGCTCAGCACGGGATGCAGCGATAACCACAACCCGAACGCCGAACTTTTTTTTAAAGTTCGCTCATCTCTAGAGACAACCCCTTTAATACTGTTGAATATCTGCAGATAGGTTTACCTTTCCTACCACTAAATCTGTATAATAGACCAGCCACCTTCTGTGCAAATAGTGGTCAAGGCTGGGTCAAGGAGGTGGAACTATGTTTACTGAGGGGTGTTAAAGGGCATCGGTCAGCAGATTTGTACCTATGACACTGACTGACCTGTTACATGTGCGCTTGGCAGCTGAAAGCATCCGTGTTGGTTACATGTCCATATGTGCCCGCATTGCTGAAAAAAAAATATTAAGTTTTAATATATGCAAATGAGCCTCTAGGAGCAACGGGGGTGTTGCCATTACTCCTACAGGCTCTGCTCTCTCTGCACTTTGATTGACAGAGCCAGGCAGTGAAATCATCATCAGGTCTGGCCCTGTCAATCAAAGTGCTTAGGGTGCTGCAGTTGGAGAGAACAGAGCCTCTAGGAGTAACAGCCATGCCCCCGTTGCTCCTAGAGGCTCATTTGCATATATGAAGCAATGCGGGCACATATGAACATGGGACCAACAAAAATGCCTTCAGCTGCCAAGTGCACATGTAACAGGTCAGTCAGTTTCATAGCTACAAATCTGCTGACAGATGCCCTTTAAATCACAGATAATAAGATGACCGCCTTTTACTAGATCTCCCATGAAGACTACCAATTTTTTATAAGCCCTATTAGGGCATATGTATGTTATGGGAGTAGAAGGTCCTGTCCAGGACCTCCCTCTATGAGCTTGCAACGAGAGCCACCTGGATTTAAAAACACAACCCACTGACTGAGCCAACTTTAACATATAACGATAATTTTGTAGATCATTTGAGATAGAAATTCTGACTGATGGTGTCCCCTGATATCTCATCTTTAATTTAACATCTTTAGTTTATAGTGCCACACACTTGATTCATCTTTTCATAGTACTTCACATCAAGGTCTTTATAGAGTCTTGACTATATTGTCTGTGAACAAGCTAAAAACCTGTCTTGTGTCCTCTCCATAGAGTCCATCAAGCCTTGTACTTCAAGAAGATGAAGAGACCCAACTTTATAACAAACGGACATACTTGCAGCAGGTAGCATGGAAACTGTTTCAAGACTATGAGAAAAAGTTGCAGACAAGGCGCCTCATTGGAGATCTCCACAGGGAAAGGCTTAAAGAATCCTTTCATCACCTCCACCAGTATCTTGTAAAGGAGGAAGAAACACGTATTGCCAAACAGGAAAATACAGTAGACACATCTATTAAGGATCTGGAGGCTAGGGTCCAGACATTGCTAGGGTTGTTCTCCACCATTACTGATTTTCTAGTGAAACTAGAAAAAGGACAAACGGAAATTCAGCCCATGGAACATTTGAAGATAGTCAGAGATCAGCTAGAGGAGATATCCAAATTCGGTGTACCTCTAAAAAGTTCATTATCACCTTTCCAGGTCCAGGAATGGCGAGGAATACGGCATATTCTAAAACCAATGGCAAAATCACTATGCTTCGACCCCAAAAGTGCTAACCCTAATCTATTCCTATCACAAAACCTTAAACAGGTGAGATACACATCCTTCCCTCAACATAGATACACCACAACCTTCTTCTACCCAGGGCTTTATGTACTAGGATTGCCTGGCTTTCAGAGTGGTCAACATTACTGGGAGGTGGATGTTGGCCATAAGAGCAACTGGATACTTGGCATAGTGAAAGATACAGTGCCACGAAAGGGACCTCATAATCTGAGCATCAACAATGGGTTTTTTGTGGTGCGTAAACAAGAAGACAACGTATACTATGGATGTGACCAATCAACTCTTAAACTTATGGACTCACCTATGAGAATCGGGGTGTTTGTGGACGTTTCTAGTGGTCACATAGCCTTTTCTAATGCAGATAACACAGAGTTGATTTTTGTCATGTCCGGATGTTCCTTTGTTGGGACACTTTTTCCATTCTTTTGTCCAGGGGTTCCTGTTAGAGAAGAAGACTTGGGCCCATTATCCCTATGCTATTAACTATATCAAAATACATGTAGGACAGTGGTGTACCTCTGATAGAGGCAGACCACGCAACTGCTATTGGGCCTGTGTGCGAAACGGGGCCCATAGTGAGTATAAAGCCCCCCCCCTTAATTACACTTATTACTGTCCAGCTTTGTCCTCCCCTTTCTCTTCATTTGCACCCCATTCACTATTTTTTGTTCATATCTCATAGTACTGTAGAAACAACCACTATTACCTCATGTACCTCACACATCAGTACACTGCTATATATATATGTCAGTGAGTAGTGAGTCTTATGGGGCGAATACTAACGAGTGCTTCTATAATAGAAGCACAGCCGACCACGTCCGGAGCACAAGAGGTAAGTGGATTTTTTTTATTATAATTGCTCTGAGGCATCGGGCTGATCATCTGTGGCATGGGGGGCTGATTATCTGTGGCATGGGGGGATGATCATCTGTGGCATGGGGGGATGATCATCTGTGGCATGGGGGCTGACCATATGTGACATGGGGGGGGGCTGATCATCTGTGGCATGGGCACCTGTTCGTCTGACGCATGGGGGCTGATCATATGTGACATGGGGGCTGATCTGTGGCTGAGGTCTGATCTGAAGTCTTTTTGGGTTCTTATTAACATGGGGGGTCTGATATGAGGTCTGATTGAGGGTCTTATTAACATTGGGGGTCTGATTTGGGCTGTGAGCTTAGGTCTGATTAACATTGGGGGTCTGACTGCTGGTCTGATCTGAGGTCTAATAAAAAAAAAAAAATGTATTCTCCTCCTCTAAAACCTAGGTGGGTCTTATGGGTCGGTGCATATCGATGCAGTGTGTATGGATATATATTATATACAACAGTGTACTGATAAATGAGGTACAAGGTACAAAAGATGCAGTGTGTTAAGATATATAGTATATACAGCAGTGTACTGACAAGTGAGGTATTAGGCATAATAGATGCAGTGTGTACAGATATATACAGATATATAGTATATACAGCAGTGTACTGACATGTGAGGTATTAGGTATATTAGATGCAGTGTGTACAGATATATAGTATATCAAGCAGTGTACTGATATGTGAGGTACGAACTGTAATTTATACCTCACATATCTGTATACTGCTGTAAATACTGGCCAGGAACTGGTAGTGGGAGGGGCTATGAATGGGGCATTGAGGCCCGATTTAGATTCTTGCTATGGGGCCCAGTGATTTCTATGTACGCCCCTGATGTAGGAAGTGTGAATTGTTAAAGGGAACCTGTCAACTCAGAAACGCATCTAAAACCGCTGCCAGCATTACCTCATAGTAGCCCCCAGTCTGTTAATAATCATATGTTTGATCCGGTAGTCTGATGCTCCATAGATTCAAAAAACAATGTTTTCAGCGCTATCTTGCCAGTCAGCTTCAAGTCAAGGTAAGCATGCCCCCTAACCGTCCCCTCTTTTGTTAGATTGACAGCCTGCAGTGCAGCTGGGGTCACATAATTCTCGTGCATGTGCGGTGCGCTCCTTGGTAGGGTGTGATCCTGTCTCCGGTTGCTTCTGGGTTTTAGCAGCGCACTGCGCATGCTAGAGTTGTTTCGATACCAAAATTTTGATTCGGTATCGATACCATAAAAATGTATTGCGATACTCGATACCGCGCGGGAAAAAAAAAAAACTCCCAAAAAAAAAAATAATTGTGAATTGCGTACATTTTTTTTCTTTTCTGCTACGACGTTCACAGCATAGTTTTTTTTTTTTTTAACAGTTTGGAGTCGGACTTTAGATATGACAATATGTTATATGTTTATCTATATATTTTAGATGTAAAATTGGAAAAGGCGGCGATTTATACTTAATATTTCGGTGTGTGTGTTTTTTTTAATATTACTTTTTATTTAATTTTTATTTACTATTTCCCCCCTTAGGGGTAGAACCTGGGATCTTTTCATCCCTTGGCCTATTCACCCTAATAGATCTCTATCAGGGTGAATAGGACTTGATATTTCCCTGCTGCCCTGTGCACACAGCAGCAGGGAGCCCCCATGGCAGCCAGGGCTTCAGAAGCCAGGGGGCAGAGCGGCAGGACCGGGGGCAGAGCGGCAGGACCGGGGGCAGAGCGGCAGGACCGGGGGCAGAGCGGCAGGACCGGGGGCAGAGCGGCAGGACCGGGGGCAGAGCGGCAGGACCGGGGGCAGAGCGGCAGGACCGGGGGCAGAGCGGCAGGACCGGGGGCAGAGCGGCAGGACCACCGGGGGCAGAGCGGCAGGACCGGGGGCAGAGCGGCAGGCCGGGTACTTGTTGCAGGCGGAGGAGGAGGAGGGCACAAGACACTGAGGAGGAGGAGGCTGCTGCCGTTCGCCTGGCGCAGCAGTTCTCTCCTCCCATTTCCCTCCTTCCACACTAATCATCGGCGGCCGCATCATAGGAGGGAGGGATTCCCTACCACCCTCCTTCTCCACTATGTACGGCCTGAGGGAACACAGGGTGTGCCAAGCGCTGCACACGCCGTGTCCTCCCATAACAGGAGATACTAGACCCCGCTACTATCGAAAAAACGAACATCCCGATAACGAATCGATACTGGCATAAAAGTATCGATTGGGTATCGAAAGTTCGATACCCGAAACAACCCTAGCGCATGCGCGGGACTTATGTGATCCACTAACAGCATTATGTCAGTGTTATCTAATACATTGTAAGGGTTACATAGCATCATAAATCAATATAATGTGACCCCCGTCAGTGCTGGAAGGTCAGGCCGGGAGCTGCGCTGCGGACTCACAGCGTGACACACACTCGTCTGCAAGGAGCCTTAGACAAGCCAAGGTGGTCAGGTGTGCCTGCCTATAGGAAGAGAAGTGTGTGACTCCCTATTACAGTCTATGGGACTTATGGAAACGGCTGAGCAAGACGTGGATATGCCATAAGCTTCAGAAGTGGAGCCACCCTTTTAAGTTTCAGGGACACTTAGGGGAGATCTTATTACTGAGCATAAGTGGCTCAACAAAATACTGGAGTTTGATATGTGCAATGGCGATCTGCCTTTTGTCATCAAAATCAGTACACGGAAAAGAGAAACGTACTGAATAGTCAGATTATAACTAAAGGTTCGGCATTTTTAACATGTTATCGCATATTTTCTGCAGATAATATAATAACTTGTACGATGATATAAATCTGAGATAATGATAACTAATAAAAATTCTTCAATACCTTCTACAGTGATAGAGATGTTTTCTATGTGTATTTAGCAGTAGACACTATGGCCCTATTTCTTCAAGAATGGCGTGTGCTACACTGGTCTTGATAGGGCCTGCACTTATGGAAGAGGCATTTATGACAAGGCGCATCTGTCAGCAGATTTGTCCCTATGACACTGGCTGACCTGTTGCTTGTGCACTTGGCAGCTGAAGACATCTGTGTTGGTCCCATGTTCATATGTGTCCGCATTACTGAGAAAAATTATGTTTTAATATATGCAAATGAGCCTCTAGGAGCAACAGGGGCGTCGCTGTTACACCTAGAGGCTCTGCTCTCTTTGAAACTGGCATTTCAAGAAAAAGACCTACAGCCCAAACCATTGGTAATCCAGTATTTTATTTGGAGGAAAGTAGCAAGCAAACCTCCCCCAATATATATACAAACTGGATTTTTTGGACTATAAGAGGCATTTTGTAGCAAGAAATTTTTTTGCTAAAAAGTGCCTGCGTCTTATAGTTTGTGGCCAGGGTGGTCAGGCAGTACCAGACACTAAGGTCATCAGTGCCTGACCACATCAAGGGAAGCTATTAGGAGTGTCTGCACCAACACCACCAAGGTATCCCCACCACCAGTGCCCAAGAGCAGTGCTTGACAACACCAAGGTATGCCTGCCAGCAGTCCCCAACAGCACTAAGGTATGCCTGCCAGCAGTCCCCAACAGCACTAAGGTATGCCGCCAGCAGTCCCCAACAGCACTAAGGTATGCTCGCCACCAGTCCCTGAGAGCACTAAGGTATGCCCACCACCAGTCCCTGACAGAACTAAGGTACGCCCATCACCAGTCCCTGACAGAACTAAGGTACGCCCGTCACTAGTCCCTGACAGAACTAAGGTACGCCCATCACCAGTCCCTGACAGAACTAAGGTACGCCCATCACCAGTCCCTGACAGAACTAAGGTACGCCCATCACCAGTCCCTGACAGAACTAAGCTACGCGCGCAAAAATTCTTAACAGCACCAATGTATGCCCACCACCAGTCCCTGACAGCGCTAAGCTATGCCCGCCATCAGTCCCTAACAATACTAATGTATGCCTGCCACCAGTCCCCAAGAGCACTGAGGCATCCCCACCACCAGTCCCCAACAGAACCAAGGTATGCTCACCACCAGTGCTCGACAGCACTAAGGTATGCTCACCACCAGTGCTCGACAGCACTAAGGTATACCCACCACCAGTACCCGACAGCGCTAAGGTATACCCACCACCAGTACCCGACAGCACTAAGGTATGCCCACCACCAGTACTCGACAGCACTAAGGTATACCCACCACCAGTACCCGACAGCGCTAAGGTATACCCACCACCAGTACCCGACAGCACTAAGGTATGCTCACCACCAGTGCTCGACAGCACTAAGGTATGCCCACCACCAGTGCTCGACAGCACTAAGGTATACCCACCACCAGTACCCGACAGCGCTAAGGTATACCCACCACCAGTACCCGACAGCACTAAGGTATGCCCGCCATCAGTCCCCAAGAGCACTGAGGCATCCCCACCACCAGTCCCCAACAGCACCAAGGTATGCTCACCACCAGTGCTCGACAGCACTAAGGTATGCTCACCACCAGTGCTCGACAGCACTAAGGTATGCTCATCACCAGTGCTCGACAGCACTAAGGTATGCTCACCACCAGTGCTCGACAGCACTAAGGTATGCCCATAACCAGCAGCTCCCATCCTCACTAATGGCTGATTGCAGCAGTAGCAACTAGAAGCATCTGAATGTCATGGTTCTGGAACTAGGTGTTCAGCATACAAATGGATGTGGTGTTCAGGTGGTGAGGTGCACGTACTTTAAGTGACATCACAATGACTATATTAAATCTATAGTAATAACATCAATTAATATTACACTCCATAATCACATGAACGTCTGCTACTGTTTCTCAATGTGCAGTGCAAATTACCTGCAGCTGGCTGCAATATCAGGACGGCCAGCAGGGACAGTCAAGTTCTCGCTTTCAGAATGATTTGGCAGTGAGGGCGGAAGTAGATTGAAATCTCACCGGAAGTAGTTTTGTGAGGGCGGAAGTGAATTGTGAGGACGCTTTGGAGTAGTTTTTTTTTTTTTTTATGTGGCTGCTGGGACGCTGACGGAACGAGATGAGTGTTAGCATTGTGGTGCAGTACTGGTGAGGAGTGGCCGCTGTACCAGTTATTATACCTAATTATTATTAGATTATTGATTGTGGAGCTACAGGCTGCAGGGGGCATCGGTGCCCCTCGGAATTGTGGGACCTGTAGTTCCATAACAGCTGCTGTTTCATAGCCTAACGATGAGAAAAGATTACAAGGGTCTACTTTTTCCCACGAAACAGCTCCACTCCTGTCCATAGGATTTGTCAGGTTACGGTATTGCAGCTCATCCATATGAAATCTACAATAGCAGCCCACGGACAATAGGGGCAGTGTTCTGGGGAAAAAAAGAAGACAGACCCTTCTTTTCTAATCTTAGACGACCCCTTTAAAGGAAACAAATCACCAAGAAATGTACCCAAGGAGGACCTGGAAGGCTTTTGCAGGCACTTTCTAATGTACAAGGTGCTGCAGCAGGGAGGGGGGGTTAGCAGGTCAGATATTGCCCCCTAGTGGAGGTTTTCTTTACAGGAATTGCATGGGATTAGAAAAACATAGGTGGTTACTTTCGCCAACAGCGCCACCCCTGTGCATGGGCTGTGTCTGGAATTGCAGCTGAATAGTGCTGAGCTGCAATATCACACAGGACCTGTGGTGATGTAACCAAAAGAAAAAACAGATGGACGGGGCAATGTTCTTTAAGTGTTAAAAAATGATTTATGGATAAAACAAATGAGGGAGATTTATCAAAACTGGTGTAAAGTGGTTTAGTTGCTTATAGCAACCAATCGGGTTCCACCTTTTAATTTTTACAGCTCCTTTGGAAAATGAAAGGTGGAATCTGATTGGTTACTATGGGCACCTAAGCCAGTTTTCCTTTACACCAGTTTGATAAATCTCCCCCATGGATAAAATAACGTGTGTGATGTGTTTGAAGGGGTTACCCTTCTTCCTCAGACACATCTGCCCTTGTTCATGCTTTTTTCCTTTTGGTTACAGCATCACATGTGGGGTCCAAGTAAGAACAACAGGAAGGGAGCAGCGTTCTATTCTGGCTCTTCACAAGTCGGCTCCTCCACAAGCTGTTTTGCTACTTGCACCTATGAACATAACCATAGTAAAGACAGGTGCACTCTGCGGCAATACTAAACCCTCACACTGATGTTAAAATTGAGAGGTTAGTTCGACATATCCTACTAGGAGGACATGTCTTAAGCTCGGATACCACGCCAAGGTCTCTCAAGTAGCCCGAGGCCCTACCACTCAACCTACCTGTGCCGTATGGGCGATACCAGGGGCCGTTGGGCATTACGGTTTGTATAATATGTTTGGAGGTGTATAAACTCCAATTTAAATGTGCCTGCTTTTCATCTACAGGCTACATTCAGGTGCACTTGGTAGGCTCTGGGCCATATCAGCCGGTCTCGGGTGGGGCTCACAGGCACCTCCCACCTCCCATTGCAAGCATGGCTGCATGCTGGAGGTTACTGGTAAGCTGTCTGTGAGTCAGGCCTTATGCTCCCATAATTTGCCCACTGGCCCCTGGTATCGCCCATATGACACAGGTAGGTGAGTGATAGGGCCTCGGGCTACTTGAGAGACCTTGGCGCGGTGCCTGAGCTTAAGACATGTCCTCCTAGTAGGATATGTCGAACTAACCTCTCAATTTTAATATCAGTGTGAGGGTTTAGTATTACCGCAGAGTGCACCTGCCTTTGCTATTGTTAAGGTTTTTGATTGTTCTCCACATCCACGTTATCGTATGTAGGATGGTTATTGTGGTACTTGATGTCCGTTGCTGGCATCTTCCATTGTATGCATTTTTTGCTGTTGATTGCCCCTAGCAACGGACTACAAGTGCAGGATGTGCTCCCCTATATACATGCACAACTGCATATGGGTTGAGCATATCCTGCTTGTTAAACACCACACCACGTTTTCTAATACTCGTACCTATGATACTGGCTGACCTGTTACTTATGCACTTAGCAGCTCAAGACATCTGTGTTGGTCCCATGTTCATAGGTGTCCTCATTGCTGAGAAAAATGATGCTTTAATATATTCAAATGAGCCCCTATGAGCAATGGGGGCGTTACTGTTACACCTAGAGGCTCAGCATTCTCTGCAACTTCCGCTCCCTTTGCACTTTGATTCAGAGGGCAAGGCAGGCATGACGGCGTTTACACTGCCTGGCCTTGTCAATCAAAGTGGAGAAGAGCCTCTAGGTGTAATGGTAATGCCCCCGTTGCTCCTAGGGGCTCATTTGCATATATTAAAACATCATTTTTCTCAGCAATGCGGGCACATATGAATACTGGACCAACACAGATGCCTTCAGCTGTCAAGAGGACATGCAACAGGTCAGCCAGTGTCATAGCTACAAATCTGCTGACAGATGCCCTTTACCACCAGGTACCACCATCAGGTAAACAGCTTCCTGTCTCTAAAATAAAGCAGCCATGTTTTTCTGATCCTGCGGGGCTGTGTGTGACTCTTATCAGTAATGCTGTGATTCTCTTCCATTCAGTGAGCCCTGTGGGTTTAAGTCTCACTACGAGGAGCTGGCCAGCGCTGTGCTGGAGGAGTTTCCTGATGTCAGCATTGACTCCCGTCCTGGGGGTACTGGTAAGAACTCATTTCTTCTTGAGGGTGGAATCGTACATGAGTTTTTGCTTGCGTTTTTTTGTACTTTAGCGTTTTTAGCGGCGATTCTTTTTTGCCAGTGGTAAGACGCTGGGCGAGATTTATCATCTCCCTACACCAGTTTTCTAGTGGAAAAAAGTCACAAATCCCGTGTTTGCAACTTTTAAATGCCGCTGCGGCTAAATTTAGTAGCAAGTGGCGTTTTGTACACCACCCTCACCACTTTCCGAGAAGGGGGTGATGAGGGCGCGGCAGGCCTGGCACATTTGTCTTCTTTTATGCCAGTTTTCTGGTGTAAATGAAAACTGAAATCTACAGGAGCTTGGAGCTGCTGTAGATTTCAATTTAGGTGCACAGACTGCCAGAGGATGCACCTAATTTCTGGCTAGTTCTCAGCTCTGTCATAATTTACACTTATCCTCCAGCAGCACAGGGGATATCAAGACCAGTGAAGCACGTGTGCAAAAATGGTAGAAAAAAGACAACAAATGTAAGTGGCCCAAAAAAAGCAAACAAAACTGGTGTTTTTTTTTTTGTGTTAAAAAATGCCAAAGTTCAGGTGTATAAGGGTGCTTTCACACACAGGTTTTAGTGGCATTTCTTGTAACTGCGCTGTAAATCTCATAGAAGTGAAAGGAGGATTCTGGGAGTTTTCGTTTCAGAGCAGCTGGAGTGCCGGAGGTTGCTGATCCCTGATATATAGGATTAGTAAATCCGGGCCACTGTTATGCAAATGGCACCTGAAAAAGCTAGTTTTTACAGTAAAAAAAAAGTGCCAGTGCAAATTTCATGTGTGTCAGGACCTTTATGACAGTGTTATCCAAGCTATGACTCGCTAGCTGGTCCAAAACGACAACGTCCAGCGTGCCCCGAGGAAATGAAGATGCCGGGGCACACTGGGTGTTGTAGCTTTATGCCAGGGGCAGAGTCACTGATTGGAGACCACTATTTTACAGATAGCTGTGGCAGGGGTCATCCGCCTGGCATCACTTCTAATCTGATGTGTTTTTGGTTTCAGGAGCATTTGAGATTGAAATAAATGGGAAACTAGTCTTCTCCAAGCTGGAACTTGGCGGATTCCCCTATGAAAAAGACGTGAGTATTTCTAGAGCAAATCCCATTGCAGAACAGCCGCTCTTTCGACTGAATTGGTTAATCGGAGAACAATAATTCACAGGGAGTAACGTTGTATTAATCCATTTTCTTCAGTTGATAGAGGCCATCCGTAAAGCCATAAATGGAGAACCAGTGGAGAAGATCACCAACAGCCGAGCACCTTGTGTCATCTTGTAAGAGCTCTAAGCAGGTGTCCCTCAAATAAAATGACCAGTCTTCTGTCACTTGTGATTCACACTGAGCCCAATATTGATGCCACTGTATGGCCACTGTGGAGATAATAGCGCTTACTCCTACTACAGTAGTGTCTGCTACCACGCTGATATCTGACTGCCTTGTTTGGTGCACCCCCCGTCTGCACCCACCACGTAACCTGGGTACAAGATGAAGTCCTCAGGCTATATAGAACACAACATGTGGATTTCATATGTGGCATTGTAAAGTGTTACGTACCTGGATGGACTCAATTTATATTCCTGGACAAGTGCAGCTCCACTACGGTATCCACTATGCAGCCTACAAGAGATTTGCAACAGAATATGGCAAGTGCATCCAAAGGGGTTGTATGAGGTTGTATAAGGTTCATATCTAGCATTGCAGCTCAACCTCATTCACAGGAACGTGTAAAGGCTGCAATACCGGACACAACCCATGGGCAGGACTGGTGCTTTTTCTTTGGGTTGGGCGGACCTTGTGTTCTAACCTGAAAAGGGCCCTTTTGAAGAAGTTTCCCACTGTGTAAAATGTTTATGCCAATAAATGGAGAAAGGAAAATAACAAATACGATTCTTCATTTTGTGTATACCTCTATTTTGATGATGAAAATGGTGGTGGTAGTAGAATATTGTTTGTTTTATGGATGGACTAGTTCAAGTGCAATATAATATAACCACTACTATACGAGGATATGCGTATTATTTTTACTGATTAGTCAGTTCTCCTCAAGAGGTGTGACATGGACCGATCTTTGTCCATAGATCGTCCACATCACGTGCTAGCTTTCCTAATGTGCCTGTTTTATTAAATATGTTGTAGCATTTTGTTGTTAAAAAAAAACAGCACTGTGCTGTTCCTCTGTTATTCCACCTGGTGTCCTGTGGTTTCAGACCCTAATGTTAGCAATTCCCTTCCTTTTAAGTAAGTTGTATACCACCTACCCTGAGAGTATGGCGAGACATACAGCAGGAAAATCCGCACTAAATGGTGTGGATTTTGTCGTGGATGTTTTCGTGGCTATGGTGTGGGCTTCTCGCAGTTTTCACTCTCTGCATTGCAAATGGTAATATTGGAAGAGGATGGAGTCCACGTGGAGGTTCACACCCTTAGTGGAGACACTAAATCAGCGCAACTGAACGACTGCTGATATTCTGTGAGCAGCGGCAATATGAAAAGTCCAAAGTGTTCACATCCCCTAAGGCAGGCATCCTCAAACTGCGGCCCTCCAGCTGTTGCAAAACTACAACTCCCAGCATGCCCGAAATGCCTAAAGATAGCCTACAGCAGGGCATTGTGGGAGTTGTAGTTTTACAACAGCTGGAGGGCCACAGTTTGAGGATGCCTGCCCTAAGGACACGGGCACACATAGCCGCTGCAATGGGGCCAAATCCCGCACCAGCATGGCAGAGGCTTATCTTCAGCAGCAGCAAAGGATCAGATATGTAAATCCAGCTGATTAGCGAGATTTTGCAAAAACCTGAATATCTCCTTAAAGGTATCTTTCGGCACCTAGGGCGGATTTTTCCATCACAGATTTTACATGCAGATTTCACCCATCATGTTGAAATCCACAGCGAAAATCTGCATAATAGTTGACATGCTCTGATTTTAAAATCTGTGCCCATTTGTCCTGAGGATAGGCCATCAATATTAAAATCCCGGAAAACCCTTTTAGGCTAGTTTTGGACAAGCGCGTCCACTTTGGGGAAACACGCTGTGTGTTGAGGCGTGATTTCCATTTGTGGACACTATAACGTTGTGCGGTCCTTTGAAACGAGCAATGATTTATAAGGCTGTGTGTCTCTGCCCGACATTGCATCTACTGAATTGTTTTAATAGTAATACCATTTATTTATATAGCGCCACCATATTCCGCAATGCTTTACAAATTCATAGGGTTCATACTGACATAATACCATTAGGATAATTTAATAGATCGGGCAGAGACACACAGCCTTATAAATCATTATAATGCTGTGCGGTCCTGTCAAAGGAGCAATGTCCATAAAGGAAAATCACCCTCCCAAGCAATGGACATACTTGTCTGAAACCTTGTTAAAACAAAAAAAAAAAAAGTATCGAGCACTGTTTACAATGCTTTTTAATCCCCTACAGGAATTTCTATTAGGGGTATACATCTGATTACCCAAATACGATATTCAAATGTATACTGCAACTGGTACGTTCCCTTCAATGGCTCGGACAGAGTTCAAAGGTCTTCTTCTTAGGACTTAGTTTGAATTGCTGTTTATTTCTTTCCCGGACAGAATAACCTGGTAGACCATACTGTTCTGTCAGCAAACAAAAGGAAAGCAAATCAAATGGAGTCCGAAGATGAACGCGTTTAACTCCAACTGACCCATTAAAGTGAGTGTACCCATCACAGTATTGGCTTAGTAGGGTAGAGCTTATTTTCAAGTCAAAATTAGGCTACTTTCACACTCGCAAAATTTGAACAATCAATGTAATGAGGGGCACTCATTCACCCTTCACACATGGAACATATACTTGCTCGCAGATATCTCAATGTATACCAATTAAATAGAAATTCAACACAAATAGCAAAAAAACATATAAAAACTATATAGACTATCCATACAGACGTCCATAAATGGCCATATCCATTAAAAATAGAGTGAAGAAAATCGCAGCACTCCAATGTCTTGTAAAGAAAACTCCTTTATTCCACCTCAGACGCGACGTTTCGACTCACTTGGAGTCTTTATCAAGCATAAAGTGTACATCAAGTAACAAACATATATACCCAGTGCATACAAACAATTAGTCGAGAGGGGGGTCAACCCCTCCCCCTTACTGATGTTATTCACGATGTAATAAAATGTCAATTCAGAGAAGTAATGACTAAAATAGATCACCAGATGCTTCGCATAATCAATGAAAAAAGTGCATACCTTATTTGACCTATATGTAACAGTAAATAGTTGTAGTAGGCGAGCGCACTATATTTCTTCCTATAAAGTGCGCATGCTCCTTACGAGGTCCCCGTACTTCCAGAACTGTACGCAGAACTGTACGTGTGAGTTTATCACCCAAGTTTTTAGACCTCCTGTATGACATCAGAGGTGGTGTCTGAAACTCTATAATTCCCGGAAAGGATCGCGACAGTACACACCAATTGCGTTTAAGAGCTGTTGCTATTTGTGGTAAGTTTAGAGAAGGTAGACACAAAGGGGATTCCTGTCTCGTGGATTTAACAATTGTTCTCGTGTGGTGTCCCTGACCCTCTGGCAGAGGTGTTCTACCAGTTTTTAGGGGTATTTCCTATCTCCAAACCTCCGTCCCATATCATGAAGTCGTGCTTCCAATTTTGTGTCATCTGAGACTATGCGTTAAAAGTTGGCTGTACTGGAGAGAATTAATCATCCCTTTTGGGTGTGCACTATCGTACATCAAAAGATTATTACGGTCAGTGGGTTTTACAAATAAGTCCGTCTGTAGTCTCTGATCCATCACATACACTAACGTGTCCAAAAATTGTAGGGAATAAGTAGATTCAACCTCGTAAATTTTAGCTGTGGGTGTATATCATTGATGGAGTCATGGAAGGACTGTAGATCAACGTCTGTACCCGGTCCAAACCAGGAAGACATCATCAATGTATCGCATCCACCCCTTCACAAACTGGAATAGGGTGGATGAATATATAAAATGTTCCTCCACATGGGCCATGTAGATATTTGCATACATCGGAGCCACTTTGGATTCATAGCGGTGCCCCGACATTGCAAATAGAACTGTCCGTCAAATTGAAAGTAATTATTATACCTCCAATAGTGCTAGCTAGAGATGAGCGAACACCTGGATGTTCGGGTTCGAGAAGTTCGGCCGAACTTTCCGAAAATGTTCGGGATTCGAACTCGAGCCGAACTTTGTCCCGAACCCCATTGAAGTCAATAGGGACCCGAACTTTTAGGCACTAAAAAGGCTGTAAAATAGTCCAGGAAAGAGCTAGAGGGCTGCCAAAGGCAGCAAAATGTAGGTAAATCCCATGCAAACAAATGTGGATAGGGAAATGAATTAAAATAAAATAAATAAAAATTAACCAATATCAATTGGAGAGAGGTCCTACAGCAAGGAATCATGCGTCATATCACCCACCACTGGAGAAGGCCACTCTCATTTATTTCGGACCAGCACCCAGACAGAGGATACAGGTCCCACAGCAAGGAATCATGCGTCATATCAACCACCAACGGAGAAGGCCACTCTCATTTATTTTGGACCAGCACCCAGACAGAGGATACAGGTCCCACAGCAAGGAATCATGCGTCATATCAACCACCACCGGAGAAGGCCACTTCATTTATTTTGGACCAGCACCCAGACAGAGGAGAGAGGTCCCACATCAAGGAATCATGCGCCATATCAACCACCACCGGAGAAGGCCACTCATTTATTTTGGACCAGCACCCAGACAGAGGAGAGAGGTCCCACAGCAAGGAATCATGCGTCATATCAACCACCACCGGAGAAGGCCACTCTCATTTATTTTGGACCAGCACCCAGACAGAGGAGAGAGGTCCCACATCAAGGAATCATGCGTCATATCAACCACCACCGGAGAAGGCCACTCTCATTTATTTTGGACCAGCACCCAGACAGAGGAGAGAGGTCCCACAGCAAGGAATCATGCGTCATATCAACCACCAACGGAGAAGGCCACTCTCAGTTATTTCGGACCAGCACCCAGACAGAGGAGAGGTTCATTCAACTTTGGGTTGCACCGCAAGATCATGGTAAAGTTAAAAAAATGAGGATTCAATAAAGAAGTGCCCCGAGTACAAGAATACATGGTTGATGGGGAGGCAGTTATAAATGTTTATTCTGCACAAGGGAGGCACAGGTCCTGTGGGATCCATGCCTGGTTCATTTTTATGAACGTCAGCTTGTCCACGTTGGCTGTGGACAGGCGGCCGCGTTTGTCAGTAATGACGCCCCTGCCGTGCTGAATACACGTTCAGACAAAACGCTGGCGCCGGGCAGGCCAGCACCTCCAAGGCATAAAATGCTAACTCTGGCCACGTGGACAATTTGGAGACCCAGAAGTTGAATGGGGCCGAACCATCAGTCAGTACGTGGAGGGGTGTGCAGACGTACTGTTCAACCATGTTAGTGAAATGCTGCCTCCTGCTAACACGTTCCGTATCAGGTGGTTGTGCAGTTAGCTGTGGCGTGGAGACAAAACTTTTCCACATTTCTGCCATGCTAACCCTGCCCTCAGAAGAGCTGGCCGTGACACTGCTGCGTTGGCGACCTCTTGCTCCTCCTCTGCCTTCGCCTTGGGCTTCCACCTGTTCCCCTGTGACATTTGGGAATGCTCTCAGGAGCGCTCTACCAGCGTGCGCTGAACTCGCGCATCTTCCTATCACGCTCCAGTGCAGGAAGTAAGGTGGGCACATTGTCTTTGTACCGGGATCCAGCAGGGTGGCAACCCAGTAGTCCGCACACGTTAAAATGTGCGCAACTCTGCTGTCGTTGCGCAGGCACTGCAGCATGTAGTCGCTCATGTGTGCCAGGCTCCCCAGAGGTAAGGACAAGCTGTCCTCTGTGGGAGGCGTATCGTCATCGTCCCTCCGTATCCCCCAGCCACGCACCAGTGATGGGCCTGAGCTGTGTCGGGTGCCACCCCGCTGTGAACCTGCTTCATCCTCATCCTCCTCCACCTCCTCCTCATCCTCCTCGTCCTCCAGTAGTGGGCCCTGGCTGGCCACATTTGTACCTGGCCTCTGCTGTTGCAAAAACCTCCCTCTGAGCCACTTCTAACAGACTGGCCTGAAAGTGCTAAAATGACCCCTCATCCTCCTCCTCCTCCTCCTGGGCCACCTCCTCTTCCATCATCGCCCTAAGCGTTTCTCAAGGAGACATAGAAGTGGTATTGTAACGCTGATAACGGTGTCATCGCCACTGGCCATGTTGGTGGAGTACTCGAAACAGCGCAACAGGGCACACAGGTCTCGCATGGAGGCCCAATCATTGGTGGTGAAGTGGTGCTGTTCCGCAGTGCGACTGACGCGTGCGTGCTGCAGCTGAAACTCCACTATGGCCTGCTGCTGCTCGCACAGCCTCTCCAGCATGTGCAAGGTGGAGTTCCACCTGGTGGGCACGTCGCATATGAGGCGGTGAGCGGGAAGGCCGAGTTACGCTGTAGCGCAGACAGGCGAGCAGCGGCAGGATGTGAACGCCGGAAGCGCGCACAGACGGCCCTCACTTTATGCAGCAGCTCTGACATGTTGGGGTAGTTGTGAATGAACTTCTGCACCACCAAATTCAGCACATGCGCCAGGCAAGGGATGTGCGTCAAACCGGCTAGTCCCAGAGCTGCGACGAGATTTCGCCCATTATCGCACACCACCAGGCCGGGCTTGAGGCCCACCGGCAGCAACCACTGGTCGGTCTGTTGTTCAATACCCCGCCACAACTCCTGCGCGGTGTGGGGCCTGTCCCCCAAACATATGAGTTTCAGAATGGCCTGCTGACGTTACCCCGGCTGTGCTGAAGTTGGTGGTGAAGGTGTGTGGCTGACTGGATGAGCTGGTGGAAGCAGAGGAGGAGGAAGCCGAGTAGGAGGAGGAGGCTACAGGAGGCAAAGAATGATGCCCTGTGATCCTTGGCGGCGGAAGGACGTGCGCCAAGGAACTCTCCGCCTGGGGCCCAGCCGCCACTACATTTACCCAGTGTGCAGTTAGGGAGATATAGCGTCCCTGGCCGTGCTTACTGGTCCACGTATCTGTGGTTAGGTGGACCTTGCCACAGATGGCGTTGCGCAGTGCACACTTGATTTTATCGGATACTTGGTTGTGCAGGAAGGCACGGCTGTCTTGGAGAAGTAGTGGCGGCTGGGGACAACATACTGTGGGACAGCCATGGACATCAGCTGTTTGAAGCTGTCTGTGTCCACCAGCCTGAATGACAGCATTTCAAAGGCCAGTAGTTTAGAAATGCTGGCATTCAGGCCCAGGACTCGAGGGTGGCTAGGTGGGAATTTACGCTTTCTCTCCAAGGTTTGTGAGATGGAGAGCTGAACGCTGCCGTGTGACATGGTGGAGATGCTTGGTGACGCAGGTGGTGGTGTCGGTGGCACATCCTCTGTTTGGTGGGCGGCAGGTGCCAACATTCCTCCCGAGGCGGAGGAAGAGGCCGAGGCAGCAGCAGAAGAGGGAGCAGGGGAGCCTGAGTGAGTTCCTTGCTTTTAAGGTGTTTACTCCACTGCAGTTCATGCTTTGCATGTAGATGCCTGGTCATGCAGGTTGTGCTAAGGTTCAGAACGTTAATGCCTCGCTTCAGGATCTGATGGCACAGCGTGCAAACCACTCGGGTCTTGTCGTCAGCACATTGTTTAAAGAAGTGCCATGCCAGGGAACTCCTTGAAGCTGCCTTTGGGGTGCTCGGTCCCTGGTGGCGGTGGCCAGTAGCAGGCGAACTCTCTTGGCGGCGGCTGTTCTGCTTTTGCCCCCTGCTCCCTCTTTTGCTACGCTGTTGGCTCGGTCTCACCACTGCCTCTTCCTCTGAACTATGAAAGTCAGTGGCACGACCTTCATTCCATGTGGGGTCTAGGACCTCATCGTCCCCTGCATCGTCTTCCACACAGTCTTCCTCCCTGACCTCCTGTTCGGTCTGCACACTGCAGAAAGACGCAGCAGTTGGCACCTGTGTTTCGTCATCATCAGAGACGTGCGGACTCCGATGAGGTGGTATTCCCATGTCCTCATCATCAGGAAACATCAGTGGTTGTGCATCAGTGCATTCTATGTCTTCCACCACTGGGGAAGGGCTAGGTGGATTTCCTTGGGAAACCCTGCCAGCAGAGTCTTCAAACAGCATAAGAGACTGCTGCATAACTTGAGGCTCTGACAGTTTCCCTGATATGCATGGGGGTGATGTGACAGACTGATGGGCTTGGTTTTCAGGTGCCACCTGTGCGCTTTCTGCAGAAGACTGGGTGGGAGATAATGTTGTGAACATGCTGGATCCACTGTCGGCCACCCAATTGACTAGCGCCTGTACCTGCTCAGGCCTTACCATCCTTAGAACGGCATTGGGCCCCACCAAATATCGCTGTAAATTCTGGCGGGTACTGGAACCTGAGGTAGTTGGTTCACTAGGACGTGTGGCTGTGGCAGAATGGCCACGTCCTCTCCCAGCACCAGAGGGTACACTAACACCACCACGACCGCGTCCGCGTCCCTTACTAGATGTTTTCCTCATTGTTACCGTTCACCAAGCACCACAATAAGGAATAAAATATTTGGCCCAATGTATTGATTTCAAATTTAGGCCTTTTTTACAGGCACCTACCACTATCTGCCTATTTGTTTATGTAGCGTATTACACTAATCCAGGCACAGCAGTAGATCTAGGGTATTGCTATTTTGGCAATTGAATTTCACCCCAGAACAAAATATATGTTTTGGCGGACACTATGAATCCTGGCATGCAACAGCTGGGACACCAGATTCAGGGTATTGCTATTTTGGCAAGTGAATTACACCCCAGAACAAAATATATGTTTTGGCGGACACTATTATATTTTGCCAGCCACAGCTGAAACCACTGATTTATGGTATTGCTATTTTGGCAAGTGAATTTCACCCCAGAACAAAATATATGTTTTGGCGGACACTATTCTATTTTGCCAGCCACAGCTGAAACCACTGATTTATGGTATTGCTATTTTGGCAATTGAATTTCACCCCAGAACAAAATATATGTTTTGGTGGACACTATGAAACGTGGCCTGCAACAGCTGGGACACCAGATTCTGGGTATTGCTATTTTGGCAAGTGAATTACACCCCAGAACAAAATATATGTTTTGGCAGACACTATTATATTTTGCCAGCCACAGCTGAAACCACTGATTTATGGTATTGCTATTTTGGCAATTGAATTTCACCCCAGAACAAAATATATGTTTTGGCGGACACTATGAATCCTGGCATGCAACAGCTGGGACACCAGATTTAGGTATTGCTATTTTGGCAAGTGAATTACACCCCAGAACAAAATATATGTTTTGGCAGACACTATTCTATTTTGCCAGCCACAGCTGAAACCACTGATTTATGGTATTGCTATTTTGGCAATTGAATTTCACCCCAGAACAAAATATATGCTTTGGTGGACACTATGAATCCTGGCATGCAACAGCTGGAACACCAGATTCAGGGTATTGCTATTTTGGCAAGTGAATTACACCCCAGAACAAAATATATGTTTTGGCAAACACTATTCTATTTTGCCAGCCACAGCTGAAACCACTGATTTATGGTATTGCTATTTTGGCAAGTGAATTACACCCCAGAACAAAATATATGTTTTGGCGGACACTATTCTATTTTGCCAGCCACAGCTGAAACCACTGATTTATGGTATTGCTATTTTGGCAATTGAATTTCACCCCCGGAAAAAAATATATGTTTTGGCGGACACTATGAATACTGGCATGCAACAGCTGGGACACCAGATTCAGGGTATTGCTATTTTAGCAAGTGAATTACACCCCAGAACAAAATATATGTTTTGGCAGACACTATTCTATTTTGCCAGCCACAGCTGAAACCACTGATTTATGGTATTGCTATTTTGGCAAGTTAATTTAACCCCAGAACAAAATATATGTTTTGGCGGACACTATTATATTTTGCCAGCCACAGCTGAAACCACTGATTTATGGTATTGCTATTTTGGCAATTGAATTTCACCCCAGAACAAAATATATGTTTTGGCGGACACTATGAAACATGGCCTGCAACTGCTGGGACACCAGATTCAGGGTATTGCTATTTTGGCAAGTGAATTACACCCCAGAACAAAATATATGTTTTGGCAGACACTATTCTATTTTGCCAGCCACAGCTGAAACCACTGATTTATGGTATTGCTATTTTGGCAATTGAATTTAACCCCAGAAAATAATCTATCCTTTGCCAGACAGCAGACAGTATTATACTTGTCTAGCCAAAGCTGGAACACCAGATTTAGGGGATTGGTATTTGGGCAATTGTATTTAACCCTTAATAAAATATAGAAATTTCTTTCCTGAGTTTCTAGGGGTGACAATTAGCACAGCCAAGCCCCTGATGTAGGATATAGCAAAAAAAAACTAGTATTGATGGATTGATGGACTTGGTGGCAGCTTCTTCTGGCGCACCACAAGTCACAAAATGGCCGCCGATCAACCCAGAAAATAAGTGACAGAAAAACGCTCTGTGCAGCCTAAAAACCAGCGAGCAAGTAACTAGCAGAAGTTCAATGATTCTCAGCTGTAAATCGATCCGTTCATTAGGTGCTGTTGCTGACTTTAACCTGCCTAATCTCGCCCTGACAGAAGCTGCGTCCTCTCCATACACTAATCAGAGCAGTGTGACGTGCGGCGCTACGTGACTCCAGCTTAAATAGAGCCTGGGTCACATGCTGCACTTGGTCAATCACAGCCATGCCATTAGTAGGCATGGCTGTGATGGGCTCTTAGGGCAAGAAGTAAAACGCTAGCTGATTGGCTGCTGTGCAGCCCTTCAGAAAGCGGGAAGTAATCGACGAACACCGAACCCGAACTTTTTTGAAAATGTCCGGGTTCGGTCCGGGTCCCGGACACCCCAAAATTCGGTACGAACCCGAACGATGCTCGAACTGTTCGCTCAACACTAGTGCTAGCAGGAACTCACATATTTCAATGGAATGTTTAGAGTGATGCAGGGCCCATTTGACAGCTGTCAAGCCTAAATCATGCTCAATGCATGTATACAGACTGGCAACGTCAAAGGAGACCAGTTTATTACCAGGGGCAAAGTCCAACCTCTCAAGTTTATTGAGGAAGTCTGTAGTGTCCCTGACATAGGAGGAGGCGGTAGTTGCATGAATTCTCAATACTTTGTCAAGAAAAACTGCTGCAGAAGAGAAAACAGAGTCGATTCCTGACACAATTGGCCGGCCCGGAGGGTTTTTTAAGTCCTTATGGATTTTGGGGAGGATGTATAGTGAAGGTGTGACTGGATGTGTGGGGGTGAGAAATGTATGCAGTTGTTCATCGATCTAATCATTAGCAAAGGCATTATCAATCAGGATTCGCAGTTTTTTCATGATGACATACTTGGGGTCCGTTTCAACCGACCTGTACACTTCAACATCTTGAAGTTGTTTCTGTATCTCTGCGACATATTTAACTGTGTCCATCATGATGACTACTGTACCTCCCTTATCTGCTGCCTTAATAGTGAGTTCCTTCCGACAGCTAAGTAATGTCAAAGCTGATTGTTCTTCCCTAGATAGATTTGACCCCGAGTATTCGGGGGGAATTCGTTCAAACTCGGGACTTCAGATCTAACCAGGGAGATAAAGGTTTCCACAGCCTTATGGTTGACAGGTGGCTGGAAACCACTTTTAGTATAAAGACCTAGCCCTTTCAGTGTGAGGCCACATTGATTCGAGGCTGTGGTAGGTGCAGAGGCGGATGGACTATTAGTTCTTTGTTCCTGAAAAAACACTTTCAATTTAATGCGTCTGAAAAAGTTCAACAAGTCAATCTCATTTCGGAACCAGTCCGTATCAGATTCAGAACAAAAAGAGAGGCCCCTCTGTAACAACCTCTCCTCTCCCGCTGATAGTGCATAAGAAGAGATATTTACCACTAATGTGTCAGTCATGGTCGCCTGTCTTGGCCACCTTGTTTCCCCTGCTGCGATACAGGGACTTTGTTTCCCATGGGCGGTTTCGTCGACTGGGTGAAGCGTGTAATCGGTTCCGCCTTGGTTATTGCGGCGATGTTTGTGTCCGCCCCTTCTTGTCCTGCTAAAAAAGCATTATAGTACGATCTTGTGTCCTCAGTACAATCCCCCAATGATTCTGTCAGTAGGGTTCACTCCACGTCCCTTCGTTTTCAGTGGTCTGCGTCTTCTGATGTTCCTATTAGCTTTAGGTGGAGCTATTGGTTTCTTGTAGATGTCTTCCTTGAGATAATTCTCGTGCCATCACGGTGCCATTTTTGTTGTTTGGTTGTCTCTATTTGTGAGCGGTATTTACCAAGCTCTGTAGATATCTGTTCTAATAGTGTGGTGAGCTCATTCCCCTTCACCAAGTCTTTAAGCTGTAATTCATTGTCCTCTATTCTCTGTTTAATGTCGATCAAATCCTTTTGTAGATATTCCATGTTTAGGAAATCATGTCTCTTGAAAACCGATTCTCAAGCATAGTGAACTTTGGACCGGTACGGATGTTGATCTACAGTCCTTCCATGACTCCATCAATGATATACACCCACAACTAAAATTTAGGAGGGTTGAATCTACTTATTCCCTACAATTTTTGGACACGTTAGTGTATGTGACGGATCAGGGACTACAGACAGACTTATTTGTAAAACCCACTGACCGTAATAATCTTTTGATGTACAATAGTGCACACCCAAAAGGGATGATTAACTCTCTCCCGTACAGCCAACTTTTAAGGGTCAGATGCATAGTCTTGTTTGACACAAAATTGGAAGCACGACTTCATGATATGGGACGGAGGTTTGGAGATAGGAAATACCCCAAAAAAATGGTAGAACACCACTGCCAGAGGGTCAGGGACACCACACGAGAACAGTTGTTAAATCCACGAGACAGAGAGACCCGACCCTCCAGAATACCCTTTGTGTCTACCTTCTCTAAACTTAGCCCACAGATAGCAACAGCTCTTAAACGCAATTGGTGTGTACTGTCGTGATCCTTTCCGGGAATTATAGAGTTTCAGACACCACCTCTGATGTCATACAGGAGGTCTAAAAACTTGGGTGATAAACTCACACGTACAGTTCTGCCTAAAGAGAAAACTGGTAATAGAACTAAAAAAACGAGATTTTTGTATAACTTACCAGTAAAATCTCTTTCTCGCTCTTCCTTGGGGGACACAGGAGACCTTGGGTATAGCTCAGCTCCCTAGGACACTAAGTAGAAACTGTTAAGCCCCTCCTCCATCAGCTATACCCTCAGCCTGGAGAGAGAGACTGCCAGTTGCATGTCCAAGTAGTGAGAAAAGGCAAAGTCCAACAAGTGGAACCAACAAGCCAACTACCCAACGGGGTAAACAACATCCGGAAACTATATAGAAACACAATGAACGGGTGGGTGCTGTGTCCCCCAAGGAAGAGCGAGAAAGAGATTTTACTGGTAAGTTATACAAAAATCTCGTTTTTTCGCCCACCTTCCTTGGGGGACACAGGAGACCTTGGGACGTCCGAGAGCAGTGCAAGAGGGGAGGGACCACAGCTCTAAGGCGAAGCCCCGAAGGCACCAAGGAACTGCCGCTTGCAAAAAAACAGGCGGCCCAAGGCAGCATCCGCCGAAGCCCAAGGATGCACCCTGTAGAACTAGGTAAGGCGTGCAAGGAAGACCAGTGGCCGCCTTACACAAGTGCGCGACCGAAGCCCAATGTCTCCCGCCAGGAGGCACCGACTGCTCCAGTGGAATGAACGGTGACACTGAAGGCAGACTCCTGCCCTTGGTGTGCTAACCTCAGCAATAGCCATTGTGATAAAGGGGCGAAGCCACCCTGGAGGTCGTCAAACCGTTGCGCGGACCTCCTGGAACCACAAAGAGACAGAGTGTCGTAAGAGCCGGTGATCTCCAAGTAAAACAGCAAGGCCCGAAAAACCGTTCGTACCCGGGGACGGAACGGGACGGACGATAGCCTTGTCGAAAGGAAAGGCAAATAACACCTCCAGAAGGAAGGAAGAGACGGGATGGAGAACTGCCCTGTCCTGGGGAAGGACAGAAGACTCGGAGCAAGAAAAGCCGCAAGTCAGACACCTTCTGAGAGACCTGAAGGCCACAAGAAACACAACCGTACAGAACAGAAGGAGTAGAGAGAACTTCTGTAACAGCTACAAGGGAAAGCTTGGAGCACCGAGAGCACAGGATGTAGTTCCCAGGGCGGTACCGGGGAACAGTACAGAGGAACCAAGGAACCACTCTGTGGAGGAAGGTCTTGACAGGCCCAGAGAACGCTGGAAGAGGACGGACAGCGCCGCCGCGTGACCCTTCAAGGAGCAGAGTCCCAGGCCCAGGCTGGACTGGAGAAAGAAAGAACCATGGGGAGAGAAAAGGCAGAGTGGGTGAATGCCCAGCTCCCCACAGAACCCCAGGCAAGAACCCTAAGTGCGATAAGAGATCCTGGACGAAACACAGCCGGGAGCAAGACTAGCGTGCCCAGTTGAAACGCCCGGGCAAGCGGGAAAAAACCCAACGTGATCAGGCACAGACCAGTAACACGGGCAGAAGAGTCCGGCAAACTGATCCCGTCGGCCCCCGAGCAACGTCGTCCGGTAGCCACCCGAAGTGGGGGAGCAGAAAGGCAGATGGATGGAACTAAAGGGGTACGCCCAGCATCCGACAGATGCCAGGAGAAGACAGACCAAAGTCCACGTTGAAGTTGCCACCAGAGGAAGGGGTCCTACCGTCCCGGTGTAGGGGAACTGATGACAATCCTGGTACCAACTGTATGGACCGAGAACCAAGCCTGAGGGTCAAGTAACCGAGAGGGTAAGTCTACAGCGGGACCCTCGCCTAGAATGGAGAACGCAATCTGCACCCAGCGGGAGGACAGAATGCGGCAGACTCAGTAAGTGGGCGCACAGACAGTGCGAACGAGGGAGACGGTATGAGGCCACAAGAAACACTAGAACCGTCCAAGTGAACAACCACTCTCACCCCGAGGGGAGGGCAGGGAACCTCCGAAGCCCGGCCGGAGCGGAAGCCACATAGGAGGGATATGCCCCAAGCGGGAGCCAAACAGAGCCGGCGAGAGGAGCAGTCGAGACAGAGGCCGGCATAACAGCCTCCAAACGAAAGGAGGAGTGGGTAACAGGGTAGCTGTAAGAGGATAGCTCAAGGCAGGACACCCGTGACAGTGTGAGTCGCCAGGCTCACTGCCTCGCAGAAGGCGAAGACCCTGAAGAACTCAAAATAGAGGTCCCACGGACCTGGATAATTGAGCACCCAAGAGAAGTTGGGTGACCTCCCGAGGAGAGCAGCCCGCAGAACACCCTCCTGAGTGGAACTGAAGCACAGAGGGCACCCTTAGGAAGAACCCATACCACACAGCATCCGAAGAGGGGGAAAATGGCAGTAGGCCAGGGAACGTACTCCCGCCAGAGCCAACGTGGAAGTCGAGGAGAACCGTAGACAGCAATCCCGTCCCTGCGACCGCTTGCGCAGGGAAGTAATACAGCGGGAGGATGAAGGGTTACGCATCCAGGAACCACAACACTCCTCAGGTGGAAGGGCCAAAGAACATGGCGGATACCGTCACAACGGAACCGCACAACACGGTGCAACACTAGAATGGGCACCGCCTAGCTCAGTGCAGTAGAGGGCAGGTAGAGCCCGTGAGGGTCAGGTGGAACGATCTCTTCAGAGAAGAGCGTAAGGCTTGCGGCAACAACGTATGTCGCAGGAGGAAGGGAGGCATACGTACGAGCAGCCCCGTAAGCAGTGAGAACGGTCACTCACTGCCAATCAGGCACCCAGTGAAGGGGGTCAGCCACAGAGTCCCACAGTATTCATGGACGTGCAAAGTGCTGCCTGAAGGGAGTCATGCACAAGACTAGCACGGCATGCGAAGGAACGCAAACAGTCCGTCCGGCAAGGGGGGAATGTAACCGGCAAACACTGCGTTCTGCAGGAGTGCAAAGGCCCGCCCCACAGGGGGGGGATGCATAAGGCCAGTACCGACTTCATAGAAGTAGGACATACCACATTCCGCAAGGGTGACATGCACATGGCCACACAGCATCCAGCAGGAGCGCAGGAGATCCGCCTAGCGAGGGAGGACAAGCACAGGGTTATCCTCGTATTAAGGGATGGTGCAATAATCCACCAACACCGAAGCTTGTGAGAAAGCAACTACTCCGCCAATTAAGGGGGACATGCACGAGACCAGCACAGCATGTACAAGGACAGCCGCGAGTCTCAGGAGCGTGTCAAATTTCGGCCATAGAATGAGGAGTGGTCATGCACAAGGACAGCACCATATCCAATGGTGGTGCGAGCATTCCACCATGGAAAGGGGCCATGCTCATGGTCAGCAATGCATCCAAGTCAGCGAGAGTGTACGTATGCCGCCTGAGGGAAGGAGGCATGCCCACGGCTGGCAGCGAATCCAGTGAGAGTGCAGCATACCCCTATGGAAGGGGGTCGTGCACATGACCAGCCGCGAATCCAGCGAAAGTGCAGCATATTGCCTAAAGAAGGGGGGATGCACATGGCCGGCAGCAACTCCAGTGAGAGTGCAACGTTCCGCCTAAGGAAAGAGGACGTGCACATGGCCAGCACCGTATCCGGTGAGAGTGCATTATACCGCCTAAGGAAGGGGGTACGCACATGGCCGGCAGCGAATCCAGTGAGGGTGCAGCATTCCGCCTATGGAAGGGGGACGTGCACATGGCCAGCACCGCATCCGGTGAGAGAGCAGCGTTCGACCCTGGAAGGGGGTCATGCACACGGCCCGCACCGTATCCGGTGAGAGTGCAGCTTACCGCCTAAGGAAGGGGGTACGCACATGGCTGGCAGCGAATCCAGTGAGGGTGCAGCGTTCCGCCTATGGGAGGGGGACGTGCACATGGCCAGCACCATATCCGGTGAGAGTGCAGGAATCCGCCTAAGGAGGGGGGACGTGCACATGGCCAGCCCGCAGTCAGGGAGAGTGCAGTATTCCACCTAGGAAGGGGGCGATGCAAATGGCCAGCACCGTATCCGGTGAGAGTGCAGTATGCCGCCCAGGAAGGGGGTCATGCACCTGGCCAGCACCGTATCCGGTGAGAGTGCAGTATGCCGCCCAGGAAGGGGGTCATGCACCTGGCCAGCACCGTATCAGGTGAGAGTGCAGTATTCCGCCTAGGAAGGTGGGGGGGAAGCACTGGACAGGGCCGCATCCTGGGAGAGAGCAGGGGTCCACCCAGAAGGGGAACGTGCGCCTGGCCAGCCCCGCAGCCGGGGAGCACGACATGCCGCCCTTCGAAGGGGGGGCATGCGTACGGCCAGCACTATGAAAGCAGGCTGCAGCGTCTAGCGCAGCCAACAATATTCCGTTAAAAATTTATAATTTTTTTTTTTTAAAGAAACAAAACCTCCCTATAGTGGTCTTGGAAAAAACCCTACTATACCTGGCACAGCCTCACCGAGATGAGTGCAAGCGAGCCACCATACAAACCCCTATGCAGGAGTCGATCCCTGAAATGGCCGGCACCGGAGGGGTTAACTGGGACAAGGACTGGGGGCGGAGCCGCGGCCCCCTGGGGGAGGGCCTAAATTTTTTCGGCATTCGGCCGACCGTGAAGTACCGCGGTCGGCCGGGGTTGAAGGGACACGGAGCGCACGAGACGCCTGCAAGTACATGCCGGCCCCGGGTGCCCAACCCGCGGGCCGGAAGAGTTACGATCGTGCGGCGCACTAGGCTGCAAGCCGGGGCCTAAATTGTTTGCGGCGCCCGGCCGCCGGAAAGTACCGCGGTCGGCCGGGGATGGAGGGAGACCGGGGGCAGGAGGCGCCTGCAAATATATGCCGGCCGCGGGTGCCCAACCCACGGCCGGAAGAGGTAGGGACCAGGGTATAACCTGGAATGCAGCGCCCTAGTCCGCAAAGCCGGCCTAAATTTGTTGTGGTGCCCGGCCGACCGGGAGTACCAGTGGTCGGCCGGGGCTTAGAGGAACCGGAAGCGGCGCTGAGATGCCCGCATTTACCGGCGGCCGCGGGTGCCCATCCCGCGGGCCGGAAAGGACCATGTGGCCGGGGACTGTTGAGGTCTGGGGCCGTAGTGAGGGCTTCCTGGCCCTGCCGCAGGGAAGGGCAGTGCGGCTATTAGTGCCGCTGGAGAAGACACATGGGGTAGGGGCCAGGGTGCGTCGGTGGAGGTGGGGGTTTGAGGACACCCCAGGAGCTAGCCTAGGTCCAGCAGGACAAAGGAGAAGGAAGGCCTGTGTTAGGGAATGACCCCCAGTGAGGGTCAGTCACGCAGGAGACCGGGGTGGGGGATGGGGGACGTAGGGCTGGATCAGCCTCATCTCACCGTCAGCCGTCTTCACCCTCGGTCCGCTCCAGCAGGGTCGCCCCTTCAGCTACTGGCACCGCAGTGGCAGGAAGCCGGGGGAGGGACTTGGAGGACGGGCGACCCTTACGCTGGCGGGAAGCAGTGGAGCTAGGCTGCCCTGGTCCACCTTGCCTTCTGTGGGGGAGGCAGCAGTGCGGATTACCGGCACTGGCGCAACTCAACCCCGGGAGAAACAGAGAGGTCTAGTGTGTCTCTGTTGTCCCAGATCTTATAGAAGAGAAGGAAAAACAAAAATAAAAAAAATCGAAATTGAAAATAAATCAAAAATAAAATGACAAGGAGAAGCAGCCCTGCAGAGCAGGGAGTGTCTTGCCTCCTTGGACACTAAGCAAAAACTGTCAGTCTCTCTCTCCAGGCTGAGGGTATAGCTGATGGAGGAGGGGCTTACAGCTTTCACTTAGTGTCACGCCTCCTAGGGAGCTGAGCTATACCCAAGGTCTCCTGTGTCCCCCAAGGAAGGTGGGCGAGAAAGGTTGTTACCCTTGTTACAACTGTTGCAATTGTAACAGCCTATTAAAGGGCGATTCTTTCACACATCCACGTACGGGTAAACGCTACCAAATAAGGGTTACTTATACCTGCGCTTCTGAATTTGTCATCTACATATTGCCGTGCCCATGTGGCCTGCTATATGTTGGTGAAACGACACAACCATGCAAACTGAGATTCAGTCAACACCACTACACCATCAGGAAACTAATAGAGAGAAGAGTTGCCAACCCTGCAGCATGTGAGGGAGATCTTCGGGTCCCCGAACATTTTGTCAAACAGAGACATTATGTGTCACAGCTTCGGTATAGAATTATTGATGGAATATCCCCTCTGATGAGAGGAGGTGACCGTGATAGGCTCCTGAAAAAACTGGAGCTCAGGTAGATTTATGAGCTGGACACTCTTGAACCTAGGGGTATGAACCGTGATTTTAAAATCGGGTCCCTCTTTTGAATTGCCATTCAGGATACTATTGTATTTTGTACATACATTGATCTTAAATTTTTGTTCACATTTGTCTATTCTTTGTTCTTTTCAGATCACCCTAGCCCTTGAGTTCTGGACCCAGTGGGATGAACACAGTCTCTACACCTTTTTGTCTCTACTGTTGACACCCGTTGGGCTTGTGCAGCAGATATAGTGGATGGTGGATGGTAAGCCACTGGAGAACGACACGTTAGCTACACGGATATGGGCCACTTTTGGATGCTTTGCTTTTCTCCTGGAATGTATGTTTTGGGGTGTATAGACGGCTTAGGTACCACTTTCTGTGGACACGCTTGTGTACCATTACTGACACCTGACAGGTGCTGTAGTGATGACTTTCGTCTTTAGTCACCCCTCAGGATGATTGGTATGTAGGGCACTGAGACTGGGATGGAAATCACCATACTCAGACCCGTGTTATTGTTTGATTGCTATATTTGGAGTATGCTACAACCCGGTGGACCCCTTGTCGTGGACGTGCGCCTGGTTGTGGACGCTCGCTTTTAGTCAGGTGGTCCACTGTATGCTTATTGCTCAAAAGCATATCTCCTTGTGTTGTCCCCCTGGTATGGTTCCATCTAAGTCACACGAGACCCCTGCTCTATAATCTCAGACCCTTTGTGGTCTCTATTAACAGCCTGCTGCACGCCCTCATTGGTGTACACAGAGAATTTATACATCTACCAATGTTGGGCAGTGTCCACCCCACTGAGCCCTCTTTAGAGGGATTACACCATTGCATCAGCATTTTTCATACCTTATTATTTAAACCTTTTTCCAAATATACTCAAGCACATCAATTTTGTCCATACACTTGATACATGGAACATCGGCTCCCCCACGTGATAGGGCGGTCTTATGCTAAGTATATGGACACTTCTTGATGACGCACTCGGTCACATGACCAATACTCTACCAACGTCATTGTTAAGGGCGGTCTAAAGTTAGGTTTATGGACACTCCTTTGGAAATACCGGGACCTTGTACGGAGCATGCGCACTTTATAGGAAGAAATATAGTGCGCTGCCCTACTACAACTATTTACTGTTACATATAGGTCAAATAAGGTATGCGCTTTTTTCTTTGATTATGTGAAGCATCTGGTGATCTATTTTAGTCATTACTTCTCTGAATTGACATTTTATTACATTGTGAATGACATCAGTAAGGGGGAGGGGTTGACCCCCCTCTCGACCAATTGTTTGTATGCACTGGGTATATATGTTTGTTACTTGATGTACACTTTATGCTTGATAAAGACTCCAAGTGAGTTGAAACGTCGCGTCTCTGAGGTGGAATAAAGGAGTTTTCTTTACAAGACATTGGAGTGCTGCCATTTTCTTCACTCTATTGGTATACTTCGGGGGTCCGAAGGCCGGGACCTGACATCGCTTTGCACCGCCACTGAATGGACTATTTATCAAAATGATCTTTGATGGTGCTGTCTCACCTCGCTCTGGTTTACCATATCCATTAAAAAATCATATCGGTGACCTAATTGCTTCTTCCACCATATAGGTCTAAAAACTTCATCCACAGTGTAAAAAAGTCTTAGGGCCAGTAAAAAAAAATCCCAGTCTTCAAGTATTAGTTTATGCTGAATTTCATAAAAAGCAATTGCCTGATCAACATAGTATTATAAACGGTCAATTCCATGTGTTATTGCCAAACGACCACATCAACTCGACATATGTTAAACCGCTACTTTACCGCTCTTTATATCATGCTCAGAGTCCGGCTTCCTTCCATCTGCACTCCCCGTAGTGCTTTTTATGAAATTTTAGCATAAACTAATACTTGAAGACTGGGATTTTTTTTTACTAGCCCTAAGACTTTTTTAGACCTGTATGGTGGAAGAAGCAATTAGGTCACTAATATGATTTTTTTAATGGATATGGCCATTTATGGACGTCTGTATGGATAGTCTATAGTTTTTTATATGTTTTTTTGCTATTTGTGTTGTATTTCTATTAAATTGGTATACATTGAGATATCTGCGAGCAAGTATATGTTCCATGTGTGAAGGGTGAATGAGTGCCCCTCGTTTATTGTTCCAATTTTACTTGTCACGGGTGAACCGTGGGGAGTGCACCTATCATATTGGTGTGGTGGGTGGAGCCACTCTACAGACCATTTACTTTCACACTCGCGTTTGGTGCGGATCCGTCATGGATCTGCTCAAATGCATTAGTTCAGCTAATACAACCACATGCATCCGTTCAGAACGGATCCGTTTGTATTATCTTTAACATAGCCAAAACGGATCCTTCTTCAACACTATTGAAAGTCAATGGGGGACGGATCCGTTTTCTATTGTGCCATATTGTGTCAGTGAAAAAAAAACCGTTTGGCTAGGTTTCGTCAGACGGACACCAAAACGCTGCAAGCAGCGTTTTGGTGTCTGCCTCCAAAGCGGAATGGGGGTGGAACGGAGCCAAACTGATGCATTATGAGCAGATCCTTATCCATTCAGAATGCATTAAAGGCAAAACTGATCCGTTTTGGACCGCTTGTGAGATCCCTGAACGGATCTCACAAACGGAAACCAAAACGCCAGTGTCATTTAAAAATGACAGGTACAATTCAAGATTTCCTGATGAGAAGTGCAATGCAACCAAGGTAAGAGGAAAACGCCATACTTACATAGCATTGGGGATTACGTCTCTTTAGTGTTTTAAAAGAATCTACAATACAGTAGGAACAGGTTTAGGTTTGCCACCCATTGTGAAATTACAAATGTGCCATTGTGAGGAAAATATAACTTTTGTAAAAAGCAAAACATAGACTTATAAAAACACATTCTCTAAATATAAAATCTAAAATATACAAACTTCATAGAAAACAATAGCAAACGTCACATAGTAAAACTCTGAAAAACATCCCATGGTATTTTACAGCAGGGTTAAATTTACAGTGATTGTGGGTGAATGCGGTGCTATGCCCAGAGTTTATAGTGCAATGGGCAGAGTCATTGAGATGGAATAAGAAGGTGGTGACTACATTACAGTCTGTTCCTTTCCCAAAGTCAGAAACCATTCTGATTTTGGAAAAAAATAAAAATATAAAAGGGATCATGGATCTCAAGCATGGCTGTGGTAATGCTCACGGAGTGGTAATGACCAGACTTGTTTCCCAAATTCTGCTGACCTAGTGGTATATTGTTATTAAAGGGGCAGTACAGGGTTAGAACAGCATGGCTGCTTTCTTATAAAAACAGCGCTACATCTGTGTATGTCTTGTGTGGTGTGTTTAAGCTCTGCGTAATTCAACAGCGCTGAACTGTAATACCAGACACAACTCAAGGACAGATATGGCACTTTTTCTAGAAAAAAAAAATTAGACATGTTTTTCTAATCCTGGGCAACTCTTTTAACCAGGGTCGGTTGTCACGTTTGACTAAGCTGTACTCACAGTTGTAATATAATTTTCTAAAGGCAAAGACCAGATCCATGAACCTCACTACACAGCAGACTGCTAGTAACACACGTAGGATAACCCGTGCAAAGGTATAGTTCACAACCTCCGGAAAATCTGATTAAGGCCTCTTGCACACGAACGTATTTTTTTTTCAGTGTTTTGCTGTCCGTTTTTAACGGATCCGTTTTTCCGTTTTTTGCTTCCGTTTTGTTTCCGTTTCGGTTCCGTTGTTCCGTTCCGTTTTTCCGTTTGGCATATACAGTATACAGTAATAACATAGAGAAAATTGGGCTGGTCTTAAACTTTTCAATAGATGGTTCCGCAAAAAACGGAACGGATACGGAAGACATACGGATGCACTTCAGTATGCTTTCCGGTTTTTTTGCAGACCCATTGGTGATTTGCGGACAAGAATATTTGCGGACAAGAATAGGACATGGTCTATATTTAAACGGAACAGAAAAAACGGAAAAACGGAAACGGAAGGCATACGGAGACACTTATTACAGTATTACAGTTATACTTATTACAGTATTTTTTGCAGACCCATTGAAGTGAATGGTTCAGTATACTGTCAGTATACTGAACTGAAAAAACTGCCAGTATACGGTCCGCAAAATACTGTCGTGTGCAAGGGGCCTAATACTGCAAAGCTGAGACAGGACATGAGATGAATTTCCCCTTTGTTGTCAGCATAGAAACAGACTGATTGCTGGAGATCCAATACCTCCCAGGTAAAACCTTTCATAATCCCTAGCAACTAATTTGCTGGATCATGTAATTACAGGGCTTTCTGGGTTCACATTATTCACTTGAACGGGACAGAGCTGCAATATTCTGCGTAGCCGTGACTAAGAATATGTGGTGCATGGTAAATAGTGAGAAGGCTGCAGTGCTAGGTAAGTGGCTTTGTTTTTTAGCCTGAGATTTGTCAAGGCCATAACTAAAATTGCTGTGGGGGTTGGGCAACTCCCTTAAAGGCAAGATGAGACTATGTGCCGACCACCAGTGGCCAGGAAACAGCAGAGCAGTCCCATCCACTGATACAGCGCCGGCCCACTGCTGTTTCCTGGCCACCGGGTGGTCTCCGCTTAATCGCATACTGCCTTAGTAACAGAGAGATGGGACAAACCCTATAACTACAGACCTTTGTGTAAGATATGGCAACAGCATTTTTGGGCAAGGAAAAAATGCCACAAAAGCACAATGTTTTTCCTAAATACCCTGTGTTGGAAACCAACTGTAGGCTACTTTTACACCACAATATTTTAGTCAGTTTTTTGTATCTGTATTTGTAAGCCAAATCCAGGAGTGAAAGCTACAGAGAAAAACTATAATGGAAAGATGGCTACCTCTTTTTATTTTTTGGACTCACTCCTGTTTTTGGCTTACAAATACTGGTGAAAACACTGATCATGTGGTCTAGATAGTGGAGAATTTCCATTGCCATTGTGTACTAAAAATCCTAACAATATATATTATGAACCATTTGTATAATGCAGGACATAGAAACAACCTTAGGGCTCATGCACATGGGCGTTGCCCCGTCGTGGCCATATTGCAGCCTACAATACACGGGGCACTGGCCATGTGCACCCCACATTTACTTGAATGTGTCTGCAAACCCGGAGATGCGTTGCGGAAGCACGCATCGGAAGCACTACGGAGTGCTTCCCTGGTGTTTCTGGCTGTGCCTCCGCACCGCAAAAAAAAAGTAGTGCATGTACTACTTTTTTGCGGTGTGGACCGTCGGATGCGGATCGCGGACCCCATTCAAGTGAATGGATCTGCGATCCGCATGCGGCTGCCCCAAGTTCGGTGCCCGTGCATTGCGGACCGCAATTCACGGTCCACAGCACGGGCCCAGCCAGCACACGGTCATGTGTATGAGCCCTTAAAGAGGACCTTTCATGGGTTTATGTGTTAGAAACTGGTATGCTTACCAGATAGGGCACCCCCTACAGATGGCAGCCCTTTTTTTTCTTTCTAAAATACCCCTCCCGGCGCTGTGCCCCCCACAGTTTTTCGTGCCCAGTATGTTAATGTAGAGTATCGGTACAGGGAGGAGAAGACGGCCGGGTTTCTGAATGGGAGTCTCCTCCCTGGCTGTAGTGCAGTCCAATCGCAGTGGAGGGATATTTTAGTAGAAAAAAAAAATTCTGCCACCCTATCTTGTTAGTATACAAGTTTCTAACATATAAACTCATGAAAGGTCCTCTTTAAGCCTCATTCACACGTCAGTGTTTTGATCAATGATTTCCATCAGTGATTGTGAGCCAAAACCTCAGACATAGGGTACTTTTACACTTGCGGCAGGATGGATCCGGCAGGCTATTCAGCCTGCCGGATCCGTCCTGCCGCAAGTGCCCGTGCACTGCCGTGCTGCCGCTACGGCCCCATTGACTATAATGGAGCGGGGGGCGGAGCTACGGCGCAGCACGGCAAAGATCGCCGGACTGAAAAGTCGGACATGCAGTACCCTAGGCCTCATGCACACGACCGTATGTGTTTTGCGGTCCGCAAATTGCGGATCTGCAAAAAAACGGATGATGTTCCGTATGGCATCCGTTTTGTTTGCGGATCCATTGTAATAATGCCTATACTTGTCTGCAAACTAGAAAAAAATAGGACATGCTCTATTTTTTTGCGGAACGGAAAAACGGACATACGGAAACGGAATGCACACGGAGTACCTTCTGTTTTTTTGCGGACCCATTGAAATGAATGGTTCCGCATATGGTCCGCAAAAAAAACGGAACGGACACGGAAAGAAAATACGTTCGTGTGCATGAGGCCATAAGGTATGAGTGAAAGATCTGCACCTGTTCTTTGTTTAGAACCACACCTGGTTTTGGCTCAAAATCACTGATGTGTGAATGAGACATTATCCTGGCGTCCTACTATCAGTTTCCATACAGAAAAAGGTGACATTCGCTGCTTTTATCTTACCATGCATTCTTCTTGTCTAGATGTTCTAGGCCAGGCATGCTCAACCTCTGGCCATCCAGTTGTTACAAAACTACAACTCCCAGCATGCCCAAACAGCCTACAGCTATCAGCCTACAGCAGGGCATTGTGGGAGTTGTAGTTTTGCAACAGCTGGAGGGCCGCAGGTTGAGCATTCCTGTCCCTAGGCAATCCTTGGACATCTAGTAAGCATGCTGCAGTGAGTAAGCTGCAAAATTGTAGTGTAGGTTTATAGCTATGTTTATAGACATCTTCTCTAGAAGATGTCATTATCGACATGATGAAGTTCCAGTAGAGTGACAGGAAACTCAAATAATCAGTCCCTTGGCACTAGTGGTTTACAACACTGTGCTCCATTGGAGCAGGTTGCCGTGAAAACACATCACGTTATAATAATGATTGATAACTTTGGGACAGGAAGGGGATGCAAAGCATGTCTCCCCTGTATTTCCCTATATACAGATCACTGGTAACAGTGACTATATGATCAGCTGCCCAAAACACTCTCCTTCCTTAGAAGGATTGCATAACATATTTGACCCCTCAATTCCCTTTAGTATTTTATTATCTTGTATTACTAAGTAAATAATTTGATCTTATTAAAAAGAAACCATTCTTTTGTGAGAGTCCTTATTTGTCATCTATATTCTGTATACCTTACATCCAGTATTAAAGGGGTTGTCTGAGTTATGAAAAAAAAAAATATAGCACTGTAAATCTCATGGACAGCAATATATAACTAAGCTAAGCAAGTTTTAGGCAAAAAAAATATATATTTCCTCATTTTCCTGGTTTTGTCTTCTGGCCCTTTGTTTACCTGCAATAACAACAATCTCTGCCCCTCCCCCTGCTCTGCCAAGGGAGTGAATACAAGTGCTGCCCTGAGAGACATGTCTGCCTGCTGGGAGACTCAGCAGCATGTTGTAGTTGTAGGACTACAAGTCCCAGCTGTACAATGACCCTGCTGACACACACAGGATCTTCCCCCTACCTGTTCTTGTGCAATGCTCTGCAGAACTCCTCTGACAGCTCCTGTGCCCAGCATTTGATTCCTCACTGCCTGCAGCTACTCAGTAAAGCTTTCAGCCCTGAGTCTGTGCAGCTGAAGGGGTAAATATTTTTCCTCAAGAATCCAGGGAGAGAGCAATAAGCAGCAGTGCAGGGGGCGTGGCCAGCACAGTGACTTCTCTGTACAGGCACATATCTGCTCTCTCAGGCTTGTGCACGAAACATCATCAGAGCAGGGAGAGAGCCTGGCTGACATCACAGGTCATGTAACCCTCAGTGAAATCTGAGAAAGCAGCAACTGGAGATAAAGTAAGTGAATTGTAAAGTCCTTTCATTTGCCTAGTTAGAAACATACAAAGAACAAAAAAATAACTCAGACAACCCCTTTAACTTGACAAAGCCCTTTACATAGAGATGCTGTGAGTCCATATCTCAGACTGTTAAAGGGGTTGTCTCACCATGGACACTTACGGGCCCAGTTCTCGATATAGGTGCGGGTCCCAGTGGTGGGAGCTGCACCTATAAGACAATAGGGGCATATCCTAGCAATATGCCCCCATTGTCCATGATCAGACTCAATGCAACATTGATTTTCCTCTATTGGATTTCGCATGAGACAAGACACCCATGGCTACGTAATATGGTCACACACATGAGGTCTAAGGGCTGTAATGAGATATTCTGATCCTTGATCACAATGCATCGATTGTTCAGATGAGCTATATTGGCACTATTGGTTTAGTCCATGAGTAATGGACAGTAAGGTGCTGCTCTGGACCTTTCTTCTATCAGAAATACTGTTCAATTCTGCTGACCAAGGCCACACAAAGACTTGTATGAGCTCTGTCTACTTACAAGGACGATCCATGTTATCAACCATTAGCTTACTACAGATGCCTACCTCCATCATGCACCTGTAGGAATACACAAAATTAAGATTTGGTAAAAATAATTATTGTAGATCTTTAACAAGTTACATCCCAGGTCTGAACTTCTTAAACATCTACCAGATTTAGTTCATTTGAATATATTCATTTGGTAAGTTTCTCTTGTGCATTCACGGTTCATTTCTTAAAGTTTGTTGCTTTGCATTAACAAAGCTCTCAGTTTCTGCTCCATCTCCAGGTTAGGCGCTATATGTAGCCTAAAGTACATGATGTTAGATTATAGAGTCGGGTTCCATCAACCCAAGAATAGCTAAAACGTTCTCATCTGTACAAAAAGCCATCGGCAGTTCATCAGCCCAATGCATATATGTCAGCTGTGATTGTGTAGACCACAGCAGGTGCTGTATTGTATGCCTTTTTAGATGATGTCTCTTTGAAAAACAGCTGCCTTTAACTGGGTTACATAATACTAGCAAATTTATGCAGTCACATCCCGAGGCCTTATCATAGCCTCGTCGAGCCCCAGATATTCTGGGTTTTCTGCAGTTGGTGTGGTAAATCCGTTCTGTGTAGAGTTAGGTTCACTTTCTGCTTTGAGTTCATGATTCCAGTAATAAGGATTGTCAAAGGCTTGAGGGAAAGAGTTTGGCAAGTGCATTCCTGGAGGAGGAAGATAGTCTGGATTTTCCACAGCACTCATTGGTACCGGACTCCTTGGATCCCTTATCATACCATTCCGGCACAGCTGTCCCTTCTGCCTCTCCAGAGTAGACACGGATGTTCTTGGTGTCTTCACCGGGGAGTGACTTCTGCTTGGTTCTCTTTGGTTCACGTATTCTGCATGAGTCAGAGTAAAAGATTAGCAACGATTAAGTTGATACAAGTACATTTTCATATATTGATATTCAGTTCAGGATCCCCATCTCTTGGCCAGAGTGAAGACTGGTTACACTCTTACTCTGGAGGATCTGTCCACTCCTGCATTTCACAGACAACCCATTGACTTGGCTGGGCACTGTGTGATGATTAATTTCCCCTGTGATGATGCTAGAGTGAAACTGAACCCTAGTTATCAGGCTTTCCCACAGATTGTTGGGGGTCCCTGCAGGGGGACACACTGTGAGCAACTTACTGTCAAAGGCCCCTTCTAACAAGTAGGCATTTTTCTAAAGCAGAGCCTTCACTATGGCCGATCTTCAAATAATCCGGTCAGGAAACACAGCACCTGCTGTTGGCTGTGCCCATTCATGTAAATGTTTTGTGGATGTATGTGCACTGCGAATCTTTGGCCCACCTGGGGAAATCTATAGCGTCCAATTTTACTGGTTCATAAATACATACACAGGGCATATAATCAATAACATCTAATGTGTTACCTCAGATCAAACCACATAATATAAACCCTAATTAATAAAACCCTAATGGCAAGTGGTTGGCTACAAAGTCAGATTTAGGGTCCTCGGCGCTCTATGCCGGAAAAATCCTGATCAAGATCATCCCCATGCATTCTGAATGGAGAGAAATCCGTTCAGGATGCATCAGGATGTCTTCAGTTCAGGACCGGAACGTTTTTTGGACGCAGCAAATACCGCAGCATGCTGCGCTTTTTGTTCCGTCCAAAAATCCGGAACACTTGCCGCAAGGCCGGATCCGGAATTAATGCCCATTGAAAGGCATTAATCCGGATCCGGCCTTAAGCTAAACGTCGTTTCGGCGCATCGCCGGATCCGACGTTTAGCTTTTTCTCAATGGTTACCATGGCAGCCAGGATGCTAAAGTCCTGGTTGCCATGGTAAAGTATAGTGGGGAGCAGTATACTTACCATCCGTGCGGCTCCCGGGGCGCTCCAGAGTGACGTCAGGGCGCCCCACACGCATGCATCACGTGATCCATGCGCATGGGGCGCTCTGACGTCATTCAGGAGCGCCCCGGGAGCCGCGCGGACTGTAAGTATGCCGCTCCCCGCTCCTACTATGGCAACCAGGACTTTAATAACGTCCTGGCTGCCATAGTAGTCTGAAAGCATTTCAAAGACTGATCAGGATCCTGATCAGTCTTCTAATGCTTCAGGCGGCTTGCGTTTTGACGGATCCGGCGGGACAGAAGTGCCTGCCGGATCCTCAGAACGCAAGTGTGAAAGAGGCCTTAAATAGGGACCTCTTCCGAAGGACCTTTGTAGTCCAATACTGTGTCCGGTCTGAGCCCACTGGACCTACGGTACATCTGCTACCTATTCCATGCATCTTTTATATGCCTGAAAAAGGCAGTACATGTTTTTTAAACCATGGCAACTTCTCTTACAACTTATATTTATCTATATGATAAAATGGTCACAAACTTTTCACACAACTTTGCACAAATCAATAGCACAAGCGACCACAACAAAATTTGTTTTATCAGTGAGAAATGTCTAGTTCTCATGTTATCAGCTATTTACCCCCCACCCCTTACTAATTGCTTTTGCGTTTGAAAAATGCCTTAAAGGGGTTGGCCCATCTCAAACATTGGTGGCATATCGCTAGGATATGTCACCAACGTCTGATAGGTGCAGTTATCACATGGGACCTGCACCTAACTCTACAATGGAGCCCGCAAAGTGAAGGAGAGCAGCATGTGTGGCTGCCCTCTATTCCTTTTTATGGGAGTGCTCGACTCTTTTCGGAAGTTCCTTAAAAATGAATGGGAAGTGCACTGCGGAAGAGTGGCCACGGCTCCATTCACTTCTATGGGGCTGATGGAAATGGCTGAGCCCGGCTATTTTTGGCACTCCTATAAAAATGAAAGGAGATTGGCTGCAATCCGCTCTTCTGCACTTTGCAGGCTCCGTTCTAGATAAAAGTGTACCTCTCAGTAATGTCCTCCATGATCTTGGGGCTGCTTCTGATTGCATAAGAGAAGGTTAGTAAGCAGATTCTCCTCTACTTTCTGAGTGCAGTAGATGGCAGCTCGTCTCTACTCGCCACGTCTGAGAGAACTGCAAACTGGACATTCACTATGCACAGAGGAAAACTGCTAAAAAATGCCAGATATAAGTGATATAATGGCTAGAAATAGCTTTTTCTTCATGTACACACACTGTACTACTGATTAATGCAAAGTCTGTTGAAAGGTTAGTGACACTTTGGAATAAATTGGCAATTTATTAATTAATTAGGGATTTAGGCACACTATATAGGTAATTGAGAAAACTCAGATGCGTTGAAATGTTTAGTTTACTTGATTTGCATTATGGACATTGGACATATGGACACTGCATGACTTTTCTGTTACAGAATCATACTGAAATAATGCCGTCAGTATAATTCTCTAGCAGTAAGGTCATGCAGAGACACACAGCATTATAAATCAGTATAATGCCTCGTCGCTCCAGAGAAACGAATACTGTCCATAACAGGGAATCACGCTCACACAGACAGCGAGATTCCCGCACAGGACACGCTCCTCTGAAACAGCCCTTAGAGTGCCTTTACACGCGCCACATTTTGTTGCAGAAAATTTCTGCAACTGAAAATCAGCTCCTTTCACCTGAATGTGGCTTGGAGAAATCCATGTGCTCGCTACCGACACAACCTCATTGAGATGAATGGATCCGCATCTGATCTGCAAAAAATGCAGATCGGATGCGGACCAAAATTATGGCCGTGCGCATGAGCCCTTACTGTATGATTGTGGAACTCTAGGGCCTGAAGAACTGAGTAAGAGAGGATTCATTGATGTGAACAAGACATTGTGCTTCTGATATTTTTGGAATGCAGCACCATTTAGGTATAACTTTTACCCTAAAGGGGTTATCCAATTTCTGAAACAGCCCCCCCATGTGCCTGGCCTCTCACAGGTAATATACTTACCCCGCTCCCTGTGCAGCTCCTGCTGCTTCTCCCTGTACACGTAGGAAAATATCCGGTGTCGGGGGGAGCAGCCAGTTGTAGGCGGCGACGAGCCTCCCTAGCATCGCGGGTGATGCTAGGGAGGCTCGTCCCTGTCCCCGCCTGCCATTGGCTGCTCCCCCCAACACCGGATGTTTTCATCCGTGTACAGGTAGAAGTAGCAGCGGTGGTGCAAAGTAAGTACATTACCTGTGAGGGGCCTTGCACATGGGGGGGCTTTTTCAGAGATTGGATAAACCCTTTAAAGGGCCTTCCAGGATTATAAAAAAAACTGCGCTGCCTCTGTAAAGAGGATGTGTGTGGTATTTCACGTCATACCCATTTACTTGAAGGTTTATATGGTGCAATTCCAAACAAATCCCATGCACAGAGGTGGCAATATTTATGATATGAGGAAAATGCAGATCCTTTTTCTAATCCTGGAAACCATTTTAATGAAGTGATGGTGTTGTCTGGAATAGAAACTTAAAAAAGAATTCCTGAGCGACCAATGGCCCTGAAAGATGCTGTAGACATTCAGTAGCTACATAACTTTTAGTACCTGGAGGATATGTAGGTGATCCTGGGGCTATGAAGCCATCTATCTCCAGCCCCCTTCCATCCACTGTGTCTTTTCCTCCAAGAAATGTAGGATCCTTACAATACCTGCGTTTAAGACTATTTTCCTTGGGATGTGGTGGATCAAACACATAATCTCCTTCACTTAGATCATCAGACTCGCTGGCATCTGACTTGTGTGATAAAGTTAGAGACAAAAGTGGTTCCACATGGCCAGTTTCATCCATTAAGATCTGGTCTGCCCGTGTCTCTGCTTGACTCTGGTGAGAAAAGGTTGGAATATCCAGTAAAGAAACTTAGTTTTATCAATTGTGCCACTTACACAACTTTATATACTAGACCCCTATACTTAAAGGGATTGTTCACTTTTGGAATCCCCTGTGTGTCCCCTATTGTTGCCAGTGAAAAATGATAACTGCTAAAACTTCTCAGCTAATCCTATATATATATATATATATATATATATATATATATATATATCTCCAGGTATGGCTTTGGTTGGACATATACATTAGATAGTTGAACATCTGGCCACAGGCAGATGAGGATAAGCTTCTGCCCAACACCACTGCCAGTATTTATCTCCCATGGGAACAGAGGTACTTTTATGGAGTTACCTAATATGATAGTAAGTGAAAAGCGGACTTATACCTGCGTAGATGATATTCGACTACGATGTTCTACTGCACTCTCATCACATCCAAAAAATCCCTGGTGAGGAACTAGATACTCCTCAGCATCCACCAAATCCTCCATGGCTGCATCTTGCAATAAATCGCTGTAGAACTGAGTAGTCAAAGGGCTGGACTGGGCCATGAGCTCTTCATCCTGCAAATCACTGAGGGTTAGAGGGCTCTGGATGATACAAAGTAATCTTGCAATATGTTCTAGCGCTAGATATATACCTCAATGACCACAAAGCGACTTGGATCTCGAGCCATGCGCGAAAACTCAGTGACTAGGTCCCGAAACTTGGGCCGGAACTCTGAGTCTATCATCCAGCCTGGTAAGAACACAAGTTGTCAAAATGGAAATGCAATATAAGGGTCCATTCACACGTCCGTGTGTGTTTTGCGGATCCACGGATCCGCGGATCCGCAAAACACGGACATCGGCGATGTGCGTTTCGCAATTTGCGGACCGCACATCGCCGGCACTCTCATAGAAAATGCCTTTTCTTGTCCGCAATTGCGGACAAGAATAGGACATGTTCTATTTTTTTCGGGAACGCAATTGCGGACCCGGAAGTGCGGATCCGCAATTGCGGACCCGGCCGGGACATCGTCTGTCCCCATTGAAACTAATGGGTCTGCAATTCCGTTCCGCAAAATGCGGAACGGAATTGCGGACGTGTGAATGGACCCTTAGTAAGAGTTTTTGTAATGGAGCGGCGGGTTGGAGACTGCCATTACTTACACTTCACCATGATCATATACACATCAATGGTGCATACAGGAGGTTGAGGGAGTCTTTCCCCTTTCTCCAGTAGATCTGGAATCTCTCGAGCAGGGATCCCATCATAAGGTTTGGCTCCAAAGGTCATCAGCTCCCACACAGTAACTCCTATAACAGAAACAGACGCTTGATATTTTTTAAGGAAGTAGGAGGAAATTTGGATGAAGGTGATCTTGCACTGTGTAGTGGAGGAAGCTGGTTACTGCAGCAGCGCAACGCTGCTCTCACTGAAGTAAATGGGAGTAGTGCAGGATAGGTCATCAATATCAGATCGGCGGGGGTCCGACACCCAGCACCCCCGCCAACAGGGGCGTAGCTAGCGGCTCATGGGCCCTGGTGCAAGAGTTCAGCTTGGGCCCCCCTTCCCTCAGTGCCTTGTGTGTCTTCTTAGGCGGCACTAGGGTCTTTGGGCCCCCTCATGCTCTGGGGCCCGGTAGTGACTGCTACCTCTGCACCCCCTATAGCTACGCCCATGCCCGCCAATCAGCTGTATGAAGAGAAGGCACACACTGTGCGCATGTGCCGTCTCCTGTTTCTCTTCCTGCTCGCCACTGCTATGTAGACAGCAAGCAGGAAGAGAGATGAGAGACAGCACACACGCAGGGCTCACTGTATCATCAGAAACTAACCTATTGGTTAAATCAAATTTTTATGTTAAACGAATTTTTAAGACTTTGTAGTGATTTTTTTCCATATCCATATCTGTATTTAAAAAAAAATCATGCAGTTTTCACACTGGCCAGTAGGTCTAAAATATGTCAAGACTTCCTGTTCTTTGAGAGCAGCCAGATGGACCATAAAAGACTGGAGAGGCCTCATTGACTTCTATGGGAATTTTTTGTTGTCATGTTCTGTGACCAGTACAGAGGTCAGGAAAGAGTAGATAAGCTGTGACATCACCTATTGTGAATGGTGGATCGTGTGTTACCTATATATAGGGGTGATATCGGTCATTTGAATCCTGACTGTGATGATAATGCTAGGGCTACTGAAAGGTATCTGTACAGAACAGGATGCCTCAACATGTTATTAAACCTAGTGGCTAGTACGAAATAAAAAAAAAAAAAATATATATATATATATATATATATATATACATACGTATACAGGGGTGTGGAAATGTAAAAAAAAACTACTTGTCGAAGGACTAAAGCAGGGGCTCAATCTACTTGTCCCTCATGACAATCTACTTGTCCTGAACTTATACTGTATGGGGGCAGGGCCACAAGGAGACGTTATACTGTATGGGGATGGGGGCCACAAGGAGACATTATACTGTATGGGGGCGGGGGCCACAAGGAGACGTTATACTGTATGGGGATGGGGGCCACAAGGAGACATAGGATATGGCCAGCTTAATGCTCAGGAATATCGTTTAAGATGGCACTGCTCACCATAGCTCCATACATCACTCTGATGGGTGAACTTCCGATGCAGAATAGATTCCAAAGCCATCCATTTAATGGGAACCTAGAGAACAAGATGCAGAAATGTTTGAGTCCATTGCTGATTTTAAAGGTGTGTACTGGTTAAATTAAGTTATGCCCTATTCACAGGATAGGGGATAGTTATTTGATCGGTGAGGATCAGATTGCTGGGACCTTCAATGATCATGAGAACAAGGGCCCTGTGATGCCTCATTTTCTTGGTATGTTGATCAGCACACCGTTCTCTGAGCTTACAGCCTGCAGTGTGTAGAGTTTGTAAGTGATGACAGTAAGTCTAGAACATGTTTCATGAAGATATTAGACATCGCAGCTTGTTACCTTTCCTCCATCTGCATGATATTCCGTTTCATCCACATCCAGTAATCTTGCAAGTCCGAAGTCTGTGATCTTTACATGAGTTGGGTTTCTCACCAGAACATTCCTTGCAGCCAGATCTCTGTGCACTAAGCGGATGTCCTCTAGATATGTCATCCCCTGAGATTAGCAAACAAATGTAACAGTCAATGGCACATTAGTGTATTTTAGATGAAGACTATGGCAAGGGACCTGTACATATTCAGTTTACAGCAGGGCTGGCTCCAGATTTACCTGTCACAGTGGTCTCCTTATGCCTCCAGGTCTGCCATCCACCCAGTATACATCATTAATGGCTCCAGTGATGTTTTTGTCATCACTTTTGCCTTCTATTATGTGTTGTTGTTTTTTTTTTTGTAAGGCCTCATGCACTTAAAAGTATGTATTTTGTGGTCTGCAAACTGCAAGACCCCAAAATATGGATACTGTCCGTGTACTGTCCGCATCCATATCTCCGCTCGTCTTTAGTCTGGTCGTCTGGTACACAGGTGAAGTACTTAGAGTGTTTGTGTTTGTAAGTAGAATAAAACCTTTTTACGGTAACAACTAAGAGGGTGCTTCACTATGTGTCGGTTATTGGATCTTACAGATGAGGCGGTCTGAGAAGGATCGAATCCTTTGGAAGTGGACGACAAACACAAACACCCTGAGTACTTCACCTGTGTACCGGACGACCAGACTAAAGCAGCGCGGTTTCATCCCCTACTGCATGAACTTCTAAGTGTGAATTGCCCACCACACTGTGTTGGAACCAGCAGCGCAAGTAAAAAACTGTCCGTGTTTGGGACGCAGGACTGACATATTTTATTTATTATTGTGCATCCATATCTCTGTTCCAAAAATTATAGAACATGTCCTATTGTCCTACAAAATGAGGTCACCAGCCTATTAATTTCAATGAGTCTGCAAAAAATATGGTTTGCATGAGGTCTAAGAGTTAGGGCACATGAACGTATTTTCCTTTTTTGCGTACTGTATGCGGAACCATTCATTTCAACAGGTCTGCAAAAAACTGAAGTTACTCCGTGTTCATTCCGTTTCTGTATGTCCGCATGTCTGTTCCGCAAAAAAATAAAACATGTCCTATTCTTGCCCGTTTTGCGGACAAGGATAAGCATTGTTACAATGTATCCACACAAAAAAAAGATGCAATACGCATGTCACACGGACATCATCTGTATTTTTTGGGGATCCATGTTTTGCGGACTGCAAAATACATACGGTCGTGTGCATGAGCCGTTACAAATATATTTTCCTCCCATTTCTACCTCTAAAGAAAGCCCACCATAGGTGAACGGAAGTCATAGGTGACGGAAATGTGAGTGCAGCACTGGTTTCGATGACCATAAGATTTTAATTTTTATATCCTTCCCACACTGATGGCCATAACTTTATTTTTACATTTCTTTTAGACACAGCTGTATAAGGTCTTGTGTGATACAAGCTGTAGTTTTTTAGGTGCCATTTTGCCATACACAGAAATGTCATATCTTTTTTTCTACCTATAATGTACTGCCATATAGCAATATATTTGTATTTACCAGTAAACCTGTGAAGAGCATTAGGCCCCTTTCACACGAGCGAGTTTTCCGCGCGGGTGCAATGCGTGACGTGAACGCATAGCACCCGCACTGAACCCTGACCCATTCATTTCAATTGGTCTGTGTACATGAGCGTTTTTTTTCACGCATCTCTTGTGCGTTGCGTGAAAATTGCAGCATGTTCTATATTCTGCGTTTTTCACACATCCCTAGCCCCATAGAAATGAATGGGGCTGCGTGAAAAACGCATTGCATCCGCAAGCAGGTGCGGGTGCGTTGCATTTTTCACTGATGGTTGCTAGGAGATGTTGTTTGTAAACCTTCAGTTTTTTATCACGCGCGTGAAAAACGCGTCAAAACGCATCGCACCCGCGCGGAAAAAAATGAACAACTGAACGCAATTGCAGGCAAAACTGAATGGCTTTGCCTGTGAAATCGCACAGTTTTCACTGAACGCATCCGCAACGCATCCGGACCTAATCCGGACACGCTCGTGTGAAAGGGGCCTTACTGTCGTTTTTAGGTAGAGAAAATGCTTTCATAGACAACAGTGCAGCTTATAGCAACACTTGTAGCTCACTGTTAGGCTGGGTTCACACGAGCGTGTCCGGATTAGGTCCAGATGCGTTGCGGATGCGTTCAGTGAAAACTGTGCGATTTCACAGGCAAAGCCATTCAGTTTTGCCTGCGATTGCGTTCAGTTGTTCAGTTTTTTCCGCGCGGATGCAATGCGTTTTTCACGCGCGTGATAAAAAACGTAAGGTTTACAAACAACATCTCCTAGCAACCATCAGTGAAAAACGCAACGCATCCGCACTTGCTTGCGGATGCAATGCGTTTTTAACGCAGCCCCATTCACCTCTATGGGGCTAGGGCTGCGTGAAAAACGCAGAATATAGAACATGCTGCGATTTTCACGCAATGCATAAGTGATGCGTGAAAAAAAACGCTCATGTACACAGCCCCATTGAAATTAATGGGTCCGGATTCAGTGCGGATGCAATGCGTTCACATCTCGCATTGCACCCGCGCGGAAAACTCGCCCGTGTGAATGCAGCCTTAGTGTTTCTGCTTCTCATACAGCAGATCAAAAGTTAGGCTACATTCACACAACCGTATGTGTTTTGCGGTCTGCAAATTGCGGATCTGCAAAAAAAACGGATGGCGTCCGTATGGCATCCGTTTCTTTTGCGGATCCATTGTAACAATGCCTATCCTTGTCCACAAAACGGACAAGAATAGGACATGTTCTGTTTTTTTGGCGGGGCTACGGAACAGACATACGGATGCAGATAGCACACTGTGTGCAGTTCGCATTTTTTGCGGACCCATTGAAATGAATGGGTCTCCTTCCTATCCGCAAAAAAAACCCAGAATGGACACAGAAACAAAATACGTTTGTGAGAATGCCTTAGGCTGAGCACCGTCCCTTTCAGTGGGCCTTGCCATTCGCCTGACCTTGCGGGTGTTAATGCCGGCTCTGGCTGGTAGATAATAGCATACCTTGGCAATTTGGACACACCAGTTGAGAAGATCTCTAGAGTAAATACGATCCTTATTTTCACGTACGTATTCCAGCAGACAGCCATATGGCATGAGCTGAGTAACCAGTTGTACTGTGGTGGTCAGACAGATCCCCAGCAGACGGCACACGTATGGACTAGCCACCCCTGCCATCACATATGCTTCCTGGAAGAAGTAAGAGAGCAATGTCTTATGATTTATATGCTGCTACAGTATGTTATGCATTCACATACAGATTTAGCAGAGATCAATTTGTCATCTGTTTTTGTACGTCGTTAACTTTCTTTAGTTGTACAACTCTTTAATATAAATGACTTTTATACATCTAAAAGGCTGAAAATAAACATTGACCCAACACTCAACACAGCTGAGAGGTTTATATCCATTGTATCCAGTTTCGACAACCTCTCTGAGCTAAACAAACCAGAAGCACTAATCTCTCCATTGTCCTGATGCTTTGCTTCTATATTGGTGATTAGACATCTGCAACTGAAGAATCCAAAGCAAGAATTCAAGGCTGAAACTGGCATTTCGGAAGTGGATGTGGCGGAGGATCTGCAAGTTGATTAAGCCCATTATCATTAAATGGGGCGAATCTCTGGCTTTTCCTTGCGGAATCTGAGACAATCATTGAACATGCTGTCTCAACCTGTCACCACAAAATGGAGTGCAATCAACAGGCCACATGATATAGAGCAGGAGGAGCTGAGTAGATTGATATATAGTTTCGGAAAAAGATCTAGAAAAACTTGTTTTATACATGTAAAGGGGTTGTCTGGGATATCGATGGCCTGTCCTCAGTATACATACATCAATATCAAATTATTCAGACTCAGCGCAGTGATGTCACATTCATCAGTCACGTGGCCTAGGTGCAGCTCAGGCCCATTTAAGTAAATGGGGCTGAGCTGCAATACCAAGCACAGCCGCTATCTAACAGACATCGCTGTGCTTATAAAAGCTGTAAGGAGGCTGCAGCGCTCACCAGAGCTCCAGTGATCGCCGCAGCTTTCTCAAACAGTTGATTGGCGTGTGTGCTGGGTGTCATATCGATGCCTTATCCTGAGGATAGACCATCAATATGATAATCCTGGAGAACCCCATTAAATCTTAGCTTTTTATGACTTCAGTTGTACACAGGGAGTTGTTATTAATGACAGCATTCTTCATGTACATGTGTATACAGAGATAGCTGTCAGTCACTGATAGATGTACATGGAGGTGTGGTCTTAAGTACAGAAAAAGCAGAGACTTAAGTGTATAAACTACAAGTTATACTGAATCTTTTCCCATAAAACTATATATGAATCTGCTCAGCTCATCTCCTTCTCTATACCATACTGCCTGCAGATTGCATTTTGTGGTGACAGGTCCTCCTTAAAACAGCAGAACATTCATCTTTCCATACGTTTGTTTTCTTCTACATGTTATGAACGTATGAACAGGGCATTAGATAAATCAGCCTGGTGGCTGTGTAGCTCATAGAGGTTCATCAAGGCTTAGTTGTAAAAAAAAAACAAAAAAAACTTTGGATGTGAGAAATATTGGGCTCATATCATTTTTAACCTCTGGATGTTCTCGTACTTTAACACTCGCGTTTGGTGCGGATCCGTCATGGATCTGCACAAACACATCCGTTCAGATAATAGAACCGCATGCATCCGTTCAGAACGGATCTGTTTTTATTATCTTTAACATAGCCAAACGGATCCGTCTTGAACACCATTGAAAGTCAATGGAGGACGGATCCGTTTTCTATTGTGCCAGATTGTGTCAGTGAAAATGGATCCTTCCCCATTGACTTACATTGTGTGCCAGGACAGTTCTGTTTGGCTCAATTTCGTCAGACGGACACTCTGCAAGCAGCATTTTGGTGTCCACCTCAAAAGCGGAATGGAGGCGGAACGGAGCCAAACTGATGCATTCTGAGCGAATCCTTATCCATTCAGAATGTATTAAGGGCAAAACCGATCCGATTTGGACCGCTTGTGAGATCCCTGAACGGATCTCACAAATGGAAAACCAAAACACCAGTGTGAAAGTACCCTTAGGCCTCACACGGGCGTCATAAGATAAGAGGCGGGTGCAAACGTTTGTAATGCGTTTTGCATGCGCGTGAGAAAAATCGCCATGTTTGGTACCCAACCCGAACTTCATCACTGAAGTCCGGTTTCGGGTCTTCTGGAGAATTTATTATTTTTCCTTATAACATGGTTATAAGGGGAAATAATAGCATTCTTAATAAAGAATGCTCTGTAAAATGAAGTGGAAGGGGTTAAAAATAATAAAAGTTAACTTACCTTAGCCACTCTCCTCTCTTTACCTGCATCAGCTAAGAACTAAAGGACCTGTGATGACGTTACATCACATGGTCCAATCACATGGTCCATCACCATGGTAAGATGGACCATGTGATGTGACGTCATCACAGGTCCTTTAGTTCTTAGCTGATGCAGGTAAAGAGAGGAGAGTGGCTAAGGTAAGTTAACTTTTATTATTTTTAACCCCTTCCACTTCATTTTACAGAGCATTCTTTATTAAGAATGCTATTATTTCCCCTTATAACCATGTTATAAGGGAAAATAATAGAGATCGGGTCCCGTTGCTAAGCAACCATGCGGGAAAATCGCAACGCATCCGCACTTGCTTGCGGATGCTTGCGATTTTCCCGCAGCCCTATTCACTTCTATGGGGCCTGCGTTGCGTGAAAAACGCACAATATAGAGCATGCTGCGATTTTCACGCAACACAGAAGTGATGCGTGAAAATCACCGCTCATGTGCACAGCTCCATAGAAATGAATGGGTCCGGATTCAGTGCGGGTGCAATGCGTCCTCCTCACGGAAAACTCGCCAGTGTGCATGTAGCCTTACTGACAGTTAATAGAGATCTGTGAAGATCTGAAACACAGTGGGGAAATGCATTAATACAACCACTGTACTGCACTGAGCAAGATTAAGCTAAGGTTTACCGACTTGGCACTTTACTGCTGGGTCGTGTACCATTTGGGGACATGTCAGTGCCAAAAGCCAGTGATTGACCACAGCAGCGCATGTGACCCCTGGAAATTTACACTGGGAGTTTTTCAGTCAGTTTTCTTATTATTTTTGTTAAAGCCAGAGGTAGGTAGATTCTCATGGAATGGAAAATATAAAGGATGGACATAAAGCTTCCCTGGTGGATCCATTTCTGGCTTTAGCTGAAAAAAAAACTGCATCAAAAACTGATGTGGCAGATTTCCACTGCGTGTGATACAATTCTTATACTTAAGATTTAGTTCTCCTTTAAGTTATCTGCTTTTGTTTTGCAGTAGAAATAAGGTGTAATACATCATTCTACATGCTGCCCATCCATATATACAATTTTGTAGTACTCACATCCAGGATTTCCTTGTTTGCTTTTGGAGATGTGTTCTCTCGCAATACCTTGATTGCCACCTGGACTTTTACATTCTCTCCATCGGGGATCCATATGCCCTGAAACATATATCATGTGAGATAGAGATCCAGGTTTCAAGAATAGGTCACAATTGTTGTCCTATCAAAAGGAATGTCCCTACCTTATACACAGTGCCGAATGCACCAGACCCCAAAATCTTCATCTTCTTCAACTCTGTTTCCTTGAGGATCCTCATCTGAGCCTGGTTAGGCATTGCTCCACTGGGAGTCAAAGGTTCCACCAACTAGATGAAGAGTAAAGCGAGTGAGAAGAAAGCCTCGTCTAACACTCACTTTCATCTTTTCACATCATGACCTAACCCCTCTCACCTCATGTTCCTGAAGTATGCGCTTTAAGGTGTGTTTCTTCTTCACCTGCTTCCTTCGCCTGATGACCAACACAAGGACCACTGCACATGTGACCAGGAGTAAGACGCTGCCTACCACTGCCACTATCATATAGGTTTGACTGTAGAGGAAAGTAATAGTAAGAACGTAAGATGCATGGACCCAAGGAAAATCCGCTAAATGATACACTACACAGGCACTCACCTATTATTCACAATGATGGGGCACCCCTTCTCGTCTTGTTTATCACACCTGTCATGACATACGGACATTTTAGTCACAAAAGTGACCATTGTTCAGAGACTATGGAGGAGATACATCAAAATCGCAAAGGAGCAGTCACTCATAGCAACCTATCAGATAACTTTTTATCCAGTTAGAGATCTGCAATAGGACTGGTTGCTATTAGAAACTGCTCCATTCTTCCATGGCATAAGTGTAAGAATAAAGAGCACGCTCCCCCAGCATAAGGAATAATTGCACTTTTCTATTTAGATATTCTTTGGTTATAGAATATAATTTGGCTGAGCCGTGATACTGTACGCAGCCCATAGATTGGCGCTATTTCTGGAAAACAGAACTTTTTTTCAATCTCATGCAACCCTTTTAAGTACATAACGCTGTGGATAAGCTGCCAACTTTTTATCTTTGTTTTCTCAACTTGTTTAACTGCTGATAACAGAAACAGTTGTAACAAGGATTTCTATTCACTTGCAGCCTTATTGGATTTGCTAATGCTTCACATGGATGCAAAGGCAACATTTTCCCACTGTACCTGAAATTATTTTCCCATGAAATTCTTTGGGTCCATGAATCACCCTAAACGTCAACCCCTGAATAGTGAATATGGACAATGCGGAGTGTGATCTCCCTCTTTGAGCCAGAATGCAGAGTTCTGTTCTACTGCTCTTTTAGACCTGTCATATTATCATATTTAGGATGAAACCACACTCAAGATCATTACCCCAAATGTATAAATAAATCGTACATGTTTTTCATGCAGCCATTGTGAATGTAGACAAATGGTTCACTTACGAATGGGAGCAGTTAACAGGACACAACTGGCAGATGCCATCTTTATCTGCATACTTCCAAATGGGCACATAGGAGTCCACTTTTTTCCCACTTGGACACTGGTTAACACAAGTGGCCCCATCTTTGTAATGTGCACATTGCACACACTGATCTGCTAACTGCAAGGAAAAGGAAGGTCTTAGGTTATAGTGTCTAAGAGCATCCATTATACTGTGAAATGTATGTATTATATGGAATAGGATGCACCCACCGGGCCCAAACATGTATTCGATGCATTCTGAGGCATGCACTCTGGGTGACATGCTATACATTGGCTTCCATTGATCATTTCTCTTGGCTCCCTGAAAAGAGAAACAGTTGATATATTAAATGGTTTATTAGATATCATTTCAGAGTGATCCTGAACATCAGTACTCACCCCTCCTCAACATTGCAAGAATCCACACAGTCAAGCCCACGTAGCAAACCATCACACTGCATACACTGGGATGCTTCACTGCCCCAGCACTCCGCATTGGCACAAAGATGAAAACATACTTGGCCCTCTTCCTCTACAAAATACAAGAAAATATAACATCAATATTTAAGAAGATGTGGTGCCACTCAAGATCATAGGTACAACACTACTTATCTCTGGTTGACCACAAGCATCATATTGTTAGAAGCAATGTAGGAGGCACCTTCACAAGGTTCATGCCACACTCTCCTACATTGAATGTTGAGCATGTGAAAGACAACTGTGGCCTGGGCCACTTTAGTTATTTGGTCCTCTTGTCTGCATCACTACTTACCACACGTAGTTTGTGGTTTATTGCCGGTCTGCAGAATAGTCTGTCTGGAATTCCTGTAAATTTTTGGCCATGGGACTGTGTCCAAGAAGCAGAGGTTAGAGTTCCCCTCTATCAGTACAATTCCACTGCTGATTTCTTTCAAAGACCGCAATCCGAGAGACGAGATGGAAAGATTGCGGATGACCAGAGAATATGCTCCACTGCAAAGGAATTCAAGATGTAAGATATGATAATGTGCACTATTTAGTACAGTGCATTGCACCTTGAGAAGACCCTTGATGTTGTATTGTATTGAAGGAAGTAGTTTCCCGGAAAAGTGTCTATATAAAGGAAGAAGCATCTGATTGGATATACTGGAGACAGTTTTGCTTACCTTATGAACTATGACTAGTGGAAAGTTCTGCAGTCCTATTATTAAATATAGTATTCATTCATACAGGGTGGCCATCCCATTGTCAAAAAGTCAAACTTCGGCCCCTATGCTGGTGCTAGCTAACAACTCAAGAACCTTAATCAATGGACAAAAGAGCTGGCATTTGTTTTACTTCCCCAATACCATACCTACCCTGTAGAACAAAAGGTCTACTTAATATCTAGGCTGGTTCCCCCCTACCTGCCAATGTTGCAAAGTTTTGGAACAGGAGGAGGAATGGACCAGTTTGCTAACTGTGCCAATGTAAGCTGGAATCCCCTCAGTAACGCATACATTTGTTCAGAATTCAATGTAATATACTTACTTATATAGCAGCCTGCCCCGAATGATACGCAAGTTCTCAAACACTTGAAGACTATTCAGCTCATCAGACCATGTGTCAATGTATATATATCCTGCATAATAAAAGACAGCATAAAGGAACAACTTCACGGATAAAGATTTCCAGCTTATCACACATAATAGAAATAATAAGAATTGAAATGATACTTGTGAACCAAATCTAGTTCCATTAATCCAAAGGTTTATCTGATCTGGTCTAAAAGGTTGCTTTTAACAAAACAAAAAAATCTAATGAGAATTTTCTGTGTGTCAATGCATGAATTCTATATGGCGCACAGGAGGGCACAATGTTGGAGAAGAGGTGCCGTATTCTGGCGTTCTTATAAATTGCCAGTTGTAGTAGATAGTAAAACCATGCGCACAAGTCCTAAAGAAGAACTATTACTAAGGGAATTCTGATAAAAATGTTGCTAAATTTAATTAGATGTATTTTTTTCTGGTCTGCGATATTCTGTACAGTTAATGCAATTCCAGTCATTGAAATCTCTTGCCTCCTAAAAGTCCCATAAAAACCAAATCCAAATCAGGTACCTATAATTTCCTCAAGGGTCCTGAAGACTTCCAAGTCCTCCACAGTCAGCTGAGTGGTGTTATCTGAAGTCCTGTAACATCAATGTAATCTGTTAATTGAAATGGACATTCATTGGCAGGAGTGCAATTCTTCTCTATACAATATTTTAGATGGGATTCTCTATTCTATCCAAAAATCTATTCTATCCAAAGCAGGACTGGAACTTTTCAGCAAACTACCCAAGCCCCAATTTACCTCCCATGTCCATGTCATCCTGCCCTAGTAACTGACTTATGTTTGTTTGACTGCCACTGAACCCATCATCGGTAAATGAGCAATTGGATGGCCTAGGACCCGGCAACCCCTTTGGTCCAGACGTGTGCTCCTAAAGCCCCTGAATATAAAAAACGGACAAATTATCTGTCTTTGATCCCACCACTGCTCCACGTCACAGCAGTGATGTACCGTTAAAGTCTCTATGGATGCTGAAGCCTGAGATTGCCCGCAGCAGTCACTGGACCCAGCCACTTCCTAGTCCTAAGAGGACCGGAAGCATCCGGGAATAGAACAGCAGGAGGACCGAGGAAGATGTGTCTTCCTTTTTATATGTTCACGGACACAGGTCTGGATCAAAGGGGTTGTCAGGTCCAAGGCCAGACAACCCATTAAAGCCTTCTATATGTACAACCCTATATACTGTATAACCCATAACTATAGCTACCTGTTTTATTAAACTAGATAGGATACACTTCAAATTAAAAAAGATTGATATTTAATGCATATTATGGATAGGCCTCCTGAGTGACTTTCAGGTCACTGTATCATGATAAAGACCCACACTCCAATAGAACATATGGTAAAATCTGGATAATGATTGCGGACTAGTTACATTGAGCTACATTGGAGTTTGACTGTTATTCTTTTTCCAAAATCAAACAACTAGGTTTTCAAGAGCCAGATGTAATTGTTTAGCCACCATGGATGCACCATATCAGTGGATGAGCTGAAGAGTAGCTAAGGGCTGATTCAAATCTGTTGTGGGCCTCCATCAGAGATTCCATCAAATATACCAGATGAAATTCCAGACTTTCTGACGGAAACCCAGTGGACCCTATTACAGTCAGTAGGCTCTGTCCCATGCCATTCTTTTCCGTTATGTGCCGGATCAAGCACTTTATTTTCATTATTCTGCACCTGGTTTTATAACCCAAATGTGAGACATTTAGAGACTGCCTACAAAGTATAGGACAAGATAATAAGTACTTTGGATAACTTGGGATCTCCATCATAAGTACTGTCACAAACCTCTGGAAGGATTCAGGAAGGAATACCAGGTTCCCAACAATTTTTTTGCATCCTCGAAAATGCTGGATATTGGAAGAATTAATAGCTGGAGTCGTCTTCAGGAAGTCCATTCCAAGACCATAGCAAACTGAAGGAGAACAAAGATCCAGATAAAACTATGCACTTCTAAATTGCATTTCTTATTATAGCTTTGTTATACTAGAGACTAGTGTCTGTACTAGGCCACAGTGCACCTGTCACTTCTGCAGGACTTGCTTATCTGTACAGATATTGGTGCTGGATGATAAGACTATTGGTTCCATGTGTAATGTCTTAAATCACCACAGCATTTATGTAACTGGATGGAGCGATAAAATTCTGCTTTGCATCACAACTATTATCTGAATTCCATGGTGATTTAAGACATATGTGGGAGACCTTCCTATCATTGAGTACCAGAATGTCATTGGAAGTGCCAACCATTTTCTTCTTTTATTGTTTCCATGTGGACTATGGGGGAGATTTATCAAACTGGTGTAAAGCAGAACTGGCTTAGTTGCCTATAGCAACCAATCAGATTGCACCTTTCATTTGCACAGCTCCTTTGGAAAATGAAAGGTGAAATCTGATTGGTTGCTCTGGGCACCATATGAGGTCCATTGGTTTTCTATCTAGCTTTCTATTGTCTTGATGGCTAAAATTAAAGTAAAGGTTGGAAGTAAGGTGGGAAAGAAGAGTCAGTATTGCATTATGAAGGCACTGCCATGTGCACAGATCCTGCTCAGCTGCACATGGAGTTTGTACTTCTTACGTGTTCATACAGAAAGCTCTACTACCCTTGGTCCCTGAAATTAAGGCTTCATGCACACGACTGTTTGCGTTTTGCGGTCCCCCATACCATGTGCATGCCTCCATTTTTTCTACCTCCTGTAGAAATGTCTTATTCTTGTGCGTAAAACGGAGAAGAATAGGACATCTTCTATCTTTTTTTCGCAGGTTGCAAATGGATGTACAGATACAGCTTGAAAATATAGTAGGGTCCAGATTCACCCAGTAACATGCACATTAGGCACTGCTAAACATGCATGCCAAGTCTGTACATGCAATGCCCATGTATGTACGGTCGTGTCATACAGCATTCTAAGCCGCTTAGACAGTGGCTTGATTGGCTGTAGAAATGTAAAGTCTTCCCACAATGCTGCCATAGATGTCCACATACTTCAGCCCTGGCCTTCACACTATATTATGGACAGGTGTAACAAGAAGCACTAAAACAGCAATATGCATGAAGACTTTGTCTTGAGTTTTGATATGGCTAAGAAAACATCCGTCAATTACCTTTAGTGCACTTGTCACATTTTTCACACTTCTGCATATCTCCTACTATGACCTCCTGAGTTTCATGTGGGCAAAGCAGAGTGCAGGAACCAACGTCAGTGGCTAAGTAGTTGTCTACGTGACAAAAATGAAGTCATATGTTATGTTATTGCATCCAATCATTTGTATTCCAGCATTTCAGTTTCTATAGATATTTAAATCGATTTCACAAAATGCTGAAGTGTTTCTGCAGTCACGTATTGTAACACAATTTCCAAACTGGAATAATGAACTGTGTAGTCGGGGGCTGCTGATAATAACAAGAATCGGTGAAGCCATCTTACAAGGACATTTGACGAGACAGGTCGCTCCAAAAGTGTATCTTCCGTCGACATTGATTACGGTCTGGAAGGTCAGAGGTTTGTATATGGTGAGAGGAGGGCAGTGCATCTCACAAATGCCGCTGTTGTTGAAATAAAGACATGCCTGGAGGAAAAAAATTAATATTTAGGTCACACGGTAGTAAAAAACAAATTAATTAGACATTAAGGTGGTCCTTTATCAAACTGGTGTAAAGTAGAACTGGCTTAGTTGACCATAGCAACCAATCAGATTCCACCTTTCATTTTCCAAAGGATCTGTCCAAAATGAAAGGGCATCTGTCAGCAGACACTGGCTGACCTGTTGGATGTGCACTTGGCAGCTGAAGGCATCTGTGTTGGTCCCATGTTCATATGTGCCCACAAATGAGCCTCTAGGAGCAACGGGGGCGTTGCTATTACTCTGTTCTCTCTACAAGTGCTGCGACCTCTGCACTTTGATAGACCTTAGCAGTCAGGACCAAAGAGATGACGTTTTCACTGCCTGGCCCTGTCAATCAAAGTGGAGAGGGCATGGCAGTTGCAGAGAGAGCAGGAGGGAGTACATGGGGGGGAAATTGGAGAGAAGCCCTCTTTAAAGACCAGAGGAAACCTGAATGCAGAATTCACTTCAAATCTTAGAATTGAGAATTGTATGGGACCCTTGGAAATAAACGGTCTTTAGCCTCTTAACTCCCCCGGTATGTTTTTTATTATTTAAAATCAGTTCTGGACCCCTTCCCTATAATGATATGGGGTGCAGTTTTAAGGTGGAGGACTGTGGGCCTCCCCGATGCTCTGGGCCCTGCTACATTACCTAAATAATCATTCCACCCCTACTATTGGCTCTTTACTCAACAGATGTGGAATAGCCCCATGCAACAAATCATGGCTAATCTTATACATAATCCATTCGATTTTGGATCAGCTTTATGCTATTACATTTTTGGAAACATTTTAATGTTGGCACAAAAAGAAGAATATCCCAAAATAATGAAGGTAAATACAGACACGCAACAATTGCGCTGTGCTCTCACCAGACAGTCGGTGTTCTTAGGTCCAGTACATCCGGCCGCGCACTGTTCATGACAACAGTCACTGGAGTGTTTCCCTTTACATCTCTGGCAGCCGCTCTGGCAGATAATGCTGGTCACTGGCATGAAGTACAGAGAGGAGATCACAATCCAAGGCCACCGCAGCATTTTTATATCACAATGATAAAAATGTTTGATCTTTCGTTTCAGGATATACAACCATTCTATTCAAACTTTGGGTAAAGAAAAGTCTTCACAGTGGACCTTAATATTACGAAATCTCTTTTGACCTTATCTATGCAGGTCAGAAGGTAAGATCAGTGAAGCTTTATGAGGCTAGATACCTGCCAATTCCCGAAATAAAGATCATTAAGGGTACTTGCACACTTGCGTTGGTGCGGATCCGTCTGTTTATTTGCACAGACCGATCCGCACCTATAATGCAATCGTTTGTATCCGTTCAGAACGGATCCGTTTGCATTAGTTAAAAGAAAAATGACAAAGTCCAAAACTGATCCATTTTGAATTACATTGAAAGTCAATGGGGAACGGATCCGTTTTCAAATGCACCATATTGTGTAATTGAAAACGGATCCGTCCCCATTGACTTACATTGTAATTAAAAACTGATTCGTTAGGCTCCGCCTCTTCAGACGGACACCAAAATATAACAAGCTGCGTTTTTGTGTCCGCCTCCAAAACAGAATAGAGGCGGAACGGAGCCGAACTGATGCATTCTGAACGGATCCTTATCCATTCAGAATGCATTGGGGCTTAACTGATCCGTTTTGGACCGTTTGTGAGAGCCCTGAAACGGATCTCACAAACGGAATCCAGAACGCTAGTGTGAAAGTTCCCTAAAGGGGTTGTCTACCATCAGTTGTTATTTTTTAAATCCCTCCCTCATGCAGCCAAATCTGTGAAGGGAACCATACTGCTCTGTAGGCCCCGGGCTGTCTTCACTGCATGTAAACTTCTTGCATTGCATTTCCACACAGGGACTAGAAGTCTGGTGAAGACAGCCCAGGACCCACAAAGCCTGAACCGAGTGGCGGGGAGCAGGTAAGTGTACTTCCCTTCACAGGTGCCTCTTGTGGATGGTTTTTAAAAAAAAGTGGACAATATTTTACCCTGGTTTTATGGCACCAAATCTGTACAGAACAATTTTGATGGATGGAGCACCAGTGATTATAATGGCTCTCAGTTTATCAAAGATGACCTTTCAGAAAATCATTTTAGCTTGAGTTCTCCTTTAACCTACACAGTAAAGAGGACCTAAGTAATATCTTCCATATAGTTTTGTTCGTTAGTTAAAGGGGTTGTCTCACTTCAGCAAATGGCATTTATCATGTAGAGCAGTGAGGGGGCCACATGCTGCCCTCGATACCGTTCTGTGCGGCCCCCAACCATCTGGTAACAGCCATGGATGTCTATGTCTTGTGGCTGCTCACATGTATCTTTCAGGTATTTTCCCATTGGGAAAACAATATGGGAGTACTAGAACTGTAACTAGACATTTATGATATATACTGTATGTTCAATATGCCATAAATATAGCATTTCAGTTGGTAATACCCCGTTAAGTTTTAGTTTTGGCCCTTGGAATTAGTTCAGGCTGACAATGTGGCCCCCAACCAAAAAAGGTTGTGCACCTCTGAGGTACAGAAAGTTAATACAAGACACTTACTAATGTATTGGTATTATCTATATTGCCTCCTTTGCTGGATAGATTCATTTGTCCATCACATTATACACTGCTCGTTTCTATGGTCATGACCACCCTGCAATCCATCGGTGGCGGTCGTGCATGCACACTATAGGAAAAAGCGCCAGCCTCTTTGGTGGCCGGGACTGTGGGAGCAAACATAGGCTAGTGCTTTTTCCTATAGTGTGCAAGGATGACCCCTGCTGCTGGATTAAAGGGTGGCTGTAACCATGGAAAGGAGCAGTGTATAATGTGATGGAAAAATGAATCCAGCCAGCAAAGGAGGCAATATGGACAATCACAATACATTAACAAGTGCCTTAACTTTCTCTACATAATAAATGCTATTTGTTGAAATGAGACAACCCTATTAAGTGTTCCTAAAAGGTGCAGGAATCTTCATGTTGCTACCAAAAATATATATAAATCTTTATTATTTAAATATCACAATAATATGACACAGGAACAGAATAAGGAAAAAGATCGAAACAGGTGACACCCCTGATACAGGAAAACAAGCAGAGCAATATGTAACCAATATACACCAATCTAATATTGGTAAGTATTCAATGCATAAATATGGAGGAATGTACTGCTGCTAACAAAATGGGATACTTTTTTAATCACATTGCTTAACTGGAATCAAACAGTTAAGCAATGTAGTACATACCCATGGTATAAAGGTAAAAAACCTTTATACCATGTACTACATTGCTTAACTGTTTGATTCCAGTGCCTCCTTAGATACTTTTATTTGGGATGTAACATTTGGGATTGTGATCTGGGGTGCAAATTGCTGTGTGTGTGTCAGCACTGTCACTATATTTATTCAGGATTGTATGTCCCGTGACTATTACATTGTGCTTTTTACACACACAGTTATTGCATACTCAGACAACTAGGTGGTATTTTCCCAGGATAACTAAAGTATCCCATTTTGTTAGCAGCAGTACATTCCTCCATATTTATGCATTGAATACTTACCAATATTAGATTGGTGTATATTGGTTACATATTGCTCTGCTTGTTTCCCTGTATCAGGGGTGTCACCTGTTTCCATCTTTTTCCTTATTCCGTTCCTGTGTCATATTATTCTGATATTTAAATAATAAAGATTTATATATATTTTTTGATAATTTATCTGTGGTCTTTGTAGGGTCTAATGAGTTATTTTTATGGACTACAGATGGTGGTTTTTTATTTATAAGGTGTTGTAGGTTTACATCTTCATGTTGCTATACTGATACTGATGTCAATGATGCCAATGTCTAAATATGGGTCCAAGGTTCCCCCTCCCAGGGGTAGACTGGCCATACAGGGAAATGTCTCGGTGGGCCAATGCCCAAGGGGTCACCCCAAGCCCCCCATATGCTAGGAGCATTAGGTACTTATGCACCTGGCCGACGGCCGCAAAAGCCCTGAATTAGAGTCCTTAAGGCAAGGTTCACACGACGACATTTGTCGCGCGACAAAAAGTCGCACTATTGTCGTGCGACAATTTTTATAATGGGAGTCTATGGTGTTGCATTGCGACATGCTGCGACTGCGACGCGACAGTCGCAAAAAATCAATTCAAGATGGGTTTTTCTGCAACTGTCGCGTCGCAGTCGCAGCATGTCGCAATGCGTCACCATAGACTCCCATTAAAAAAATTGTCGCGCGATAATAGTGCGACAAAATGTCGCACGACAAATGTTGCAGTGAAGTTGTGCCATATTTGTCGCGCGACAAATGTCGTCGTGTGAACCTAGCCTAAGACATGGATACGGTTGAGTACTGCAGTCTGCGTTGCACTGTGGTATGTTTTTGTGCTATGGTGGTATTTTAAACTGCATTGCGGTATTGCTGGTCCTGCCTACTTCTGTAGTCCCTGCCTACTTGTATTATCCCACCTTCTTTAAGTTTGGACCCACCTACAACAAAGGGATACGTTTATTTATTTTTTCCAGGGCCAAACAGAATAACAGAATAAAGTGGTCTTAAAAGGCAGAAAATACTAAAACCCCCAAATGCTCTTGCGCATTTCTAACCGGGGGAGCAGATCCTGCACATGTGATCCGTTGCTAACAGCAATCCCCAGCAAAAACGCATACAATGGAGGATGCCCGCAGCGGACCACATGTACCACATAGACATCCTACACAGGATAGATAAATGTGTGGATGTGATTGATTATATAAAAAAAGAAAGTCTCATTTTAATATCACAGTGAGGGTTTAGCCAAGTATTGTTAATTGCATTTTCCATTGCAGTGAACCAATTTTCTGTAAATTTCTGTTTTATATAGCCAATCACATCCGCACATTTGGCTATCCTGTGCAGGATGTCTTTGTGGTACATGTTGTCAGCTGCCGCCATCCTCAATTGTATGCATTTTAGCTGGGGATGGCTGTTAGCAACAGATCACACATGCAGGATTTGCTCCCCCCCCATGCTCCATATGGGATTTTGAGCATTTTCTGCCTTTTAAGACCACTTTATTCTGTTTGTACATGCCTGGAGGTGTGGCAACTGCAGGTTTGAATGTGCCTTGATTTTGATCTATGGGTAACATTCAGGTGCACCTGTGCGGCCTGCGTCACATGAGTCAGTGATAGGTGGAACTCACAGCCTCCTCCGTCCTCCTATTACATGTGTGATTTCACGCTGGAGGTAACTGGGAGCTGTTAGCTGTGTGTAAGACTTTATGCCCCTATCTGTAATTGCCCATACGGCATAGGTAGGTTAGCGTTAGGTCCCGTGCCACTTGACAGGGTGCGCAGGCCCCGGTATGTTCCTGATATAAGAATATATTGGCGAAAGTCTCATTTTAATATCCGTGTGAGGGTTTAGCCATATATTGTCAATTGCATTTACCATTGGAGTGCACCATTTTCTGAAAATTTCAGTTTGTCCAGGGCCACTTTAAATTCCCAGTCCGCATCTGCCCCCTCCTGTTCCATGTGCGTGTATGTCCTGGCAACCTACATAGTTAACAAGTGCCATACTTATTGAAACTTCCCTAAGTAATACAACCATGGTTGTCTTTTTTAAAGTTATCAATGAGAGATGCAACCTTCTTGCTCTCTCTCTTCCTCTGAACCAAGAAAATTTCGACAATAGAAAAAGGTACCTGAATTTGCAATTTGAGTAGATGTTTCAATTTCTTTACTCTAATACTAGTAATACAAATCATACTAGGTACTCACAAATCTGACAGTTCTCCTCGCCCTCGCCCCAGCATGATCCCGCTGTTCCGGAGGCCAAGGATCCGCAGCTGCTTGAACAAGGAGGACCTTACAAGAAAAGAAAGACAGAAAGAAAGGAGAATCACCTACTAACTTCTTTCTTCTTGCTGAATAAGAACACTAAGGCCTCTTTCACACGGGCGTCACGTCTGACGCCCGGATAAGAGGCGGGTGTGTTGCGGGAAAATGCGTGGTTTTTCCGCGCGAGTTCAAAGCGTTTAATGCGTTTTGCACGCGCGTGGGAAAAATCGGCATATTTGGTACCCAGGCCCGAACCCGGACTTCATCACTGAAGTCCGGTTTCGGGTTGAGTATTCTGTAGATTTTATTATTTTCCCTTATAACATGGTTATATGGGAAAATAATAGCATTCTCAAACAGAATGCTTAGTAAAATGTGGATGGAGGGGTTAAAAATAAAAAAATTAACTCACCATATCCACTTGATCGCGTAGTTGCAATCTTTTCTTCATTCATTAGCTGTCGGCTAAAGGACCTGTGAGGAGGTCACTGAGCTCATCACATGGTCCAATCACATGGTCCATCAGATTGGACCATGTGATGTGACGTCATCACAGGTCCTTTAGATGGCAGCTAATGCTTGAAGACGAGAGAAGAGATCGGCAACTACGCGATCAAGTGGATAAGGTGAGTTAATTTTTTTATTTTTAAGCCCTTAATCCACATTTTACAAAGCATTCTGTATTGCGAATGCTATTATTTTCCCTTATAACCACGTTATAAGGGAAAATAAAAAAGATCGGGTCCCGTCTCTTAGCAACCTTGCGGGGAAATTGCACTGCATCCGCACTTGATTACGGATACTTGCGATTTTCCCGTAGCCCCATTCACTTCTATGGGGTCTGCGTTGCGTAAAAAACGCACAATATAGAGCATGCTGCGATTTTCACGCAACGCAGAAGTGATGCGTGAAAATCACCGCTCATGTGCATAGCCCCATAGAAATGAATGGGTCCGGATTCAGTGCGGAGCAATGCGTTCACCTTACGCATTGCACCCGCGCGGAAATCACGCCCGTGTGAAAGGGGCCTAAAGGGCCCCTTCTATTACCACTTCTGGATGTATGGCTGAAATACCTGCATAGGTAACAGAGTGGTCATGTGGATGTGCTGCACTATTGTCTATGCCAACAATAGTGCATCAATGAAGACATGGTTAGTGGCCCACAAACTTTTACCCCAAACCACTTTTATGAGAACCGTCTCAGGTGACACAAGTGTTTAGTGATCTGGACATACAAAAGATTGTCCACAATAAGCAGCCTCAGCAATAGAACTAGTTCCCATAACCATGAGACCCAGCTGCAAATCACTGTTTATATATTGATTGACCCCGTAAAAATGGGTGTCCCCACTCTGAGCAGATATCTGTCACCTTTAAACCTATATGCCATTTAAACCTAACGAGCTTGCTTACATAGACGGCTTCCACTCTGTAGAATCACATCTTTATGGAAAGGGTCGCTTTGACTCATGACGTCCTCCCATTTGATGCTTTCATGATAGCAAAGTTGGGTATTATTCTGTATGATCACCCCCCCTTTTAGGATGTCTGTAGAAAGAAACAAGGGAATAAGTAAAAAAGAAGCATTAGAAAATGCTACATAAGTAAAGCCTCCAGTTTGGTGTATCTTAAAGGGTGCGAAAACAAAATCCAGCACGGTAGGGTCCAAATTAAAACGCTGCCTTATTCTTCAAATCCTATACAAACGAACATCAATTGTGACGCAAAGTGAATATACCCATCTGTTCCCGTTTATGCCATCTTAAAGGGTGCACCTGCTTTTGACAATATCTAACCAATGTTAAGCTGATCACAGGGTTTCCTAATGCTCGGACCCTTGATGATCAGCTGTAATCTGTGAGGGAACACTTCCGTTGCAGCAGCACCACCACACACAGGAAAAATGAAGCTTTACACAGTTCTCATTGAAATCAATGGAATGTATTAAGGCATATGGCCACTTTCTGGCTACTGTTGACCGATGTGTATGAACGATGACAATATGGCACTTATATATAGTCTTTGTATATATTTTGTGAAGTTTCCCATGTTTCATAAGCCATGTCCCATTTTTGGGCACATCTTCTGTGCTGTCTGCATGGCCACTGATGGGGGGGGGGGTATGTGACCAGACACAGCATGTATTTAAAAGGGGGAGAATGATTTGCCTGGCCACATGACCATTCATCTGCAACCATTTGATAGACAGGACCTCTCAATGGCCAACAAGAGGATATACCTTATGAAATATAGAAAATAGTTCAGAATATCAACAAAGATTACATTAGTACATGATATATCGTCACTTTACAAACAGATTCATCAACTGTAACCAGATAATGGCCAACCCCTTTAATGTGCTGGGTCCACAATAAAAAGTTATGCACAAGGTTGTTTTATTTGTTTTGTTTTTTTGTGCCACTTTTTCCCCACTGACTGCACCCTAACCCTTTAATGACATCTGCTGTTTGCACTCCTGGGCCCCAAACGGCTGCCCTGCACAGAGATTGGGGAAGCTGTTCATTGGTGGTGATAGGCGTGAGCCTGCTGGAGGCTACCAAGCCTATCATAGGTATATTCTCATGGAAGTCTGCAGGTGGCAGTGCCCAATAAGAACATACTGAATTTCCCATAAACCACTGTATTAAATCACAGTAGTGTATGGGAGAAACGCTCTAAAGATTGCATTTTTTTTTTGGGGGGGGGGGGGGGAAGGTTAACAAAGTAAAACAGAAAATAAAAAAATAGTTTAAAAAAAAAATTAAAATCACCCACCTTTCTCCATACTAAAAATAAAAAATAAAAAATTTGCACTTCTGCGTCCCATAACACCCGAACTATTAAAATATAAATGTATATATGGTGAACGCTGTTACTGAAAAAAAATCTAATTGGTCGATTTGCCATTTTTTGTCACTTCACCCCCCCCAGGAAACTTAAAAAACTTAAAAAAAGCCATACACACCCCAAAATTGGATCACTGAAAACGACAGACCTCCCCACAAAATAATAAGCCCTCACACAGCTCCATAGACGTATATATTTAGACGTAAATATTGGGGGTCATAATATGGAGATGAAAAGATAAAAATAATTAGGAGGAATTTCCCCCATAGTACCCACAGTAACTGGATATGGCATCACTTCCTAGGCTCACCTGTAAGACTCCTCATCCGCAGTTCCTGCAGACCAGCTGTTCCTCCAGGCTGTGAGTTGGACAGCACTGCTAGGGCATACCGATCCTGAAAGAGTTGGGTTCCACGAACAATGCGCAGTTTCTCCAAGGGGATATAGCTCAGCAGATTATGTGCTATTAAAACATAGCCCTGCACTTCCTTAATGTCCTAAAGTGGAAACATAAGATGTTATACACAGAGCTGCCATGTTCTATTACGGTGATGGTCAACATGCCTTTTTATATGCTCCCATGGGGCTGAAAATTGCTTTAATTCAGAATTATGACAATGGCGAAACTTAGGCCTAACAGCCTTGTAGATACCATGTACTCCTTACATTAGCCATGGTGGCCCATGCTGCGCAGGAAGCCCATGCAAACCTTGGAGTCCTCCTTATTACCTAATTTAAGGTGAGATGTTGTCTGGTGTTTGTGCTCTAGACCAGAAAATGCAGGTAATTTGTAAATTGTCAATAGACTTTGTTTATTAACCTGTGACCATGAACTCGGTGAATGAACCAATAAATGTAGTTTATGACCACAGTTCAGACTTATGTCTTTTTTTGTGAGGGGCAGAGTTGTGCACGTGTAACATTGTGATCGTGATCCGATTTCAAGATCTATGCACATGTAGCAACCGGTAAACATGGCCTCAACCCATGGACATATGACTTCAACATATGTGCACCTGTAACACCCTGGAAACACAATGTCCCAGATTTACTAAGCCTGTGAAAGCTGTACAGTTAGGCAGGCAGATAAATGTGATGCCGGGACGGACAATTTTGTCCAACTCTATACTAACCATTGGTTGGCTTACTTTGAGGCAGAATTTTACACTACAATTGTGGCTTATATTTGGCGCAAAAGGGCACATCTTAAAACCATCCGCTTTTCAGTGAAGCTCCACCCATTCTAATAAGCCCTAGTAAAGTGTTTTAACAAGTCAAAAGGTGTAGAAACCCTAGTTGCACCAAAATGTGCCAATTTGCACCACTTTTGGAAGACTGTAGGCGTAGACACTAGAAAATTTGGGTCCATATATGTTACAGCCTATAAACATGACCTTCATATATGTCGACTCCATGTGTAAAAGTTTAGTTTATTTTTCACTTTCACGTATTAAAAATTGTCCATGTTGCAGCTACAACAGTGGTGAGGTCTTTATGTCGACGTAGGACATGGACCTGGTGACCATTGAAGACAATTGTCTCCAAAGGTCTCCAGGCCTATGTTCAGTGAGACACAGACCAAAATAGTTCTTGCCTTGAGTTTCTCTATGTGGACGTGTGAATAGCAGCATTTTCTTCTATGTGCAGTGTGTTATACACATAAACAGAGCACACAGACATAAATTACATTCTTCTGGATAAGGCCTAACAGTCCATGTGTAGTAAAGATCTAGTTATACTATATGGAAGACCAGTAAAACTTGCCTTTAGAAAAGACACATCATCGCCCTCCTTCAGGTAGGTGATCTCTAAGTTCCCTTGGATAACCTGACAATCCTGGTAGAGGGTCCTCAAAGTCTGGTAATGGTTCTCATGGCTGTAGGGATGAAGCAGTTTCATGTCCGTTCCAGTGCAAACTGTAAAACAGAACAAAGGATGGTCATTCCAGATGTCACATGTGAGGAACACAACTGTTTATTATCAGAGACAATCTGAGATAATGCAAATATCCAAGTAAACCTTGCATTAGACCGGCAGATTGTTTGCCAGATCATCGCTAACAAGCGTTTGTATGAATGCTCATTAGCGATGATCTGGCAGTGTAATACTGCCGCCGATTACCCGAGGAACGAGCAAACGCATCTGCCAATTGGAATTCTTCAACAGGTTTAGAAATCATTGTTTGCCGGTGGCAGATCATGCCATCCAATCACGATTTGCTGCCAGCAGTGATTCAGTATGGGACGAGTAATGGCATAATGTTCGCTTCTTCCGATACCGTGGAGTAAATCGCTGCATGTAATATCAGCAGTCTCCTCCGCTAACGAGCAGGCGATTGCCGGGAAGGAGAGCTTCCCTCCTGACAATCACCCGCAGGATCGCAAAGTCTAATACAGCCTTTAGGAACCTGGGAAACAAGTGGAAATGGATCCGACACAGGAAGGTGACAAGGGGTAAAGAGCTCATTTGGGGGGAGAGGGGGAATATTGCAGTCAAGTCTCCATTCATTACAATGGAATGATGACTATAGAGGTGCAGTCACCTCTTTACTACTGTAAGCTCATATGAAGGCGGCGGCTACTAATAGTCCATTGGTTATATCTATAGGTAAGGCAAGCTACACTGGCATGTACCCCTGGAAGCTGAACATGTTACTGTACTCAGTGCAAGCTCTCAGTTTCTTGCACTCTGCATGTGATTATTGGTTTTGTCTGCTCAGTGTCCACTTTTACAACAAGTACTATAAAGGACCCTGAGAGTTTACAGCATATGAACACAGTGTGAAAAGATAATAGTGAAAGCTTTCACGCCCCCCTCCCCAATTCACCACACTGGGATCTGGCCGACCGCCAAGATCGCTGTAACTATTTTATACCTATAAAAACTCTGATTGCTTTTTTTCATTTATTTAGACTTGAACCACAAAGTGACTTTAAATTGGACCTGTAACCTCTCCTGACATCTCCATGTCTGTTTTAGTAACTACCTGCACCCCCCTATGACTGTATGATGTGCCATCCGTTTATTATTCCTGCTAGAAGTTATGAATGAATTGCTAGCAGTTTGTAATGAAGGTCGAGATAGTTGTTTAAAGTTGGGACGGGGTGTCCCTTCACAATCTGATACTGACAGCACTGACTGGATAGTGTCATAGTACGCAGGGACACCCCCAGACTGCTGTCAATTCATTCATAACTTCTGGCAGGAATAATGCAAGTAGTTACTAAAAGACATGCCAGGAGAGGTGACAGGTCCTCTTTAAATGGCATCTGTCTATGACACCGGCTGACCTGTTACATGTGCACTTGGCAGCTGAAGGCCTCTGTGTTGGTCCCATGTTCATACGTGCCCACATTGCTGAGAAAAATTATGTTATATGCAATTATGTTATATGCAAATGAGCCTCTAGGAGCAATGGAGGCGTTGCTGTTACACCTAGAGGCTCAGCTCTCTCTGCAACTACTGCACCCTCTGACAGGACCAGGTAGTGTAAACTTGATCACGCCTGGCCATGACTTCTCATAAAGTCAAAGTGCAGAGATGCAGAAACTGTAGATGCAGAGAGAGCAGAGTCTCTACGTGTAACGGCAACACCCCCATTGCTCCTAGAAGCTTTTTTACATATATTAAAACATCATTTTTCTCAGCAATACGGGCACATATGAACATCATTCAGCTGCCACGCGCACATGTTACAAGTCAGCCAGCTTTATAGGTACAAAAAATATCTAGTTATAGGAAAGTCACGTGATAAGGCTGGAGCACAACTGGCGACATAAGTTGCAGGTGATTTTGTGCATATATATATATATTAGTAACATAGTTAATATGGTTGAAAAAAGACAAAAGTCTATCAAAAGACATAAGTCCATCAAGTTCAACAAAGGGATAGGTGGGGACACGAATAGAAGAAAATGAGACTCAGATTTCTACACATTTTCATAACCATTAATGTTGTTTACGTTTAAGAATTTATCTAAACCCTTTTAAAACTGTCCACTGTTCCTGCTGTGACCACGTCCTGAGGACGTCTACTCCACAGATTCACAGTTCTTACAGTAAAGAAGCTTTGACGCTTCTGGAGACTGAACTTTTTCTTCTCGCATTTTATATGAAACAGTTGTTCACCGTATTTTTTGTATCGCCCACTTATATATTTGTATAGGTTAATAATTACCCCCCCCCCCTTAGACGTCTCTTCTCAAGACTATATAAATATAATTATTTTTATCTTTCTTCATAACTAAGACCCACCATGCCCCTTATCAGTTTAGTCGCTCTTTTTCCAGCACTTTTTCCAGCTGCTGAGCGTCCTTTCTATGGACTGGTGCCCAGAACTGAACTGCATATGCCAGATGAGGCCGCACCATCGCCTTGTAAAGTGGTAAAATTACATCCGTGCCCCCGCAAGTCCATGCCTCGTTTAATGCATGACAATATCCTGGTGGCCTTAGAAGCAGCTGATTGAACGCTGTTATTTAATCTACCATCTACAAGGACACCATGGGTGTAGCTATAGGGGGTGCAGAGGTAGCAGTCGCTACCGGGCCCAGGAGCCTGAGGGGGCCCAAAGATCCTTGTGCCGCATAAGAAGACACACAAAGCACTGAGGGAAGGGGGGCCCAAGGTGAACTCTTGCACCGGGGCCCATGTGCCGTTAGCTACACCCCTGAAGGACACCCAAATCCTTCTGTATAAGTGACTCTCCCAGTGTTACATCCCCTAGGACATATGAAGCACAGAGATTATTACTACCCAGATGCATAACTTTAGATTTATCCCCATTGAACCTCATTTGCCAAGTTGATGCCCAATCACTCTGAATGTTCAAGGCAGCTTGTATTTTATGGACATCTTCCATAGACTGTACAGTACTACATAGCTTAGTGTCATCTGCAAAAATAGAAATGGTGCTATTAATCCTGTCTTCAGTATGATTAATAAATAAATTGAATAATAGAGGACCCAGCACTGAACCTTGGGGTACACCTAAGGTTGGGCAATATACCGGTGTCTGCGATATACCGCGGTATTAAGAAACTGCGATATGGCGATATCACAGTTTCCTAATAACGGCTGTATTTAATGACGTCATAGGAGCGGTCGCACGTGTGCCGACCGCTCCTAAAACGTCCATGTACTGCGCCTGCACAAAGTAAGTGTTGGTCCCCGCAGAGGCTGCCTCCTGCTTTCTCCTATTTTGCCATGACTCCGCCCCCCCAACTGACACAAAGCCCGGGACCTGCGGGCACAGAGCGGCCCTTTACGTACTGCAGCCGCATCCTGGAGTCCATAGAAGGGCCTGAAAAAGCTGGGGGCACTGGAGACTGGAGACCATGGGGATCGGCACATGGAGTTCCCAGCAGCAGCCGCTGCCTCCTAGCCCCGCCCACCACCAAAGGCAGGAAGTGCCAGGACAGCAGCAAGTGAGGGAGGCCATGCAGGTCTCTCTCAGAGAGTTCTCCAGATCCTGGCCTGCCACTGTCCAAGGAGGGAGAAGCAGGTAAAAGATAGTGGCCCTCTCCTCCTAGGCCCCAGCTGTAGCCCCTGCACAGGGCTTCTCTACACACTAGAAGGTAATGGGGAATATACTTGTCAGGAGGCCCAGCAGTAGAAGCCCCCACTATAATGTATCCCTGTGGCCCCTATACTGGAGCAATAAGGAGACATTACTATATACTGTATGGGGCAACAAGGAGACATTATACTGATTTGGGAAAGGGGTTATAATGTCACCTTGTGGCCCTCACACAGTATAACGTCTTCATGCATCTGCCCCATTCAGTATAATGTCACCTTGTGGCTGCCCCCATACAGTATAACGTCTCCTTGTGGCTGCCCCCTATACAGTATAATGTCTCCTTGTGGCTGCCCCATACAGTATAAGGTCTCCTTGTGACCCCATACAGTATAACGTCTCCTTGTGGCTGCCCCTATACAGTATAACATCTCCTTGTGGCTGCCCCATACAGTATAATGTCTCCTTGTGGCTGCCCCCATACAGTATAGTGTCTCCTTGTGGCTGCCCCCATACAGTATAGTGTCTCCTTGTGGCTGCCCTCATATAGTGTAACGTCTCCTTGTAGCTTCCCCTACACAGTATAAGGTCTCCTTGTGGCTGCCCCCATACAGTATAACGACTCCTTGTGGTTGCCCCCATACAGTATAACGTCTCTTTGTGGCTGCCCCCATACAGTATAACGTCTCCTTGCATCTGCCCCCATACAGTATAACGTCTCCTTGTGGCTGCCCCTATACAGTATAACGTCTCCTTGTGGCCGCTCCCATACAGTATAACGTCACCTTGCGGCTGCCCCCATACAGTATAATGTCTCCAAGTGTTTTTTTCTTCTAAATGGGCATTTATCGTGATATATATCGTTATCGCGATAAATTTCTTAATATCATTATCGTGGCAATATTTTTGATATCGCCCAACTCTAGGTACACCACTTATAACCCAGGACCATTCTGAATAGGAATTATTGACCACAACTCTCTGGACACGGTCCTTCAACCAGTTTTCAATCTAATTACAAACTATACTTTCCAAGCCTATAGGTCTAGAATTACCTGTGGAGGACCTAGATCCTTTATATATATACACACACTCAGTGCCTTGCAAAAGTATTCACCCCCTTGACTTTTTTTGTGTTTTGGTGCCTCACAACCTGGAATTAACATGGATTGATTTAATTTACAGAACATGCCCACAACTTTGAAGATGTTTTTTTATTTTTTATTGTAAAGCAAACAACAAATAGCAGAAAAAGTCAATGTGCATAACTATTCACCCCCTTAAAGTGAATACTTTGTAGAGCCACCTTTTGAGGCAATCACAGCTCCAAGTTACTTTGGATAAGTCTCTATGAGCTTGCCACATCTTACCACTGGGATTTTTGCCCATGTCTCCTTGCAAATCTGCTCCAGCTCCTTCGAGTTGGATGGTTTGCGCCTGTGAACAGCAATCTTTAAGTCTGACCACAGATTTTCTATTGGATTGAGATCTGGGCTTTGACTAGGCCATTCCAACACATTTCTGTTTCCCCTTAAACCACTCAAGTGTTGCTTCAGCAGTGTGTTTGGGGTCATTGTCCTGCTGGAAGGTGAACCTCCGTCCTAGCCTCAAATCACGCACAGAGTGGTACAGGTTTTGCTCAAGAATATCCCTGTATTTAGCACCATCCATCTTTCCCTCAACTCTGACCAGTTTCCCAGTCCCGGCTTCTGATAAACCCCCCCACAGCATGATGCTGCCACCACCATGTTTCACTGTGGGGATGGTGTTCTTTGGGTGATGTGATGTGTTGGGTTTTTCGCCAGACATAGCGTTTTCTTTGATGGCTGAAAAGTTCAATTTTAGTTTCATCAGACCAGAGCACCTTCCTCCATGCATTTTGGGACTCTCCCACATGCCTTTTCGCAAACTCACAACGTGCAGTTTTGTTTTAGCTGAAAGTAATGGCTTTCTGCTGGCCACTCTGCCATAAATCCCAACTCTATGGAGCGTACGGCTTATTGCCGTCCTATGTACAGATACTCCAGTCTCTGCTGTGGAACTCTGCAGCTCCTCCAGGGTTACCTTAGGTCTCTGTGCTGCCTCTCTGATTAATGCCCTCCTTGCCCGGTCCGTGAGTTTTGGTGGGCGGCCGTCTCTTGGCAGGTTTGCTGTTGTGCCATGTTCTTTCCATTTGGTTATGATAGATTTGATGGTGCTCCTGGGGATCATCAAAGATTTGGATATTTTTTTAAACCTAGCCCTGACTTGTACTTCTCAACAACATTGTCCCTTACTTGTTTGGAGAGTTCCTTGGTCTTCGTGGCAGTGTTTGGTTAGTGATGCCTCTTGCTTAGGTGCTGCAGCCTCTGGGGCCTTTCAAAAAAGGTGTGTATATGTAATGACAGATCATGTGACACTTAGATTGCACACAGGTGGACATCATTTCACTAATTATGTGACCTCTGAAGGTAATTGGTTGCACCAGAGCTTTTTATGGGCTTCCTAACAAAGGGGGTGAATACATGAGAACATGGCAATTTTCTGTTTTCTATTTCTATTTATATATTTTTCTCATTTCCCTTCACCAACTTAGACTATTGTGTTCTGATCCATCACATAAAATTCATATTAACAAAACATTGAATTTAAGGCTGTAATGTAACAAAACACCCAAAAAGTCAAGGGGGTGAATATTTTTGCAAGGCACAGTTTTTTGTTTAGTTTTTGTTTTACTGATGGATTATTCAAATCTGGCCTTTTCCTCTAAGTATCAGCTCGTGTCTGTGGCTTTCTCCCGGAAATATCTTTAATGACCTATATGACATCTGTTTGACTTTGTCCTCAACAACTTCCCTCTGTCTTCCTGTATTACTGCCAAGACACCAGCATAATGTTTCTTTAGGGACTCAGACCCCCTTCACTGCTAACCTGGATGTTGTCTGCGCCAGAAATAAGTTTATAGAAATGAGACTTATCCTGAACTAGATGAAGAACAAACATAAGCCAGATGGACTCACTGAAAGCAAGAAATCAGTCTGATGATAACACCATATGGTGAACAAACACATACCGTGATCTATAGTAAGAGGCAGCAACAAGTCCTCTGGTGGACAGCCATTCTTTTATCAATATATGACTTTTGGGGTATGTTGGATCTTAAAGGAAATGTGTCATCAAAAGTTTTATCTGCCAGTTAAATGGGGTTGTCTGGGTTCAGAGATGAACCCGGACACATCCCCTTCCTAACCTGGGCAGCCCCTCTGAGTTGAGCATCAGAGTATTTTATGCTCTGATGCTCTCCCTTGTCCAGCACTGAATAGTGCAGGGCAAGGGCTTTTTCAGCAGATCCGGTGTCGTACCAGGTATCACCATGGAATTGCTAGGCAGAGGCTTCCCCCTAGCAGTGAGCTCAGTGACGTTACTGGATCTGCAGAAAAAGCCCTTGCCCTGCGCGACATATGCAGGGAACACTGCTAGGCAGAAGCCTCCACCTAACAGTGTAAAAATATACAAAAACAAAACAGCCCTTGTCCTGTGTGATGCAGTGCAGGGCAAGGGGAACATCGGAGCCTGAAATTAAAAACTCTCTAAACATATGTTAAATATAAAAATGTTATTTAAACAATAGGTCGTTTTCTGATGACACATTCCCTTTAAGAACCGTAAAGGGTGTTCCACTTTGGCCAATTGTTTTTTGTTATAAGGACAATGACAGGACCATATGGTGTCCTACTGCTGTGACCCCCAGTGATCACCTGTGGAGGAATCAGGCAGCAAATTCTCAATTTCCCAGCAGCACCACCACAGGCATACTGAAGCATTACAGTTCCAATTGAAATCAGTGGCCTGGGCGTTTCATGCATGCATATGCCTGGACCTCTGCTATTTAAAGACACTGCACCAGGCACTACAATCTAGTATCTCAGGCACTAAAACTATGTGACCTAAGATGTAATCTCCAACGGCAGCACTGTGATGCCACATATTTTCTGACACAACGCTTACCCATCCTGAATACATTTAAAGGAGATGTATCACCAAAAATGTTATCTACCACTTAAAACTAGATAGCAACACATATCCTTTTTACTAATCTGTTTTCATTTTCTGATTGTATATTTATTTATTCTGTTTCCATGATTATAGGGGGGAGGCCATCTTGCCTGATCTGTCTAGACAGCCTTAAAAAAAGAGACCCATGGTCCATAGACACATTGGTCAGGAGACGACCTCATTGACTTCTATGGGAGAGTTTTCTAGGCATGCTCTGTGACCTGTGTGGAGGTCAGGAGGGAGTAGATAAGCTGTGATATCACCTGTGGTGAATGGTGGATCCTGTGTTGTCTGTACACAGAAGTGATATAATGAGGCTGCTACGATAAAGAGATAACAGCAGTAAAGTGATCTGTACAGACTAAAAGGCCTCTTTCACACGAGCGTGACGGATTTGCTCCGGATGCGTTCAGTGAAACTCGCACCACTTTGCAAGCAAGTTCAGTCAGTTTTGTCTGCGATTGCGCTCAGTTGTTCAGTTTTTTCCGCGCGGGTGCAATGCGTTTTGATCCGTTTTTCACGCACGTGATAAAAAACTGAAGGTTTACAAACAACATTTCTTGCCAACCATCAGTGAAAAACGCATTGCTTCTGCACTTACTTGCGGATGCAATGCGTTTTTCACTGAAGCCCCATTCACTTCTATGACGCCAGGGCTGCGTGAAAAAACGCTGAATATAGAACATGCTGCGATTTTCAAGCAACGCACAAGTGATGCATGAAAAACAACGCTCATGTACACAGACCCATTGAAATGAATGGGTCCGGATTCCGTGCGGGCGCAATGCGTTCGCATCACGCATTGCACCCACGTGGAATACTGGCTCGTGTGAAAGGGGCCTAAGAATTAGCGCGAAGTGGCCAGTCCAAAAAGGCAGGATTTATGGTTTTTGTTTAAATATAGATACTCACAATGAAACGTGTTTATCATAAAAATATGCTTTAAACAATAGTTCATTTTTTGAATACACATTTCCTTTAACTTCTTCCCGACCGCCGAACGCACGGATGCGTCCAGGCGGCGGCAGGTTTATTCCTCCTGGACGCATCCGTGCGTCATCTCGCGAGAGCCGAGATCTGCTGTGAACGCGCACGCTGCTGCTCACAGCAGAGCGGCTCTGCAGTTGAGCTACAGCCTGCCAGCAATGATCAATCGCTGGCAGGCTGTAAATGTAAAATAAATGAGATCAGTGGTATATCAGACGCTGTGTTGCTAACAGCGCCTGATATAGCTTAATACCTGGTCCTCTGGTGGTCCCATTTACTGGGATCGACCACCAGAGGACCAGGTAACAATGTAAAGTTGCACCAAACACTACACTAACCCCCCCACCCCCCTCACTTTATAACTACTATTAACCCTTTGTTAACCCCTGATCACCCCATATAGACTTCCTGATCACCCCCTGTCACTGATCACCCCCTGTAAGGCCTCTATTCACATGTTCATATGTGTTTTGTGGATCCGCGACGCGGATCCGCAAAACAAGGACACCGGCAATGTGCTTTACGCATTTTGCAGATCCGCACATTGCCAGAACTATATAGAAATGCTTTTTCTTGTACGCAATTGCGGACAAGAAAAGGACATGTTCTATATTTTTGCGAACGGAAGTGCAGACCCGTAAGTGCGGATTCGCACTCCGATCCGAGCGGGACAAAGTCTGTCCCCATAGAAATGAATGGGTCCGCAATCCGCTCCGCAAACAGAATTTCGGACGTGTGAATGGAGCATAAGGGTCCCTTATCACCACCAGTTAGCTAGCTACTTGTTAGGTAGCTAGCGCCCAGCCCACCGCAGTCACTGATTTGCCGAGATTTTTCATCCACATTGATTGATGCGAATGAAAAATCTGTGCAGTTCATTTTTTTTTTTTTCAGCGCAGAGGCTGAACGGACAAAATCTCATTACCCGTATGCTCAATATACGGAGAATCGCAGAAACTCCTAATGCTGGCCATACGTGTAATGATTAGTGAGGCTCTCAAATGCCAGGGCAGTACAAAACCTCACATGTGACCCCATTTTAGAAAGAAGACACCCCAAGGTATTCTGTGAGGGGTATGGTGAGTTCATGCAAAATTTTATTTTTTTGTCACAAGTTAGTGGAATATGAGACTTTGTAAAAAAAAAAAAAAAAAAATCAATTTCCGCTAACTTGTGCCAAATTTTTTATTTTTTCTGTGAACTCGCCATGCCCCTCACAGAATACCTTGGGGTGTCTTCTTCCACAATGGGGTCACATGTGGGGTATTTATACTGCCCTGGCATTTTAGGGCCCCTAAAGCGTGAGAATCCAAATGCGTAAAAATGTCCTGTGAAATCCTAAAGGTACACATGGGAATTTAGCCCCTTGCGCATCTTGCCTGAAAGTAGTCACTATGTGGTATCGCCGCATCAGAGAGTAGGTCAATGTTGGGGTGTATTTTTACATATACCCATACTGGGTGAGAGAAATATCTCTGTAAATGACAACTTTTTAATTTTTTTTTATACAAGGTTGTCAATTTACAGCGATATTTTTCACACAAAGTATGGGTATATGTAAAAATACACCCCAAAACACATTGCCCTACTTCTCCTGAGTACGGCGATACCACATGAGTGACACTTTTTGCAGCCTGGGTGCGCAAAGGGCCCAAATTCCAACGAGTACCTTTAGCTTTTACATGACTGCTCACAGTTTAGCCTCGCCCAAAATGCCAGAACAGTACAAACACTCACAAGTGACCCCATTTTGAAAGAAGACACCCTAAGTATTCACTGAGGGGCATAGTGAGTCCGTGAAAATTTAACTTTTGTCAAAAGTTAGCAGAAAGGGAGACTTTATGAGAAAAACTATAAAAATCAATTTCCGCTAACTCGTGCCAAAAAAATCTTCTATGAACTCGCCATGCCCCTCATGGAATACCTTGGGGTGTCTTCTTCCAAAATGGGGTCACATGTGGGTATTTATACTGCCCTGGCATTTTAGGGGCCCTAAAGCGTGAGAAGAAAAATGCGTAAAAATGCCATCCTAAAAGGTACTCATTGGTTTTAGGGCCCTTTGCGATCTTGGCTGCAAAAGTGGCACACATGGGTATCGCCGTACTTGAAGAAGTAGGGCAATGTGTTTTGGGGTGTATTTTACATATACCCATGCTGGGTGAGAGAAATATCTCTGTAAATTGACAACTTTGAATAAAAATGTAAAAAGTTGTCGTTACAGCGATATTTCTCACACTCCAGCATGGGTATATGTAAAAATATACCCCAAAACACATTGCCCTACTTCTCCTGAGTACGGCGATACCACATGTGTGCAACTTTTTGCAGCCTGGGTGCGCAAAGGGGCCCTAAAACCAATGAGTACCTTTAGGATTTCACAGGGCATTTTTACGCATTTGAATTCTCACGCTTTAGGGGCCCCTAAAATGCCAGGTCAGTATAAATACCCCACAAGTGACCCCATTTTGGAAATAAGACACCCCAAGGTATTCCGTGAGGGGCATGGCGAGTTCACAGAATTTTTATTTTTTGGGCACAAGTTAGCGGAAATTTATATATTTTTTTTTTTTGTTTTTTTTTACAAAGTCTCTTATTTCACTAACTTGTGACAAAAATAAAATTTTACATGAACTCACCATACCCTCACAGAATACCTTGGGGTGTCTTCTTTCTAAAATGGGGTCACATGTGGGGTATTTATACTGTCCTGGCATTTTAGGGGCCCCTAAAGCGTGAGAAGAGGTCTGGAATCCAAATGCGTAAAAATGCCCTGTGAAATCCTAAAGGTACTCATTGTTTTAGGCCCCTTGTGCATTTGGCTGCAAAGTGTCACCATGGTATCGCCGACTCAGGAGAAGTGGCAATGTGTTGGAGTGTATTTTATATATACCATACTTTGTGTGAGAAATATCGCTGTAAACGACAACTTTTAAAAAAATTTATACAAAGTTGTCAGTTTACAGAGATATTTCTCTCACTCCAACATGGGTATATGTAAAAATACACCCTAAAACACATTGCCCTACTTCTTCTGAGTACGGCGATACCACATGAGTGACACTTTTTGCAGCCTGGGTGCGCAAAGGGGCCCAAATTCCAACGAGTACCTTTAGGTTTTACAGGGCTGCTCACAATTTAGCCCCGCCCAAAATGCCAGAACAGTAAACACGCCACAAATGACCCCATTTCGAATAGTAGACACCCCAAGGTATTCACTGAGGGGCATAGTGAGTCCGTCTGAGATTTTTTTTTTTTTGCCAGAAGTTAGCAGAAATGGAAACTTTATTATTTTTATTTTTTTCCTCAGAAAGTGTCATTTTCCGCTAACTTGTGAAAAAATGAAATGATACATGAACTCACCATGCCCCTCCGCGAATACTTTGGGGTGTCTTCTTTCTAAAATGGTGTGATTTGGGGGTTATTTATACTATCCTGGCATTCTAGCACCTGAAGAAACATGACAGGTGCTCAGAAAGTCAGAGCTGCTTCAAAATGCCGAAATTCACTTTTTGCACCATAGTTTGTAAACGCTATAACTTTTACCCAAACCAATAAATATACACTTATTGGACTTTTTTTTATCAAAGACATGTAGAACAATAAATTTAGAGAAAAATGTATATAGAAATGTAGTTTTTTTTGAAAAATTTTACAACAGAAAGTGAAAAATGTCATTTTTTTGCAAAAATGTCGTTAAATTTTTATTAATAGCAAAAAAAGTAAAAATGTCAGCAACAATGAAATACCACCAAATGAAAGCTCTATTAGTGAGAAGAAAAGGAGGTAAAATTCATTTGGGTGGTAAGTTGCATGACGGAGCAATAAACGGTGAAAGTAGTGTAGTGCGGAATTGTAAAAAGTGGCCTGGTCATTAAGGGTGTTTAAGCTAGGGGGGCTGAAGTGGTTAAAGGGTTTCTGTCATCAACTTTTGACATTATAAGCTGTCTGACATTAGCTATGTGCTAATGTCAGACCAGCTTGATAATGTCTTTCTTATAAAAATCTGATTTATATTTTGGCTGAAAAACGTACTTTTATAATATGTAAATTAGCCTCTAGGAGCAGGGGGGGCGTTGCCCTGCTCCTAGAGGCTCCGTGCGGCAACCTGCTGGCATGCCCCTTCTTACTTTGAGTGACAGTGCCGGGCAGCGATCCTCCGGCACTGTCTCCTTCTGAAATCCCGCGCCTGCGCCGCCGCTCTGTATTCGGCGCAGGCGCGGTGAGCAGAGGCCGCTGGTGCCTGCTGTCCTCAGCTCACCACACCTGCGCTGAATACCTCTGACTACACCCGGAAGCAAGGACAGCGCGGGATTTCAGAAGGAGACAGTGCCGGAGGATCGCTGCCCGGCACTGTCACTCAAAGTAAGAAGGGCGTGCCAGCAGGTTGCCGCACGGAGCCTCTAGGAGCAGGGCAGCGCCCCCCCCGCTCCTAGAGGCTAATTTACATATTATAAAAGTACGTTTTTCAGCCAAAATATAAATCGGATTTTTATAAAAAAGACATTATCAAGCTGCTCTGACATTAGCACATAGCTAATGTCAGACAGCTTATAATGTTAAAACGTGATGACAGAAACCCTTTAAGGCTCTGTTCACATCACCTTTGAGATCTACTATTGCTGTACATGCTGGGAAAGCTGCTGGCATGTATGTAAAATGTTCCCATAGTGCTCCATTCACTATAGTGCCCTCTTTCCTCTATTGGCTCGGTATAGAAAAGCATAGTCGACTATGCAGACATACGTATGCTGTAAAAACCACACGGTATATGTTTTACAGTGAAAGTGATTGGGCTACATGAGGCTGTAAGGTGGCTTACGCCAAAGCCTTCTGTCAGAGATATACATCGGGCAATAGTCCCAAAATATACCGGTATGTCTGATGGAAGGGTATGGTGTCATGAGAACAGAGACGAATTCTCAAAGCCGTGTACCATATGGCATTAGATAAGTCACCTCTTTACTTAGTGCCTCAAACTTAGTGCCCTAGGAGCGCCTATTAGGTATTTCTCTTGGTAATCTATGCTACTGCGAGATCCCACTGGCTGTCTCTTATCTTCTGGCACAAAAAAGGCTTAGACATGTTGAAATACAAAAGCCCGGTCCTCGTTTTACCTGATATCTGCCATAGGGAGACAGGAGGTGCAACTTCTGGGCCACAATGCAAAATCTGTTGTCTGTTCATAGTCTTTGGGCCCCTTCAGACGCTAAGGCCGAGTAAAGCTGCTAACTCTCCACCCCTATAGATACATTACTGCATCTCACATGACAAAACAAAGGGCTCAGACATGTTGAAATACAAAAGCCCAATCCTCGTTTTCCTCACTATCTGCCACTGTGTGACAATCAGGAAGCCACAAAACAGATCAGATTTCTCTGCGAACATGGATCTATTTTGTATAAGCAGATTGTGGCATTATTTTTATTTTTTTGCTGAGGCCCCAGAACAATTACAAACCTCTATTGATTGCAAGTTCTTAAAGGGACAATCTTTGATTGTTCACAAGGTCTTTTGACAATAAGCTGATCAAAGGTCGTCCTACTGCAGCAGCCTCCATCGATCAGCTGTAATCTCTAGGGGAGCCAGGAAGCAGGTGTTCAGTTTCCCTGCAGCACCACCATTGGGTGAAACTAAGTATTACACAGGTTCCAGTGAAGTCAATGAGCTGGCTGTTTAAGTTATCAACATGTTGGGTCCTCCAGAGACAAAGACACTACTTACAATTGCTTGAGGATCCTGTACAGAGTACCTCCAATAAATCAGAACTACATTTGAAAATGTTCGATAACTTCTCTTACATTCAGGGGAACTTCCAAATATGAACTTCCCAAAACAGGGTTATGGGTATAGTATGCTAAACTGAACATTTGAGGCATTTACACTATGCTATGTACATGGTCCAACAGGAAGACATGGAGCACCAGAACTCTGTTTGTCGTGCTACGAGGCACCACAATGTGTATGTGTCACACCTCTTTTTTCATTTGCCTGGGGCTCTCTCAATTTTTAACCAAACTGCTTTTTCCACTCTTGAGTGAACAAATATTTGGAGGGTGCAAAACAAGATTCTTTTACCCTACGTCACCCTATTCTACAATCCTCTCACTATTCAGATTTCATCATGCATCAGTAACACTCGCTATAGTGTCTACATAGTATGACACATACTGAATAGAGGTTATAACATTTAAAGGAGAAACTCAAGTACAAACGGTTTTGAGCTGCTCCTTAGTAACAGAAGACACAGCTCGTGGGTGACCACTTTGGTCCTCCACCAGGGGTGTATATAGGGGGTGCAGAGGTAGCAGTCGCTACCGGGCCCAGGTGCCTGAGGGGCCCAAAGAATCTTGTGTAACATAAGAAGATACCGGTATCATAGAAAGTGCATGGTGGTCAAGTTACACCTCTGGCTGGAGTGGTTAGATCAAGAATTTGGCATGGGGGGGGGGTGATTTAAATTTTTGCCTCAGGCAGCACGAAGACAATGTGCTTCCCTGCCCCTGACCACAAAGCACTCATGGAAGGAGGCCCAAGCTGAACTCTTGCACTCTTGCACCAGGGTCCATCAGCAGAGGTCGCAATAACTCCTGTACAAGCGTCATAGACTCTTGTTCAGGCTATTTTACTGCCTGGTAAAAATATAAGGCGTACCAATACACCTTAGACTTTTCATCAGTGCAGGGCGCAATGTGCCTGTATTAACCAATAGCAAAGCGCCGGACAGCAAGGAGCTTTGCTATTGGTTAGTTTGGGAAGGCGCCCTGCAGCAGGGGAAGCATGGCGGCTGAGGAGCTGAAGCCTACAGCCCAGACATCAAGATGGACCTGCAGAAGAAGGTGACAGCGCAGGGTGTAATGTATCTATGTGTGTAATGTATGTAGTGCAGTGTGTGATCATCATACACTACATACATCACACACACGTATACATCACACACATGTATACATCACACACTGCACCACATACATCACATACTGTACTACATACATCACACACTGCACCACATACATCACATACTGCACTACATACATCACACACATGTATACATCACACACTGCACCACATACATTACACACATGTATACATCACACGCTGCACTACATACATCACACACATGTATACATCACACACTGCACCACATACATCACACACATGTATACATCACACACTGTACTACATACATCATACACATGTATACATCACATGCTACACTACATACATCACACACTGCACTATATACATCACACACTGCACTACATACATCACACACATGTATACATCACACGCTGTACTACATACATCACACACGTGTATACATCACACACTGCACCACATACATCACACACATGTATACATCACACGCATGTATGTGGCGCAGCATGTGATGTATGTGGTGCACTGTGTGATGTATGTGGCGCAGCGTGTAGTGAATGCAGGCAGGCTATTATAGCCAAGTGGTAAAGTACAGGGAAGATCCACTATATTGGAGTGGACTTTATCACTTGGCTATAATTGCCTGATGTTAGACCAGTAATGGTCCCCCTGCATACCCACCTCTTAGGCGCCGTTGACACCAGCGCTCTTTATTTCTGTTGTTCTGCTCATCTAATGGAGCAGAAAAATGAAAATAATGGAAGTAGGTTTTTGTCATACGTTCAGCACACAACAGGCGCCATACCGTGGCGTCCAGCACCATGGAGATCCATTGTAAAAAATAAAATAAAAAGTATATATTTTTTTTTTTTTTGCAGAACTCTGCAGGATGGGAAAGCCTAGTGACCACGTTTTTCCATCCTGCAAAGTCCAGCAAAAAAACATGTAGGCTAACGCATAATTTTTATTTATTTTTTACAGTGGAACTATGGTGACAGATGCCACAGTATGGCGTCTGTCTCAGGCATCTGGTAACATATATACGTTTATTGTGTGTACATTAAATGTATGAAAAAAACGTGTTGTGAACCCAGCCTAGCTGACAGGGAAGAAGCTGAACAGACTCCGCCGACTATGATGGAGACCGTTCAGTTTCCGTTCGGGATCTGTCTTTTTACCAGACAAAAAAGTCCTTCATATAAGGCTTTTCTGCCTGGTCTTTTTGACAGAATCTGCAACAAAGGCTCCAAACGGAGCCTCCAACGCAGATGTGAGCAAGTATAGGCCTATATATCATGTATCTGAATTACCGCAAATTCCGTACTCCTCCTCGGGTAAAAATACTCCTCAAAAATGGTCAGAGGAGTATTTTTACTCTTCTGGATAAAATGTAGTGTGACCTCTGCCCGTGAGCCTTTAGCTATGCCCCTGCTCTCCACGTGGAGATCCCATATCATTTCTCACCAGATGTGTAACCTCTGGGCCCCAATGCAAAATCTGTTATCTGTTCAAGCAGCTTTTGGGCCCCCTTAGACACTAGGGCCGGGTGAATCTGTTAACTCTTCACCTCTATAGATACATCTCTGCATTCCACATTGATTAAAAGGGCTGGCAATGCATATAATTATTGACAACAGGCATTTTGGTCCCAGCTAATGTTTCCCTTCTTTCTGTGCCCAGACCTATTCCTTTTTTTGTACCTTTGATGATAGGGAAAGTGATAACCCAAACGATATACTATTCCCCAATATAAGTGTAAACCCATATGGCTTAAGGCAGGCATCCTCAAACTGCGGACTGCCAGCTGTTGTAAAACTACAACTCCCACAATGCCCTGCTGTAGGCTGATAGCTGTAGGCTGTTTGGGCATGCTGGTAGTTGTAGTTTTGCAACAGCTGGAGGGCCGCAGTTTGAGGATGCCTGCCTTAAGGTGTTCCAACATATACATAATAGGAGATAACAGCTATGGAAAGTGAAATTCAAAAAGACAGCAAATAGATAATACAATATACAATTCATTTGCCAGTATACAATTAGCAAAATGATAGCAACGTCTAAACAAAATGTACTTTCTCCTACTGTAATGGCGACAGGGAGCTGGCGGCAGCATCAGGAAATTTGGACATGTGTGAGCTCATGTTTATAATTGAGAGTCTTCATTTTAACCTGTCACGTTATATTGGTAAAACCGGTTTCCAAGTTTAAAAGGCTGAGCCACTCCCTGTCCGATGGGAGCTTTATTAACTTCCTTGTAGATGCAGACAACAGTATGCATGGGGCGAGAGTGCCAGCAATAGTGCCACACACAGCACTGCCCGACAGTAGTAAACGGGCAGGGTCCACGCCCTTGATCCACAGCAACAAAAGGCTGTCCTGAAATCAACTCGCTGTTATGTGGCATAATATGGCACTGTGAAAATTACAATGGCAGCACTCAAGAAGGAGTGACATCAGCACCAAGAAATCGGGTATAAACAAATCAGATTGGCAACTTGTCCCCTGGCCGCCGCTTACGAGGGTTATTCCGATCTTGGCAATAAAACGCAAAGATAGGAATAACCCTATAGGGTAACATTAATCTTAGTTTTAAATAGTAGGGATATCATCACAATGGCCCAGATTTACTAATCCTAAAGATCAGGTGTAGGCAACATCCGTCACGGCAGCTATTTCGAAACTACAACTCCCAGCATGTATTCTTGCCCTGCTCTTCTCAAAACTGGAGCATGGTGGGAACTGTAGTTTCACAACAGCTCGAGTGCCTAAGGTTGCTGATCCCTGCTAAAGATGGTGTAAACTTAGATGGGATGTCTAGACCTGTCCCACATTTATCACAGGGGTTCAGGCTGGATGATAAAAGTGGTGCAGAGATACCAACTATTGGTTGGCTTACTTTAAGGGTCCATTCACACGTCCGTGGTGTGTTCCGAATCCACAAATTGCGGATCCGCAACACACCCGGCCAGGCACCCCGATAGAGCAGCCTATTCTTAATAGGACACTGAATGCGGACGTGTGAATGGAACCTAAAACAGAATTTTATGCCAGAATTGTGGCTCAATTTTAGCCCAAAAGGGAGCCTCTTAGGCGATGCCCCTGTGCAATAAAGCTCTGCCCCCCTTCCAAAACTCCCTGCCCATTTCAAGCACAGTCAGGAAACAAAAGTGTAGAGACTCTGGTTGCGGTAAATTTCATCAATCTGTGACAACTTGTACAGAGTTTAGGCGCAGACACATAAGTATCTCTGGGCCAATGTGTTTTGGACCTGTTAAAAAAGTTCCACTATTTGGGTCACTATTAGAGATGAGAGAATCGATTCTAAATAAATCGTTATTCCCATTGTATTTCCCAAATATTCAGAATCTAGCAGAATCCAAATCTGTTGTGATTCAATTTGGACAAATCTCTCAAAATGCTGCCCACCATTTTACAGGTCAGAAGACAGAGAAGAAGGCATCTGCCACCAAAATAGGGATAATTTGTGACCATGTTTAATTAAAAAATAAAGTAAGACAGTGCAGTATAGTAGCAGTTAGGCCTCTTTCACACGACTGTAGGTGTCCCGTGCCCGTGCTGCGGTCTTGCGGTCCGCAATTTACGGGCACTGGCCGTGGGGCAGCCGCAGCGGATTGCAGACCCATTCACTTGAATGGGTCTGTGATCCGCCCGTTCCGCAGAAGGATAGGACATGTTCTATCTTTTTGCGGAACGGAAGTACAGGACGGAACCCCACTGAAGCACTCCGTTCCGTATCTCCGGATTTGCGGACCTATTGAAGTGAATGGGACCGCATCTGTGATGTGGAATGACAACCTAATGGTGCCCGTGTATTGCAGATCCGCAAATGTGGTCCGCTATTGCAGATCCGCAAATGCGGTCCGCAATATGGGCACGGGACACCAACGGTCGTGTGCATGAGCTCTAAGTATGGGCCTCCTTCTCTCTGAGTTATGCCATAAATATGTGCTGTGGTCCATCTTCTAGGTGCCATGGATTTTTGGGTCCTGCCGGTCATGATTATTTTTAGCTTTATGTCAATAGCTCAATAGAAAGTCTGTGACGCCATCTCGATTCTGTCTCCTGCAGCAAGAGAATAGGTTGTGCTACTTGAGTGCTTCTCTCACCTTGTTTTAGTGATCAGTAGGGCTCTCAGCACTCAGACACCCACCAATCAAAACCTTTAGCCATAGAACACAGTACAATTTATTTTTAAGGGGGGGGGGGGGTGGCATAATAATAAGTATTACAGGGATCTCAAGTCTCCCGGACGTTCAGGGAGTCTCCCGCTATTAGATAGCGGCTCCCTGACACCTGCATGTGAAACAATATATCCCGGAACGTTTTACTCGCAGTAAACCTTTCCGGTAACCTGTAGCAGTGTCCCCTTTCTCGGCCGGTCCTCTGACTCCTCGAGAACTCCGACTGGTGGCGTCACGTCCTATGACTTGCCAGTCTGAGCTTTAGCCCACCTGCAGCTACTGCGCGTGCGCCAGCCTTACTCGAACTACCGCCACTGTGGCTGCGCGGCATCACATGCCACTGTCAGAAGCCTTCGATTCCCCTCATTGCGCCGTCACCCAGGCATAGTAGAAAGTTCTTTTGGGTCATACATTATATAATGTTTCACTATGTTCCCATAAATGATTTGTTCATGTTATACTTGCCTTTATACTCCATCAGCACAGTAACCTTGTTATATGTTATGTTCTGCATATGTTTGGAAAATGTAATAAAAAGTTCGTTAAAAAAACAAAAAATAAATAAAAAAAACCTTCCTGAAATGAGAAGTGCACCTCCCTGAAATGAGTTTTCGCAGGTTGGGATGTCTGGTATTAAACAATACTATAGTTTTCTTCCACAACATTACAGATCAGAAATAGATGTGTGACCTCCACGTTAGTCTCCCACTGGGATCCATAACCTTCCCACACCCTCTTGGGGAGTTTAAGCCCCTCAAGGCATTGAGTACATGTTAGTAGGAGTGGGGGGCTTAATGCAGCTGCTCCGACAGACATTTCCTGCATGTCTGTGGAGGGGTCTCCTAGCAACGGCCTTCTGAGATCAGGCCTACGCAGTATGAATGAAAAGACAGGCCTGGCTGTATTCTGCAGTCCTTGCGGACTGAGGCACTTCACAATTTACCTGTTTTTTTTTTGTTTTTTTTATATTTGTCATAAGAGGGCCTCTGAAAAAAAGCATAATAATTACTACTACAGCATAATAATAGTTATGTGTCATCCTTTTGTGAATAAGACTGACTGACTGACTATAAGCCATACCCCTCATACCAGTCAGACACAGGGATTTGTTTTTGCCTCACTTCATTCCGACAACGATAACTTGGGACTACTGCTACAGTATATATACCATAAATATATGGCAGATGTTCTTAAAGAGGTTTTTCAACGCTTTCTAAGTGATGGCCGTATATTTCTGGCTGAACGAACTGTATCGCTGCCAAAAATCCAGTGGCATAAACCGCCATGTGAAAGGGTCCTTATAGGATTCCATGCAGTGTCTGCCTGTCCTGCTGGAGGAAGCGCCAGTTATGTGGAGGTGCAGACTTAACTCTATACTCTACTGTGACATAAATAACTCTACCCCAGCTCTTGCTGGCGTAAATTTAAGCCATTTTCCATACCAAAAACTGCCATGGAATATGATGAATTGGATGGGCCTGCTGGCCCGCCTGTTTCCCCACCAATGCCACATCCCCTTTTGACAAGTCGGAAAAGTGGTGTGAGTGGGGAAAAGTCACCATTTTGCCGCAAAATGGCGTGCAACAAAATCTGCAACTCTATCAGTTGATGAATGACCCCCAACAAGTTGTACAAATGTTTTTGGTTTGTGTGACTTGTCTGAGATTCGCTTTACGCCCTAGCCTAAAAGCGAGAAGGACCACACATCAGTCAATCAATCGTTGGCACGGGAGAATGGAGTTCTGGCAAAGGTGGTCTGCGCCAGCTTGTAACAGATAGGCAGCGCCTATGTAGCGCCACGCATGTCTTTATGATTGGCTTGTCCTGCCATCTGAATGTCAGTTTCAGTCACACCTAAAACATACGAATTTCTAAAGCTGTAATGTTAGTGCACACCTACCTATTCTATCCTATTCTAATAGTCGAACGTGACCTTTATTGTGAAGTACACCAGAAAAACTGACTGATTGTCTTGGTGGATACAGTACCTTGTTTTGCTAGCTAGAAGACAATAAAATCCCACAAATGGCACTTTCTCAGGTTTTCAAGCAGTGATATGTAGTAAAAACAAGTGTCAAGTCGATGAAAGGTTGGTTAACTGGCCAGAATGTAACCTGGGTTGTGTAGATGGGAGTTCTGCTAGGAGTAACTGGAATGCAGTCAAACCTCTCGAAAAAATGGTCAACGATTGCAGAGGAGCCGTAGATTTCGTATAAGTTAATGTTCAAGTAGACGAGTTAGATAATCGTAACGATTCAAACGCTAACAATTCACGGTGGACGATAAATATGTAATGTGAATGCATTAAGCAACTGAATTTTTTTTGTATTTTTTTAAAGTACCGTTTGTCATGAATGAATTGTGGTGCAATGTAAATGTGCATCGTGTGACCTTTCTCCTGGACCTGTCTGAACACAGTCAACGATCATTGTTTAAGTGAGTATGGTGGAATATGAACAAATTTGTACGCCATGCTCCGTGCATGTCCTCATTCGCCTGAACGATTACCTACTTGTCTACATGAGCCATTACTTCATTACTTGTTAAAAAGATCGTCCAGGATAAGAAAAACATTGTTGCTTCAATAGAAACAGCTCCACACCTGTCCACAGGTTGTGTGTGGTATTGCAGCTCAGTCCCGTTTATCTCAGTGAAGCTGACCTGCTATACCATACGCAACCCATAGACAGGTACGGCACAGTTTTTGGAAGAAAGCAACCATGCTTTTCTAATCCTAGACAACCCCTTTAGGGTACTTTCACACTAGCGTTAAACTTTTCCGGGACTGAGTTGCGTCCTCGGGGCTCACTACTGGATAGAAACGCTTCAATTATATCCTAATGCAATTTTAATGGAGAGAAATACGTTCAGTATTCATCAGGATGTCTTCAGTTCAGGCACTGAATTGCGTTTTGGCCGGAGATAATACCGGAGCATGCTGCGGTATTATCTCTGTCCAAAATTCCGGAACACATGCCGGAATGCCGGATCCGGCATTAATTCTCATTGCAATGCATTAATGCCAGAACCGGCATTAAAAATACTGACATTAATGACGGATCCAACATTCCGGTCTGCGCATGTGCAGACCTTTAAATCTGTGAAAAAAATAAATACTGGATCCATTTTGCCGGATGACACCGGAAAAACGGATCCGGTATTGCAATGCATTTTTCTGACTAATCTGGCATTTTTCAGACCTGATCAGTCTGAAAAATGCCTGATCAGTCTGAAAAAATGACATGCGTATGCATACAGCAACGGAACTGCCTGCCGGAATCAAACAAAGCAAGTGCGAAATTACCCATAATAGTAAAATTAGCAATATTCAAACAAATGATGGCTTCCACCAAATTTAAGCTGTAATTACATGTCCATCAGTGCAATACTGAATCCTAATTTGCTGATAAATAAGCTGTGAAGCTATACAAAGACTTTTGGGAATGCCATCATCTTTCTGTGCAAGACATGTGCTTTCTATAAACCCTTAGGAGATGAAGAAATGTGTAATTAAGACTTCAGCAACTGTCAGAATGCCCATTTAAAATGGCTGATGGGTTGATCAACCCCTATATTGACCCCCCACCCCCCCACCCCCAATGCCTCGTATACATTATACTTACCTGCTCCCCGGCATCCTCGCGGCTCCGGAACCCTGCACAGCCGCCGCTGCATCTCCCTGTCGCTCGCATCAAAACATCCGGCGAAGGGAGAGCAGCTAATAGCAGGCCGCAACTGTGACCAGGCTTCCTAGCGTCACCCGCGATGCTAGGGAGACTCTTCCCCTCTTCCCTGCTGTTGGCTGCTTCCCCTATCGCCGGATGTTTTGATCCGAGCTATGGGGAGATGCAGCAGTGGCCGTGCAGGGATCCAGAGTAACGTGGGTGATGGGGAGCAGGTAAGTATATTGTATACGAGGGGCCCAGGCATTGGGGGGTCATTATAGGGGTTGGATTCCATTTGAGGGAATTGGTGAAATGTCTGCCGAACAGACATTTCTATGATTGTCCATCCCCAATCGTTGGAAATTACAAATGGTAAAATGTTTGGCATTAATAGCATCTTTTATACAGATGTCAAAATAATTTGTTAATTGGCATAGCATTTCCTCATATAAACAGGATACGTGCTGCTGACAAACAATGTCATTCTATGAGAAGAGACGTTTGAAAGAATGATTGTTTGTTCAAACCGCTCCTGATAATTGCAAATGAACTGAATTAGGGTACAACCACACAGCACAGTCATGTTGCGGTTTTGATGCAGCCGCGCTGTAGTCAAGTGTCGAGCAGCCATTAACAATGCAGAGAGACTAAACGTGTGGATATCATTACCTTAATTAGAGCACACTGTGGCCTGTATGGTCACGCAGTACCTGAAGGCAGCACGGCCACGTTGTAACCGTAAGATGACTGCAACTTGTGGTCGTACCCTCAGACATCCTATATCACCAATTGGTGCTTGGAATAGGCAGGTCAAGAAAAAAGACTTTAAAGAGGACCTTTCATTAGAATAAAAAATATAAACTATGTATACCGACATGTAGAGCGGCGGCCAGGGATCTCCCTGCACTTACTATTATCCCTGAGCGCCGCTCCGTTCTCCCGGTATGTCCTCCGGTATCTTCAGATTTTCGTCTCAACTGGGAGGAGAACAAGGGCAGACTCCTCCCAGTTGAGACGAAAATCTGAAGATACTGGAGGATATACCGGGAGAACGGAGTGGCGCCTAGGGATAATAGTAAGGTACTCTTTAAGGTTAGAGGCAAATGTTTCAGGTTTCTTGATGCAGTTTTGGAAGCTAACATCAGGAGTGTTTCATAAAGGGAGAGAAAGTATAAATGACAGATGCTATTTCTCATTTTTTAGTTCACTCCTGATTTTGGCTTCCAAAATCAAGAAACCTGAATTTGTGGCCATACCCTTACCCTGGGTTCAGACCTGGGTTTCAGCGCGTTTTTGCAAATAGGAAACACGCGTTCGTACGTGCGTTCTTGTGATTGACTACTATGGTGTCAATTACAAAACGCGCGACAAACGCCCCCAAAAAAAGCTCAAGTACTTGTTTATGCGTCGGGCGTTTTACAGCGAGTTCAAACGCGCTGTAAAACGCTCAAGTGAGAGCCAGGGCCATAGGAAAGCATTGGTTTTCATGTGTTGAGCGTTTTACAGCGCGTCTGAACGCGCTGTAAAACGCTCAGGTGTGAACTTAGGGTAAATGTTGTCTAGCCTAGATGCTGAGACTGCTCCTGCGGGAACCAGAAGCGACTGGGAACCAGACATTGGCGCTGGTGAAGCAGGACCCTGGATAAGTGTGTGTTTATGTGTTTTTTTTAATGGACCACAGATTAGGTGCAATGGGGTTGTCATCTCCTAAGCCGAACAACCTCTTTGAAGGTCAAGAGTGCAGGTCCACAATAAGCTAAGGCCTCTTTCACACGGGCGTCACATTTGGCGCCCGGATAAGAGACGGGTGCGTTGTGGGAAAATGCGCGATTTTTCCGGGCGTGTGCAAACTTTTGTAATGCGTTTTGCACGCGCGTGTGAAAAATCCGCATGTTTGGTACCCAGACCCGAAGCCGGACTTCATCACTGAAGTCCGGTTTCAGGTTGAGTATTCTGTAGTTTTTATTATTTTCCCTTATAACATGGTTATATGGGAAAATAATAGCATTCTAAATACAGAATGCTATGTTAGCAGGGCAATAGAGGGTTAAAAATAAAAAATAAATGAACTCACCTCCTCCCATTGTACGCGTAGGTGCAAGGAACATCTTCTATCTTCATATCTGTTGGTTGAAGGACCTTCGGTGACTTCACTGGGTCACATGGATCACATGGTCCAATCATGGAAGCTTTTGATTGGACCATGTGACCCAGTGACGTCACCGAAGGTCCTTTACCCAGCAGAATGAAGAAAGAAGAATGATCTCGACACCTACGCGATCAAGGGGAAGAGGTGAGTTCAAGTTTTTTTTTTTTGTAACCCTCTCTTCCCCTTTTTACATAACATTCTGTAATTAGAATGCTATTATTTTCCCTTATAACCATGTTATAAGGGAAAATAATAAAGATCAGGTCCCCATCCCGACGTCTCCTAGCAACCATGCGGGAAAATCGCACTGCATCCGCACTTGCACTTGAAATTTACTGCAGCCCCATTCACTTCTATGGGGCCTGCGTTGCGTGAAAAACGCACAAAATAAAGCATGCTGCGATTTTCACGCAACGCAGAAGTGATGCGGGAAAATCACCGCTCATGTGCACAGCCCCATAGAAATGAATGGGTCCGGATTCAGTGCGGGTGCAATGCGTCCACCTCACGCATTGCACCCGCGCGGAAAACTCGCCCGTGTGAAAGGGGCCTAATACAGTTTGGCAAAATGTCTTTGAGCAGAAATGAGATATTAATTTCTGCTACCATTTTAAAAGTTAAACTTGATGGACCTGTGTCAACCTATGTAACTATGTAATATAGTGATGGGCACAACACCACAGACCCCTCTAGCAGTCAATGTCAATTTTGAAGTCCAGCAATAAGAACTCTCATAGACATCAATAGAAACCAATCAACAGATGTCTAGCACAATTACTGCATAGCTCCTGAGATTTGCTTATCCATCTAAAAGGTACATGTCTGAGGAGATGAACAGCTACTAGACAGTCCAAGGTGTCGATCTTACCCCAACATCAGGCAAGGCCTGGCCGTTCCCACAGATATTAGAGTTTTGGCACATGTTATTGCAATCAGAGGGCCATTAAGTAAGTGAAGCTCCTAGGCCTCTGATAATAAAATCTGTCACAGGCCCACCAAATATGTTTTTTTTTTATAATAGTCCTAGTCTTCTCGCATTTTGAGCACCCTTTAGGCTTCAGGTCCGAGGTGCAGCTGCAAACTCTATGCACCCTATAGCTAGGCCCTGGACCAAAGTGATCCCACCTAGCACACCAAGGTCCTAGATAATACATTTACCTTGAATTACCATGCAGAGTTTAGCGTCCGTTGGTCAGTTTTCTCTACAGAAAGTCTATGACTAATTCCACAATAGTCTTAAGCCAGCTGCTTCACTCATTACAGACTAGCCTCACTCGAAGCCTTGGTCAGAGAAAAAAAAACAATGACTCACAACCACATAACATTCCCTTTGAAGTATTATGACAATTACACATCAGACAGTCTCTATATTAAGTGACTGACATACGAATAGGAATTAAATAGGACTCGATGACCCCTGACATAGGTCCCAGACAATCCTTGCAGTTAGCAACAGACTAGTGATCTGGCAATCCAAATTTCATTGGAACACTGATGGCTAAAGATACTTACTTTGCAGCATGGTGGCACCAGCTCACTATCACCATTTACACATATTCTCAGCAGAATTTGTGAAGACTAAGCCTAACAATGTACGGTATCTTCACCATAAAGTAAATTATCTGCTATGATCAGTCCTACTCTTCACACTTGGCTACTATATTACTAGAAAACACATCTTCCTCTTATCTTCCCCTATCATCTGTGTTCCCATGACCAGTCCACCACTCTGCAGCAGGGGTCAAATCTGACATTAGAGGAAAATTCTCCGCTCATTCATAAACTCGGTCATCTTCAACCACTTAAAACCTTGACTTTCAGCCCTTTGAAACTGGTGTTGGATTCATTCTGCAAAAGAAGCCCAGTTTTCAGAAGGTAGTACTAAGGGTACTTTCACACTAGCGTTTTTCTTTTCCGGCATAGAGTTCCGTCCTCGAGGGTCAATACCGGAAAACAACTGATCAGTTTTATCCTAATGCATTCTGAATGGAGAAATATCCGTTCAGGATGCATCAGGATGTCTGCAGTTGAGTCACTGCACGTTTTTTAGATGGAGAAAATACCGCAGCATGCTGCCATATTATCTCCGACCAAAATTCCGGAACACTTGCCAGAATGCCGGATTTGGCATTAATTTACATTGAAATGTATTAGTGCCGCATCCGGCAATAAAAATACTGCATTGACGGATCCGTTCTTCTGGACTGGACCTTTAAGTATGTAAAAAAAAAAAAATAACGGATCCGTTTTTCTGGATGACAACCGGAGAGACAAATTCGTTATTGCAATGCATTTGTGAGACGGATCGGAACTGCCTGCCGGATCCTCACAACGCAAGTGTGAAAGTACCCTAAAACCAAAAGCACTGGAGGTATTATTCCAAAATAAAAATCAGTTTTTTACTTGGAATCCTTCAATTTTAGACTTTTTCTTAAAGCTTCCCATTTTCCTGTGATTACTTTATAAATCCTTTTTCTGTTCCACATGCAGGGTCCACAACTTCCCTCTATAGTCTCCGATAACAGGATAGAAGATATTTCAGGCTCAGTTATGGTCCAGCTGTCTATTCACATTTGTGTTGGAGGCTACTTTCTGAGCCTCCATCACAAATACTGTCAGATTTAATAAGAATAGCGCGTGCGGTAATATTCTTCCAGGTGCACTGTAATCTCGCGCTGCATCACCTCTGTTCTCCGCCTGGACTTGTGTATCAATGGCGCATGCGCGAGATTACGGTGCACTGCAAAAAAAAATGCTGAGGAGAGGAGTGAATAATTAACAGAGGGGTGGCACTGGGCTCCAAGAGAAGGGACGCGGCTGGGCACAAACGGCCAGAGGGACAGCCCCCTTGGGCACGTTATGAAGGTAATTAGCATACAAATAGAAGCGTTTTTTATCAAAAATGAACACAGGTGGGGGTAAGACTAGTATATTTTTATTTAGATAAAGGAGATTGATATGCTGATATGAACAGCTCAGTATCGAAAATCGGGCTGACAGAATCCCTTTAAGACGAAAATTATTCTACATTTTTCAAACCAGCACCTGGATCTGAATACTTTTGTAATTGCACGTGACTCAAAATTTAGTATAGCTTCTAAGCTATTCAATAAAATGTATCTGTATAGCAGAACCTGCTCTTTGTTCTCATCCTTATTCCTCTGCCCATTGCAATGAGGTGGGCGCACATGTCCAGTTCCATCCTTCAACTGTCATCAGCCCTATCTATTGTTTGAAGCTGTGACAGTTACAGGAGGAGATGCAGCAGAAAGGCCACACCCTCTAAGCTGGGGCAGGTAGAGATCTGCAGCAGAAAGGACATGCCCACTGAGCTACCAGCCTGAACCAGAGCAATAATGGGGAGATCTCTGATCCATGTGGGGTATAGGGCTGGTTCTAGCTTCACATACTATATGATGTCTGATTTTCATTTTGGACATTACTCATGGGATAATCCTTTTAAAAGCGAATGTTAAAACCATTTCTTCCAGTTACATCTCCCAGTGCCACTTCTGACATGAGATGTCGCAGACCCATAACTGGAGCTATATTTTGAGCTACATAACTTGAGAGAATGTAAAAGTAGGAGAGAAAGTGGTGATAGAGTCCTGTACAGGGTCAGGTACCTTTATTACATACAGACATAGAGATTAACGGGGTGACTCTTGGGGGTGTGGTGAGGGTCAGATACAGGAAGCTTAAACCCACAAAATGCTGCTCAACTTTGAGATGAATCATATTACTGAAAGCCAATATAAAAATGATGCATTTTATAAAGTGAAAGGGCATCTGTCAGCAGCTTTGTACCTATATGACACTGGCTGACCTGCTGTATGTGCGCTTGGCAGCTGAAGGCATCTCTGATGGTTTCATGTACATATGTGCCCGCATTGCTGAGTAAAATGATGCTATAATATATGCAAATGAAACTCTAGGAGCAACGGGGGCGTTGCCATTACACCTAGAGGCTCAGCTCTCTCTGCATCTGCTGCATCCTCTGCACTTTGACAGGGCCAGGCGTTATGATGTTTGCACTGCCTCGCCCTCTTAATCAAAGCAGGGAGGGTGTGGCAGTTGAAGAGAGAGCAGAGCCTCAAGGTGTAAGGGCAATGCCCCCATTGCTCCAAGAGGCTCATTTGCATATATTAAAACATCATTTTTCTCAGCAATGCGGGCACATATAAACATGGGACCCACACGGATGCCTTCAGCTGCCAAGTGCACATGTAACAGGTCAGCCAGGTTCATAGCTACAAAGCTGCTGACAGATGCCCTTTAAATATGGTGATAGATGAAAGAGTAGAAAACATAAGATCATAATTTTGACCTTAATTTCATACTAAGGGTACTTTCACACTTGCGGCAAGCTGTTCACCCACCGGATCCGCCATGCCGCAAGTACCCATGCACCGCCGTGCTGCCGCTCCGTCCCCCCACGGCAGTGCACGGCCGGAGATCGCCGGACTAAAAGTACTGCAGGTCCGACTTTTTAGTCCGGCGATCACTGCCGTGCTGTTCACCCGCCGGATAGCCATGCCGCTAGTGTGAAAGTACCCTAAATAAATTCATATTCATGAATGTATTCTGAGTGGAAATTTTTTTTCAAATCCCAGTACAATGGCTGGATTAAAGTGACAGACTACACAAAAAATCTAAAAAGTGAAATCGTAGCAGCCTACATTCCACAGAATTAATTTCAGATCCAGAAGGCATTGCTAGCTTTCCCGATACATTTTTCTACTACTACAGATTGTGGTGAGGAGGTTGTGGGGGAATCTGGGACTGGAAGAAAGGGATGGGAGAAAAGAGAGCACACAATGGCCGCTTTGTACTAGAGGAGGGGAGGGCAAGGCCACTTCTCACCCCTTCACTGTACATCGCATTGCAGAGCTCTGAAGCTTTAAAGCAACATGCTGCATTTCTTACTATGAGCAGCTGTATATCTCGATGGTGTGTAATATAGCTGCGATATGCTGAGGAACAGTAGTTTAGGGGCTCTCTTTCCTGGAATTCTGGCATGGGGTGTGGGCAATGCTCCTCAATCGGACACTTCCATCAGAAAAGGGTATTTTTTACACTCAGTGGGGGAGATTTCTCAAAACTGTGCAAAGAAAAACTGGCTTAGTTCCCCATAGCAGCCAATCAGATTGATCCTTTCATTTTCCAAAGGGGCTCTGAAAAATGAAAGGTGGGATACGATTGGTTGCTATGGGCAGCTAATCCAGTTTTCTTTTCCAACAGTTTAATAAATCTGCCCTTTAAGGGTACTTTCACACTAGCGTTTTGGATTCCGTTTGTGGGATCCGTTTCAGGGCTCTCACAAACGGTCCAAAACGGATCAGTTAAGCCCCAATGCATTCTGAATGGATAAGGATCCGTTCAGAATGCATCAGTTCGGCTCTGTTCCGCCTCTATTCCGTTTTGGAGGCGGACACCAAAACGCAGCATGCAGCATTTCGGTGTCCGTCTGAAGAGGCGCAGCCTAACGGATCCGTTTTGAATTAAATGTAAGTCAATGGGGACGGATCCGTTTTCAATGACACAATATGGTGCATTTGAAAACGGATCCGTTCCCCATTGACTTTCAATGTAATTCAAAACGGATCCGTTTTGGACTTTGTCATTTTTCTTTTAACTAATGCAAACAGATCTGTTCTGAACGCATTTGCATTATAGGTGCGGATCCGTCGGTGCAAATAAACAGACGGATCCGCACCAACGCAAGTGTGAAAGTACCCTAATTCGTAGAACGCAACATTTAACAAAACACATTTTTGAGTTTTTCTTTTTCATTTCAGCAGTACTGTGCCATAGAAAACACAACATTTTGTCCTCCTATAGCGGTTAAAATTGTATTAAAACTCCTACGCAGATAGGTAAACCATGATTTGTTTACTGACGCTGTGAGGGTTAATATGTGAACTGCAGAGTAATCCTCATTATATTAGTAGGTGTAAAGATTAGATGGCAGCATGACAACACTATTGTCATACTGAAGAGCATAGAATTGATTAGTGTGATATGTGATGTTCTAATTGGAGGGGGTCATAGTAATGGCCCAACTGAAGAATTGTTTGCTGTGCTAAAAGTCCAAACAAAGAGGAAGTTAAAGACTCTGGACAGGAAGTAGAAAACATGGAATGACTTAAAAAAAAGTATATTTACAAAATCATCCACCCATTTTATAAAAAAAAAAATACGTATAAAATTCACACAGGCTGTTCATTTTAGATACCCTGCATTTAGGAATCCCGCCTGACCCCCCACCTAGCTCCACACCTACCTCAGTGATATCCCTAGCTCCAAGTAAACTGATTGAGCATATACAATGAACTACATTTTTCTAAATACTTTCATATCAGCATGCATTTTCTTCCTGATGTTGCAGAATTGCGATCTCCTTTGAGAATCAGTTCTTGCTACTTCCAAAGCAGACACTCTAACATCCCCCTCCCTTTTGCTTCAGACATCCGAATCGGGTTGGCACACTTGAATAGATGGCAATATGCCACACAGTGTCTAAGCAAGTGGCTGCCTCGAGGACACGGTAAGATTGTACAGCCAATTACAGACCACTGCTAACATGCGAGTCTTTAACTCCATCCGTTACCATACAGAAGGCAACTAAAATATAGGAAGGAGAAAAGGTCTGTAGACTGTACAGAAATGAACAAGAGAATGGGTCGACTTATTATAGTTATGCCAATAACTAAGGGGAGCCAGTACTGTTGATAACTAATTAAAGACTCTATTTTTGTAGGGTTAGGCCTCATGCACACAACCGTATGTGTTTTGCGGTCCGCAAACCGCGGATCCACAAAACACGGAAGCTGCTCCACGTTCCGTTCCACAATTTGCGGAACGGAACGCGGCCCATTATAGAGATGCCCTATTCTTGTCCGCAAAACGGACAAGAATAGGACATGCTCTATTTTTTTTTGCGGGGTTACGGAACGGAGTAACGGATGCGGACAGCACACGGAGTGCTGTCTGCATCTTTTGCCACCCCATTGAAGTGAATGGGTCCGTGCCCAAGCCGCAAAATATGCGGCTCGGACGCGGACCAAAACAACGGCCGTGTGAGGCCTTAGCGTCACTGAGGAATTGTAGTCAAATTTGTAGTACTTGGCCACAGCAGAACTCTGTTCCAATCTTGCCTAGTTCTTCTGTCACGATAATGCCACCATCTAAAGGAAAATGATGATCCAGACCATTAGTGGAACCAATGTAGGCTTTAAACTGACCCTAAAAATTGTTGCCCATAATCAAGATATTCAGGGCTGCATTTTGTGGGATCATATTTTAAGGTATCAAGAACCTAAACTTTACTTTTGCAGGGTTGTCCCATCATTACTTGGGTGTATGAGCATCACAGAAGATGGTTTCCTGCTCAGAACCATCTCTATGAGCCAGAGAGTTGACTTCTAAAAAGAGTAGGAGCTCTTGCACTGGAGGATTCGTGCCATTCATCTATTACATGTACATTAATCTGAAAAAAATAAGAATGAAAAGGTAATATGAAATGTTTGAGACAAGGAGTCATCCACATGGCAAGGCCATGTCCTTCAGGGGTGGACATACCATAGGTGCAACCTGTGCATCTGCACAAGGGCTCAGGAAAGGACGCCCAATGCTACCTTAAAGCAACTGGTAGCTACTTATTATCTTTTAGGGTGCATGTAAGCAGGAGCGTAACTATAGGAAAAGCAGGGGAAACTGTGGGGCCCAGTCAGTTGTAGTTATGCCACTGCAGGTAAGTGCCTCAGATAGGGATTTTCATGGCTCACAATGACAGGTGGACTGATAGAGAGACATAAAGGGTGCTCTATGATTGAGTGTTTGGAGGGCTCATATATTATTCCTGCACAAGGACAGTACATGGAGTTCCTAGTAAGAAGTCATGCTCATGGCAAGGCTGCATGCATGGGACCTGTATGTTGGCCACAGAGTCCCTACAGATTTGTTATAGGGACCCACAGTTACTCTGTGTGCCATCTTTTGGTGTCTTTGTGAGGCACTGTATTCTCCTCTAGATATCGTATTTTTCGCCCTATAAGACGCACCGGCCAATAAGACGCACATAGGTTTTAGAGGAGGATAATAAGAAAAAAAATATTTTTCAGTAGACCTCAGGTCAGACTACCAGTGTTAATCAGACCTCAGATGACAGCCCCAATCAGACCCCCAATGTTAATAAGACCCCAATCAGACCTCAGCTCAGACCCCAATGTGAATCAGCTCCAATCAGACCTCAGATAAGAGCCCCATGCCTCTCATGAACCCCCATATCAGCCCCCATGCCTCTCATCAGCCCCCATTGCCATATTTCAGCCCCTATGGCCATATTTCAACCCCCATGGCCATATTTTAGCCCCCATTGCCATATTTCAGCCCTCATTATTAAGTCCCATTGCCATATTTCAGCCCTTATATCAGCCCCCATGGCCATATTTCAGCTCCATATCAGCCTCCATCAGGGGCATAACTATAGGGGAAGCAGGGAAAGCGGCTGCTTTGGGGCCTTGACCCAGAAGGAGCCCATCCAAGAGGAGGAGGAAAAGTTCTAAAAGATTTTGTCAGGGCCCCTCAACAGTATTACACAATGAAATGATATACAATGGCAGTATAGACAGTGTAGAAAATGGATGGAACAGCTGTCGGGCCGTGTTTGAGAGAGCGATCTTTACTAGCCACAGGAAAGGGGGCGGCATTAAAGGAAGGGGTTATGAAAAAAATACTGGGGGGGGGGCCCCATTCAAAAATTTGCTGTGGGGCCCAGTCATTTCTAGTTACGCCACTGGCATCCATTGCCATGTTTCAGCCTCCATTGCCATATTTCAGCCCCCATGCCTCTCATCAGTCACAGAACACAAAACAAAAAAACACTTACCTCTCTTGCTCCCGGACGCCTCCGCTCCTCTCCTCCAGTGCGATCCTCTTCATCCTGCCTCTGGCTGTGCTGTGAACTGGCGCACACAGCGTGAGGTCACAGAGCGCCCTCACAATGTGCGCAGCCTGCACAGCTGACAGCCGAGGACCAGGAAGCGGTTAGTACAGAGCCTTCACCGCTTCCCAGTCATCCATATTGGAAACACTCATTAGTATTCACCACATAAGACGCTGGGAGATTTTCCTCCCACTTTTGGGGGGAAAAAATGCGTCTTATAGGGTGAAAAATATGGTACTTTGTTTTCTGCACCTACTGACTAAGGCATGAGATGGAGGATGTTCTCATCAATTCTGCATGTGACTCCTACATGCATCTGTAAAAAAGCAATGTGCATATGGCATTAGGCTTTAAAATAAGCACAAAAGGAGAGACCTAGGATTCCTGTACAGATTGGAAGATGTGCTACATAAACCGTTCATACTGGCGCTCTACTGTTTCACATAGTAACATTGCTTGTGAGGCTGAAAAAAAACTTAAGTCCATCCAGTTCAGTCTACTGCTCTGCAAGTAGAAGGTAGCAAGGTCCAGTCATCAAGCTCTGCTCTTTCACTGCAAACTCTCACCAACCAAGAGAATTACTGTTACTATCTGGTTAATAGCTAACTGCCATCTCACCTGTCACTAAGCATGAAGTTCAGCGCGGGAAAACACAAAGTACTGAACACCAAATGTAATACTTCTATATCTGTTACACCTAGATTGCCAAGACCAAGACACAAGGTCAAGGCAGCCATCAAGGTCACAGCTGCCAACCCTGCCCTATGTCCCCAACCTGCTTACTAACTGAAGAACTGTCGCATGGTACTGTTATGTTGCACTTTGACATGGAACTGCCATGGGGTATTGAGGCATAGCAGTGTTGGGGTACATTCGCATATTCGGCATCGGATCCGGCAGGCTGTTCTGGATTTCATCGGATCTGGCATTGCCAGATCTCCATTGACAATAATAGGTTCCAGCAGGGATCTGGCCCCTTTACGGTATAAATGCTGGGTTTTGGCTGGACAACAAAACCCGGCATCTGTGATGGATCAGGCATGCTGCAGACGCGAAAGCACCCTTATTGGGGCACTATAATATGGTACTGCTATGGTACTGCTCATCCACAGGAGATTATGAATAGTACTTTGACCATGGTAAAAAGTAGCAGGTGTTGTCATGGGGGTAATATTTTGGATCTGTAAGCCACCCTAAAGAGTTTGGGTACTATAGACCACTACTACCCCTTAGTTTTGATACACCAGTCTCAATCAGCGCCATCAATGTCATCTTTTAACGCATTTATATCACTTTTAACTTTAAAACCTACTAAAAAATGGCAGCCAAAAAGGTGCACAATACCTTCATATATCCAGACTTATATGCCTCTGGTTGGTATTGGGTGCCACAATCTCACATCTAGGGGTAGACTTGGGCTTGATCAGAGGATCAGTGCTGCTGCAGATGTTAAGGGACCGCCAGGATATCATGATCATAGTATACTTTATTTGTTAAAACGACGACTTGTTTCAGAGACTACAACGTCTCCTTCGCCCGTTTCTCCAAATGCAGTTGTAGTCCACACATCTCACATTCTACAGGACACACCGACAGAACAATAAGGTTTCACATGTATTGATCTCCTGTATTTTAGCTCCTCTGGGTTCACCTGCTCATGAAAAGGTCATTATATGCCGTAACATTGTTTTCTTTGTGCATGAATTCTTACAAATATGTGATGGTTCAACAGTCAAGCATTGTGTGGCGTATTATTCGCTTCCATTCGAGGAAATAAAATAAGGTTATTTTTGTTACAGCCAAACACCAGAAAATAATAAGGGTTTGTCTACATTCCATAATTATAGTGTTACCGGGTAAACAAAGGTTTTTATAGGTTTCTGAATCGCAACTGAAATGCATTTCACGTTTTAGCACACCCTCTAATATACAGTCTAACATTTGGTGGCCCCCAGGGAACAAAGGTGGCAACTAGGGATGAGCAATCTTGTGTTTTACAAGTTCGAGTTCAGGGTTCGGGTATTATTACAATTCCATGATAGAATTCCGTTATGGCCCGTGGTAATGGAATCCATGACGGAATGCATAACGGAATACCTTTAGAGGCATTCCGTCATAATAGAAGTCTATGGGCCGCATAACGGATCCGTCTGGTTTCCCTTAGGGTACTTTCACACTTGCGGCAGGACGGATCCGGCAGACTATTCAGCCGTGCTGACTATAATGGGGCGGGGGGTGAAGCTACGGCACAGCACGGCAGTGCGCGGCCAGAGATCGCCGGACTAAAAGTCCTGCATGTCCGACTTTTCAGTCCGTGCAGCGCCGTAGCTCCGCCCCCGCCCCATTATAGTCAATGGGGACGGAGCGGCAGTACGGTAGTGCACGGGTACTTGCGGCAGGACGCCGGATCCCTCCTGCCGCAAGTGTGAAAGTACCCTTATGCAGGAGAGGACACGCTCATCCCTAGTGGCAACGCATTGACAAGAAAGCAGCTATGTTTTTCTATACCTGTATAACTCCATCTGGATGAAAACAAAAATGTTTCCATTTACTGACAGCAAGCAGAGATTCTATAAGTGGCGAGAAACAGAAAACTGCAGAACTTTTTATTATACAGTGATTTAAGAGGTCCAATTGCTTCTCCAGACATGTCTGTTTTAGTAACTACTTGCATTCCCCATGTAATAACAGTTCTGCGGCATCGTATCATACTTGTGTCATCCCTATTATTCCTACCAGGAGTTTATCAATGAATTGCCAGCAGTCTGTAATAAAGGTCCATCTGGGTGTTACCAGATTGGGGTGTGTCCCTGCACAGTCTGACACTATTCAATGAGTGCTGCCAGTGGCAGACTGTGCAGGGACACGCCCCCGACTGGTAACAGCCAGTTGGACCTGTATTACAGAGTGCTGGGAATTAATTTATGACCTCCTAGTAGAAATTAAGCATAATTCACACATCCGTGTCCGTGCTCAAAACGTGAGCAGGTGGTCAGTGATGCATCCGTGAAGCTGTACGTAAAGGATCCGTGTTGGGTCCGTGTGTCCGTTTTTGGCTGTCAATGTTGCATCCATGTTTCACTGACACTGCACAGCTCAAAAATAATTTTCAAAGCATCTCTTCCTAATGATCCGTGAAACAAGGATAAAACACGGATGGCATCTGTGGTTTTCACGGACCCATAGACTATAATGGGCGTAATGGATCCGTGAACACGGACAAAATAGAGCATGCATCCGTGCTAAAAACACTGATGTCTGAATACACACATTATAATGAATGGGGACGTAGGATGTCCGTGGAGAACACGTACAGAACACGTCCGTGAAACACTGATGTGTGAATGAGGCTTAATGGAGGAACAGCACAATATTGTGTCATATAAAAGATGCTCCAGAATTGGTATTACTTGGGGAATGCAAGTAGTTACTAAAACTGACATGTCAGGAGAGGTGACAACACCTGTTTAAAGGGAAACTTTATGCTGCCCATACTAACTGCACAATAAAGTAGAGACAAGCAAATTGATTTTTACGGTCTGTCATTTATATGTTAAAGGTAAGTTGTTGCCGAGAACCAACATCACAATCATTGCAGACTGGGCCTGGAAAAGAGTCCCGGCCTCCTGAGAAGAGTCCTGGTTATTCATGGATTCCTGCTCTTCCTGCCCACCGGCTGATGACTGACAGGCTTCTACCTAGTTTTCTTCCCTTTCTCTCTAGGAGAGAACTGACAATCATCAGCAGATGGACGGGAGAGCAGGAGATATGAATAACCAGGACTCTTCTCAGGTAGATTTGACTCTTTTCAAGGCCTGGGCTGCAATGATTATGATGCTGGTTCTCAGCAACCACTTACTTTTAGCTCATGAGTGACACACCGCTGACATCAGCATTTCTGTCACTGTCCTCAGTGAGATCAGCAAAAAGTTGATGCCCAGGAGTGGCGATATTGGGCCATGTGCTCAAAAAAACACACCTCTTTCAGCCCACTGGCCCACCCTCTGTCCAATTACCTCCTCCAGCGAAAGTCACAAGCGGCACCAGAAGATGGCGGGCCGGACGTCTTTAGTTGGCCGGCGCATGCGCACTGCTCTGCCCATTATGGGCAGAGGAACAGCTTTTCATATTGCGCATGCGCCGGCCAACTATAGACCTCCGGCCCGCCATCTTCTGGTGCCGCCATCTTCTGGTGCCTTCTTGTGACTTTCGCTGGAGGAGGTAATAGGACAGAGGGCTGAAAGAGGAGTGTTTTTCTGGGCAGATCGCCCAGTAATGCCGCCCCTGGGCACCTTCAGAAGCTCATTTACATACATTTTAAAAGTCTTTTTTTCATCATCTGGACGAGAAACACATAAAAGAAAGGTACTGTAGTAATGAGAAGCAAAGAGTCTGTAACCTGATCTGAGCGGTCTAAAACACGAAAGACTCCCTTTAAGCTTTATCGATACTGAAAATCCCATTTACAATTTTTTTAATATAATGCAGTCTTGGCATTTCCAGGAACTGTGGACTAAGATATCATGTCTATATCTGCGCTCAAAGTCTAACAGGCTGTTATCTACAGCATAGAAATATTAGTTACCATACTGGAAGCAAAAAAGAAACCAGCACAATGGTTGTCACATAAAAGGAGGTTCATAGCTTTTCTATGATCCCAAAATATCCTAATACTAGGGTCTACTTATTTTGCTACTATGCTAACATATGCCAAGACTGGATACACAATCTAATTTGGAATTTTTGTTTTTAGAAATATGCAAAAGACTAGGAGCAGAATCTGCCTTACAAAATATCCTATTGTAAAATGCTGAAGGGGTTATTATACTGCTGCTAATAATAATGAGGATAATAACCTTTATGTAGGGCCAACTTTGCAATTCAGAGATCACATATACAGACAAAGTCAGACATTACGTAACCAGACATTACAGATGAAATCAGACATTAGTAACAACAAGCTAATAAAAATTCAAACAAAAAGAATGATAACCCCCCTCAGAGAAGAGTTTATTACCTATGAAAAATTATACGTGACCCAAGAGGTAAAAGTGCAGCGGCCCAGACATCTTTTATACTGTGACGGGCAGTGGGTGTGGATGCACTGTACCAACCAACCGGTTTGGGGATCTGGACTTCGCTGCCGGGCAGCTACCAGGCCGGTACCTCTTGAGATAGGTCTCTTTCACACGGTCAGTATTTGATCAGTATTTGTATGCCAAAACCAGGAGTATATCCAAAACACAGAGGAGATACAAATATTTCTATTATACATTTTATCTGTAGGTTTCACTCCTGGTTTTGGCCTACAAATACTGACTAAATACTGAAGCAAAATACTGACCAAGTGTCAGTCCCAGTGTGGTTGGTGCATGCCCGCTGGGATCACAAATCCGGTGTGAAGCAACAGGGGGTCAGACAATATGTGTAGTCTGTGGACAAGTTAAAGTCAGGGTAGGCAGAATACAAGCATATCTCTGAGACAAGTCTGAAATCTGGGCAAGTGGTAGCAAGGCTATCCAAGAAACAGGCTAAGAACAAGGCTGGCAGCTAGAAGTCAGAGTCGGTTGTCAGACAGGAGTTCAGTACACTGGAAGACAGAATATAACACCTTTTGTTGGAATACTAAGCACTAGAAACATAATGCTCAGGCACCCTCTCACTGAGGAGAGTGCCTTACGAACCCAGTGATAATCAACCTTTGGCTGGGGAAGAATTTAGATGATCTCAGCCTCTTAAAGGGCCAGTGCACATGCCCTATAGTACAAGACAAGGGTCTTACTCAGAATGTGCAGGCAACAGCCTGCAGCTAGTGCTGGAGAACATGACAGAGCAGGAATGTGGCCAGGGTAAGCAGTACAATGCGCCAATGGCCACATGAAGGATCAGGTCATATAGACTGTATTCAGGTGCAAGGAATGTGGGGCATTATTCTGAGGAATAATGTAGAAACAGGGTAAAAGTAAGATGACAGATTAGGGAGTGTGGTAGATCGCCTAAAAAGATGTGCTTTTAGGACATGCTTAAAGGGGTTGTCTGAGTCTTTATACAGCTATCTTCAGGACAGATCATCAGTATCTGATCGTGGTGGGTCCGACTCATCTCTGCTGATTAGCTGTTTAAAGAGAGCTCTCCGCGACCCCTTCCTGGGCCAGTGATACCATGTTCATCTGTTCATGGTCTAGGCGCAGTTCAGTCCCATTCAAGTAAATGGGGCTCAGATGTAATACAAAGCACAACCACTATCCAATAGTGCCACAGACCCTTCAAACAGCTAAACAACAGGGGGTGCCAGGAATTAGAGCCCCACCGGACATGCCCTTCAGGTGTCATCAACTACTCTAGTAAAGACAACTTGAGTTCCTCTTCAAAATAACAATGATGGCACTACATGCAGGAGAAGACCTCCATTCAGGTGCCTAAATAACAAACAATGCTATCAGCTCCATATACTAAAAAAAATGAGGTTGAATGAACTACTAAGTACTTCAACATGGTGAGTAACCATCAGATAGAGAAGGAAGCTCATCAGGATGAGAGAACTGTATGTCAAGAGGGACCAGGAAGCAGTGAGGACCATGATGTAGTGGAAGTGGAGCGTCAGGGGATCAGTAAGGTGATCGACAACCCTTTTTTTTTTTAAGAAAAATTAAAAACACCCTTACAAGCCCTTTAAGGTTCTCTGATTTATGAAAGTTAAATGAGTTGTCCAAAAAAAAAAATCATCACTCAACTTATGCAAGCCCTGCTGGTTTCCTGTCCCACCATTTCTAGTCCACACTGGATCGGAATGTGTGTTTCCCATTCACACGACTGCCACAGGCAATTACTGGTCTCAGCGGCTCCAAGCTTGGCATGTGACTTCTGCACCTCTGCAGTGACATGCCTTGTCTTATGAGAACAGGAATGGCACGCAATCACTTCCAGTCTGGGGGGGCCCGGAAACGGCAGAGGCAGGAGCCGCAGCGCTTGAACATCACAACTTTCAAAAGCAAAAATCCCCTGACTGTAATTAATTTTCATGTAATTCCATAAGGCTATGTATTGTAATAATTCTGTAAGGAGATTGTCGGGAGATATGAGAGGTTTGAACCTGAAAATGAGTACACCATCTGAATAGGGAGCAAACTTGTATTCACTACCTCCCATAGTGACACCAGTCATGTCAGAGTTGTGACGCAAGCAATGAAAAGGGGATGAAGAAGTTGAGGGGCATCTCTGACAGGTTCCGTTTGGGATGGGTAAATAATTAGAGAGAGCTTCATTAAGGCCTCATGAACAGAACCATATATTTTTTTTCTACATCTGATCCACATTTTTTGCAGATTGGATGTGGAACCATCCATTTCAATGGGGCAGCAAGAAATGAGGACAGCACGCTGTGTGCTGTCCACATCTGTATGATCGCATGTCTGTCCCGCAAAACATGTCCTATTTTTTTGTGGGCAAGAACAGGCATTTTGACAATGAGGCACATGGAAATTGAGGGACGCACAAAGCCAATATTAGTATTTTGTGGATCATTGATTTGCAGACCAGAAAACACATACGGTTGTGTGCATGAGGCCTAATAGCTGTATAAGACAAAGAGAGTAGAGACAACATATCCACTGTAGCACGCTGGGGTCTATGTTTATGGAGGATCTGAGGGAGTAATCTCTACTATGTGATATCTGCTGAGAGGAGGAAAGCTGGGGTAAAAGAGGTGGAAATATAATGCATGGTCTTTACGTCCTGGTGGTGTTGCCTCTGGCATCATCACTGATGCAACATTTATCAGACTTTGTTCATTATTGACTGTATTTATTTAAATATGGGCATTTGGGTACAAGGCCAAAATATGCAGCATACAGAGAAGACAACCATAGTCCTGAACTAATAATCATGACAATGCAACTCATAAAGTCTCATGGAACCAATGACTTCAATGTGATTTGAAGGCCTTTAGTTGCACAAACATCTTGAATACTTTATCAATACTACAAGTAAATATACTTATATTCTTGTAGCATATACGGTACTTATATACTATAAGTATATTTCAGTATATTTCCAAATCAATGATAAAACACAGCAATTTATGTGCCAGTGTTCCTAAATTACTCCCCAAATGCCTATATTTATGGAAAAATGTGCAGGAATTTGCAGAGGAATGAAGTTTACATTGGTCAGGGAAGGACGCTGCTGAAGTTCTGGTGTTGTAGAAGGCTCACAAAACACTTTCTTGGAGGTGTGTAAAAATAACATTTCAGTTCATGGAATAGAAATATTTAAAAAAAATGTGGAGAAGCTGCATATTTGGAATTACTCCTATTCAATAAATGCATCTTTCGTACCATCACTCATTCATTGATCTTGGTATCACGGTTGACTGTTGGTGTGTGTAGGCTCTAGGTAAAGACAATTGTAACATAGATGCAACCCATGTGATTTGCTAACTTGTTCTGAGACCACTGATGAGATGGTGACCTTTTTAGGTTTGTCTAAGTTGTCTATTTTAATGGATGATAAGAACCTGTGCAAGGAAGTCTTCTCAGGCCTCCCCAGATGCGGATGTTGAAAATGTACTTGGCAAAATGGCATAGGAACAAAAGCCTTTTGTAGACGTTCTGGAGTGTAGTAATTTCAAGAATTTCCTAAAAGGGGTCTAATATTTATCTTTGATATGGTTCTTCTAGTCTTCTATATCCTTTGCTAGCCCATGGACATCAATCACAGTGGGCGCTGGAGAAACCATAGTGTCTGTGCAAACAATGGAAGGAAAACACCATGCTCACAGGAGTGCTGTAAAGCTTATATATAGACGGGCAGATAAGTGTGCAGATCATTGCATTGTAGCCATAACTGTTATGGGGAGATTGTGTTATACACTAGGGGCATTGTGGCTGGTCCTAGGGGCAGATCATTGCATTGTAGCCATGTTATGGGGAGATTGTGGCATACACTGGGGGCATTGTGGCTGGTCCTAGGGGCAGATCATTGCATTGTAGCCATAATTGTTATGGGGAGATTGTGGCATACACTAGGGGCATTGTGGCTGGTCCTAGGGGTAGATCATTACATTGTAGCCATGTTATGGGGAGATTGTGGCATACACTGGGGGCATTGTGGCTGGTCCTAGGGGCAGATCATTGCATTGTAGCCATGTTATGGGGAGATTGTGTCATACACTAGGGGCATTGTGGCTGGTCCTAGGGGTAGATCATTACATTGTAGCCATGTTATGGGGAGATTATGGCATACACTGGGGGCATTGTGGCTGGTCCTAGGGGCAGATCATTGCATTGTAGCCATGTTATGAGGAGATTGTGGCATACACTGGGGGCATTGTGGCTGGTCCAAGGGGTAGATCATTGCATTGTAGCCATGTTATGGGGAGATTATGGCATACACTGGGGGCATTGTGGCTGGTCCTAGGGGTAGATCATTGCATTGTAGCCATGTTATGGGGAGATTATGGCATACACTGGGGGCATTGTGGCTGGTCCTAGGGGCAGATCATTGCATTGTAGCCATGTTATGGGGAGATTGTGGCATACACTGGGGGCATTGTGGCTGGTCCTAGGGGCAGATCATTGCATTGTAGCCATAATTGTTATGGGGAGATTGTGTCATACACTAGGGGCATTGTGGCTGGTCCTAGGGGTAGATCATTGCATTGTAGCCATGTTATGGGGAGATTGTGGCATACACTGAGGGCATTGTGGCTGGTCCTAAGGGCAGATCATTGCATTGTAGCCATGTTATGGGGAGATTGTGGCATACACTGGGGCATTGTGGCTGGTCCTAGGGGCAGATCATTGCATTGTAGCACATGTTATGGGGAGATTGTGGCATACACTGGGGCATTGTGGCTGGTCCTAGGGGCAGATCATTGCATTGTAGCCATGTTATGGGGAGATTGTGGCATACACTAGGGGCATTGTGGCTGGTCCTAGGGGTAGATCATTGCATTGTAGCCATGTTATGGGGAGATTGTGGCATACATTGGGGGCATTGTGGCTGGTCCTAGGGGTAGATCATTGCATTGTAGCCATGTTATGGGGAGATTGTGGCATACACTAGGGGCATTGTGGCTGGTCCTAGGGGCAGATCATTGCATTGTAGCCATGTTATGGGGAGATTGTGGCATACACTGGGGGCACTGTGGCTGGTCTTAGGGGCAGATCATAGCATTGTAGCCATGTTATGGGGAGATTGTGGCATACACTGGGGGCACTGTGGCTAGTCCTAGGGGCAGATCATTGCATTGTAGCCATGTTATGGGGAGATTGTGGCATACACTGGGGGCATTGTGGCTGGTCCTAGGGGCAGATCATTGCATTGTAGCCATGTTATGGGGAGATTGTGGCATACACTGGGGGCACTGTGGCTAGTCCTAGGGGCAGATCATAGCATTGTAGCCATGTTATGGGGAGATTGTGGCATACACTGGGGGCATTGTGGCTAGTCCTAGGGGCAGATCATTGCATTGTAGCTATGTTATGGGGAGATTGTGGCATACACTGGGGGCCTTGTGGCTGGTACTAGGGGCAGTATGACTGTCATCGATAGTGGAATTGTGATTTCACTGATGAGGAATACCGTAGGACTGTAAAATTAGATCCATGATGCTATGGCGACTATGATAATAACATAAAATGAAGGAACTGCTTATACATGCAATGCGCCCCTTCCCCAAATTAGACCTTTACATACACTTTCAAATTCTGATGTTAATGACTGTTTGCACATGCTAATAATGCTCGAGGTTAATTTGGGTACTACGGCAAATGTATATTAGGGGAACAAATTGCATATGGGGATCATATCTTTGCACCAACTGTACATACAGTATCTTGACTTGACTGCCTCTGATGTCTTAAGTCGTTGCAGACAGGAGCAGCTGCTGCAGGGATTAGTGGCCTCCATGACATCTATATTTTGTGGGTGTACAACAAACAGTTTATCAAAAACTCCATGCAGTGCATATGGACGAGTCCACATGTCATTCAAACATTGCCAACCAGCTTCTTCCCCTCATTAATGCCACTGCTCTATGTTTACGTGAGAATCCTCGCAGATTATGAGACGAAAAAAATTATGATTAACCCCTTCGTGACCAAGCCTGTTTGGGCCTAAATGACCAAGCCAGATTTTGGAAAGCTGACACATGTCACTTTAGCAGAGAATAACTTTGTAAAGGTTTTGCACATCAAAGTAATTCTGACATTGTTTTCTTGGCACATATTGTACTTTACTTAGGTGGTAAAATTTTACCGATAAAATATGCGTATCTTTATTAAAAAACTTAAAAATCTATGAAAATTTGTAAAAATTGCCATATTTTCCTATTTTCACCTGCAATATTTCACATACATACATAAATACTATTCAATATTTTTATCAGAAATATATTTCCACACTTTACTTTATCTTACCTGCACTTACAAAAAACTAAAAAAAAAATTAAAATTTAGTTTACCATTTTAACATTAATAAAAAAAAAATTGAAATACATATTTTTCCTGCAACAAGCCAAGTTTGCAGAGGCTTATAAGTGACACAATAATAGAAACCCCCCAAAAGTCACCTACAGAATATATAAAAGGACAATGTCCATAACCGTCTATAGGAACAAGCCCTTAGTGTACTGGTGAGGAACAACTCAATTATTAGAGATCCTCCAAATAAAAAAATCTCATGCCAATATCATGATACAGTAATGTGAATGGAATTAACATCTTTGTGTGGCAGGACATAGTCAAAATGAAATTAGGAAAATTATGTCTGAAAAAAAAATTTGCTCCACAACCCATCCCAAAAGGATCCCTCCCTCCCTTGAAAGCCCACAAGCTAAACAGAAAATGAGAATAAATTGACTTCCTGAAGAGATCCCCCCAACCACCCTTTTTACTATTAAATAAAATTAATAATTAGCAACCGTATGGTACTTCTCAAAACGGGTAATTGCAGAGGCTTGGTTGTGATGGGCAACTGGGGCAGTAAATTCGGGTGTCCCTCCTCCTTCCATGTTTGCTACACACCTGGCATCTTTTCTGTGGATAAGTTTTGCTGGTAGTGGCAGGGACGGGGTGAGGGAAGTGGCGTTCTGAAAGCCTTCGAACATCCTCAGATTCAAAGGCTTGCCCAGGTGCTGGGGACTCAAACAGGAGACTCTCAACCACATTTTCCTGGAACTCAAGGAAGTTGAGGGTTCCTTGGGCCTTTTTAAATAAAACTAAAACAAAACTATTGTAGGTAGTAATCTGGATGAGGTAGATTGCTACCTTTTTATATTAGGCCCTGTTTTTTCACTTCACCAGGTAGGGCTGAAGCGCCTGGTCCGAGAGGTCTACACCTCCCATAAAATTTATTGTAGTCTGTCACACAGACCGATTTTGCTTGTCAGCAGTAGCCCCCCTCTCCCTAACTGCTACTAGGTGTTTGAGTGCACGGTGGTGAGCATGTAGACATCCTTCCTATCCCTCCACTTCACGTCAAGCAGCTGGTCACTTGCGAGGGCGAAGGACGTGGTACCCTTTGTGTAGGAATGGTACCAATAGATCCCATACAATTTTTCCCGATGTCCCAATATTTTCGGGGCAGCCTGGGGGATTAAGTTGGGAGTCTCTGCCCTCATATACAGACAGCTCTCGCACACCTTATATAATTTTACCCCATATCTGGCACGCTTGAGGGAATAAACTGACGGAAGGAAAGGCGGCCTTTAAAACTAAAAAGGGATTCATCCATGGATAGATTTTTATCAGGGGTATATAATTTATAGAATAAATCCCTAAGGAGGGAAATAAGGGTCTCAATTTATTTAGGAGGTTGTAGGCTGGGTGAGTTCTGGGGGGGGACTTGGGAATTGTCAGAAAAATGCATAAACCGCATTAGGGCTTCATAGTGGTTTTGGGACATAACTGCTGCAAACACAGGGGTTGAGTAGACAGTACTCGCAGCCCAATAGGATTGGACAGATGGCTTTTTTACAATGCCCATGTCCAGGGTAAGCCCCAAAGTTTTTTGAATACAGAGACACTTGTGGGGGTCCACCGTCTTATATAAACAAACGTGGGCTTTTGTACAGCAAACTGTGTGGCGTACAGATTGGTCTGCTGCACAATCAATTCCAGGACTTTATCGTCCACAAATAAATGAAAAAAATCATAAGGAGTAAAATTGGTGTCATCCACATTCATTTTGGGAGTAGATAAAAATTGGGGTACTTGGGGGGAAAATTAAGTAGCAGGAACCCATGTAGTAGAAGGGACGGGACCGCTGGGTGGAGAATGAGATGAGATGGCGACTTCTACCACCATAGGGCTATTGGGTCTGGGGATGGAAGCAGAACTAGAGTCCCCGCTATCAGAAAATATTTCCGCCTCCGAAGCAGTGTCAGATTCAGAGTTGTCAGAGCATAGAACTTCATACAGTGTGTGCCTGCTCTGCACTGAATAATCTTTGAGACTTTTTTTTTTTAAATAAAAAGCTCATAAAGAAAAAAATATATATAAACCCCACCCTAAAAATTATAAATGTTAAATTAATGAAAATAACCGACCGTCCCTAATAGACGTCTAATGATGGACGCCTAATGACGGACAACTACTGACTTCCAGTAACAGACGGACACAGGGTCCCTAATGAAAATAACTGACCGTCCTAATGACAGACGCCTAATGACGGACACCCACTGGTCCCTGTGCTGAATGCAGATCTTTAGCACAGTAACCAGTGCGCATGTCTGTGCCATTATGTTTTTTTGTTTTGTTTTTTAATTATACGGGGGGAGTCCTGGAGCTTTATTAATTTGTTTGGGGCCATATTGTCTCGATCGGGGTGCTGGGGCATAACTAAAAAATTTTCAGGGGTGGCGGCGGCTGGCTTATAGTGTGCGCATGCGCGGCCGCCGCCATCTTTCTTAAGGGCGGGGGGGGGGGTGAGGATCTGATCTTCCGGATAGGTAATCAGTATGTCATCAGTGGGGGTCTGACTCCCAGCACCCTCAACGATCAGCTGTTTGAAGAATCAATGGTGAGTCAAACCCCCACCAATTGCATACTGATGACCTATACTGGGGATCTGAAAACCCCTTCAACCAGAGCTACTGTGTTGATGGTAGTAAAAGTAAGTGAGTTTATAATAAACCACAGAACACATCTGATTTCATGTAGTTTTATTCACCAAATCATGCAATGTTTCAATTCCAGAATTATTTTTTTTCAACCCACGTGAGGTGGAAATGTCACATGACTCAGTGAATAAAATGGCACAGCTTTCTACTATGCAAAATTGGAAGTGTGATGGGTTTCTAACAAATTTTTGGCAGTTTCTTTGGTCTCATGGGAGGCAGCCTGACACCGCTTGCACCATCGGAGTAAGTACACAGCTAAGCTTTCCACTTGTGTTTTGGTGTGCTGCTGATAGCTACAATTTTTCAGCAAAGAAAAATCTTTGCACCATGTTAAAAAGTAAGATAGAAATCTAAATCTTCAGTTGGTGATACCAAATAAAAAAAATGATGATAAATAGCAAGCTTTCGAGACTACCTACTGTAGGTCTCTACGTGAAGCTGAGGAAGAGCCCTAAGTAGTCCAGAAAGCGTTTTGTTTGTCATCTTTTCTGTTATGTCTCATTCACATGACCTTATCTGTTTTGCAGTCCACAAAACACAGATCCGCAAAATGCAGAAGACGTCTGTGTGACCTCCTTGTTGCTACCGTTTTTTTGCAGACCCCTTGACTTTAATAGATCTGTGGTCTGCATTTTGCCGCTAAGAATAGGACATGTTCTATCCCTTTGCGGAACGGACATACTGATGCGGACAATATGTGTTCTGTCTTTTTTCCGGACCCACACAAATGAATTGGTCCATGTACAATCCGCAAAAAATGCAGATTGTACAGGGATAGAAATCCCCCCAATCCTATACATACGTGATATACTTATGTTAGTAATTTGTGATATCACCATTAGAAGTTAAAGAAGGAATTTATATTGCTAGGAGTCAGAACCAATTATTTAATGTGCCCCTCATAACAAAATATCTCTACATTTGACCCACCAAGAAAAATGTATATTATATGATCAGCTTTAGGAGATTTCTGATCAGTGAGAATCCAACCACTAGGATCCCTTCTGATCCCAAGATCCCAGTCCGCAGTTCCCAGAGTTTGTCACTTGCATGGTCACCTGCCGTTGAAGTCAATATGAGGACAGTTATTATAGTAGGGCAGACCAACTCTCCAAGAACAAGGGACAAGACATCTCAGGGGTCAGGAGCCACCAATGAGACATTCATGACATATCAATTTGATATATAAAGGTTGGCTACGTTACATTTTTACTCATAGGTCCTGATAACTTCAACAAAATCCATCAAATACCTAATATCTATGGACAAAACTGTCAGTGTCTAAAAATCTCTTGTTGGGTAAGATGAATTTGACCTATGCAATTCTTTGCTCCAGGGGGTGTTCAGCAGCTACTTATTGATCTCACATGCTTATGGGAACGCTGGTAGACATAGCAGTTAGCCAAGAAACCTACTGTAGTGTACGGCAGCTTGACACTCATGTTCGAATAAGTAATAATCATCAAATTATGTAATCTGCATTTGTAACCATCAGCTCATTACAGACTGGAGTAGTAAGCTGGAAACTTATAAATACAGGATGACAATGTGCGTGCATCAGGGTAGAGTCTGACGTGTTTATGTCTTGCAAGGATATCCACAGAAGAGCTTGTAAATTGAGCTGCAGTGGAGGAGGATCCTTAATTTACTTTCAGTCTCAGCGTGCACTGACGTTTGTGAGCACTGAAGTGTGTCGGCAAAGGCAGTTGTTTGGGGACACACAAGGCTGGAATATTATTATTATTATTTATTATTGAAGCGCCATTCGTTCCATAGCGCTATACATATGATAAGGGGTATACATACATAATACAGACAATTGCACTAAGCATAAACAAGACAAGTTACAAATATAACAACAATATACTGCAGACCTCATTACAGAAAGTCAACCTAGTGCACCAATAACACATGCACCAGGCTTGACATTCCCCAAATACATAATTGGGATTCCAACCTCTCACCTCCTTCGTGCACACTGATACCTGGTATTCTGTCTCTTGACATTACAGCTCAAATGGGTAAATAACTGGACTGGAGTACTCTGAGACCACAAGCGAGAATGATTTGGGGTGGCTACACTAAAGCCAGTAGTGTAGCTAGGTAGGGTAAGGGCTAGTGGCATTTATCCTTAGGTACCAAGAAGCTTGCTAGGGCATGAAGTGATGTGTCCCACTGTCAGCTTCAGATGGGTCTGTCATCAGTTGGACCTCATGGGTCAGGATCATCTTTTTAGAACCTGGTACTCTGATGGGCTCAGACTGTATAGTAAATTGTCTACTAACGCAGCCAAAGGTTGTCTGTGCATGCTGGGAGTTGTAGTTTTGCAACAGCTGAAGGTACACTGGTTGGGAAACACTGTACTAAGGTAACATTACATTACCTAAATTAATTAACTCTCCTGTATCGCTTCATGACTAGGAGGATTTTCTATGCAGATTACTAGTGGAGCCGAATGCCAGCCATCTTTCCTAGGAACAGATATAACTAAAGGTCAGCAGAATAACATTTTTGGACATCTTTACATTTAATATTAACACCCCAGTTATTTCTAAGGCTGGGTGCACATACAGTGGAATGTAAAAGTTTGGGCACCCCTAGTTAAAATTACTGTTACTGTGAACAGTTAAGCAAGTTAAAGATGAAATGATTTCCATAATGTATAAAGTTAAAGATGAAAAGCACTTAAAATGTTTTAAGCAATAGGAGTGTATTATTTTGGTTTTCTACAATTTTCAAGTTAAAATAGGAAAGGAGTAACATGCAAAAGTATGGGAACCCAAGGGGATTTGAGAGTTCAGATAACTTTGACCGAGGTCTCAGACCTTAAAGGGGTTATCCAATTTCACATGTGTCGCCCCTCACGGGTAATATACTTACCCTGCTCCCGACACCACTCCTGGTCCCCAGACCACCGCTGCTGCTTCTCCCTGTACACGGATGAAAACATCTGGTGTCGGGGGGGAGCAGCCAATGGCAAGTGGGGACGAGCGGGCTCGTCCAAGTCCCCGCCTTCCATTGGCTGTTTCCCCTCAACACTGGATGTTTTTATTAGGGATGAGCGAATCGACTTCGGATGAGACATCCGAAGTCGATTTGCATAAAACTTGGCTTGAATACTGTACGAAGCGACCACTTGGAACGGAACCTGAGTTCGGGAAATGTTTTTACAGTAGAAATCAATTTATGAAGTTATAACCCGCGACACTTCGTGAAGTAATAACTTCGGCTCATAGGAGCCAATACATTCTAATACTGTACGGCGCGCTGGCTCCATACAGTATTCCAACAAAGTTTTATGCAAATCGACTTCGGATGTTTGATACAAAGTTGATTCGCTCATCCCTAGTCGTAACCATGGAAATGAGCAGTATATAATGTGATGGAAAAATGAAACATCCAAAGTCAATTCGCTCATCCCTAGTTTTCATCCGTGTACAGGGAGAAACAGCAGTGGCAGTGTGGGGTCAAGGAGCGGCGCGGGGAGCGGGGTAAGTATATTAAGGTTGAGGCTTGTTCCCAATCATCCCTAGGAAAGGCCAGATTATGCAAATTTACAAGCATTATAAGTACCCAGACTCCTCTAACCTTGTCCTAAAAACAGCAGCCATGGGTTCTTCTTTGCAGCTGCCTAACACTCTGAAAATGAAAATGGTTGAGGCCCACCAAGCAGGAGAAGGCTATGAGAAGATAGCAAAGCATTTTCAGGTTGCTACTTCCACAGTTCGAAATGTAATTAAGAAATAGCAGTTAACAGGAACAGTGCAGATCAAGAGAAGGGTTGGAAGACCAAGAAAAATTTCAGAGACATCTGCTCGTAGGATTGCTGCAATGGCAAATTAGAACCCCCGCTTGACTGCTAAAGACCTTCAGAAGAATTTAGCAGACTTTGGAGTTGTGGTACATCATTCTACTGTTAAGCAACACCTGAACAAAGACTGATTAGAAGAAACCTCTCCTCCGTCCTCATGCAGCAGTATTTATCCGGCCGGGTTGTGGCTGGTCCCTATTACAGTTAAGGGGGTTGGACAGCATCCATGTAGCTTCCGGCCAGTGGCGTACATAGAAAAGTAAGGGCCCTATAGCAAGGATCAAACCAGACCCCCCACACAGGACAGAAGGGTTTCCGCCTAAACCCTTTCCAATGACCCTTGGGCCATTTTTCCACTGCCCCATTTGCTAAAAGTTCTTCCTTTAGAGGGTAGAGTCCAAGTTTTAACCCCAAGTAGAAGAAGAAATAATCCCAACTGGGCCCCCTCTTGCCCTGGGCCCCATAGCAGTCGTATGGTCTGCCGCTATGGTAGTTACGCCCCTGCTTCTGGCAATGCTGGATCCAGACAGACCCGGCAGGCTGTTCCCTGCTGGAACAGCCTGCCGGATCTACCGAACCCTAGTGTGAAAAAAGCCTAATACACAGCTATAAGGAGGCTTTAATGTCATCACATGTTATAAGAACATCTACACTTTCCTCCTAAGGCTGCTTTCACACAGTCAGTGTTTCGTCAGTGTTTGATCAGTGATTTCCATCAGTGTTTGTGAGCCAAAACCAGAGGCAGTGCCTATACAGAAATAGGGTATAATGGAAAGATTTTCACCTGTTCTGTATTGTTGACTTGTACTTGATTTTGGCTCAAAATCACTGATCAAACACTGACTGTGTGACTACATTTTAGGTTGTATTTAGTATGTTCATCACAATGAATACCCAGATTCGTCCCTGAATATACCTAGGGCTAAACATGTCACCTCTTTCCAACTACCACATATGTCACATCAGTCACTTCCTCCTAATATACCTAGCAACTTCACCGCAGTACTTTCTTTGAAGGAGCTCACCTGTCTTCTGTGTCTTAATTCTCTCTTATTGGATCTGCCCCTGAGCGTCCTTATAATGTTCACTGCGTATGTATTTATGTATTTGTTACATTGTATCCTTAGATCTCATCAGTAACCCCTGAGCGTCAATATTAACATTATACAGCTGTGCTCTTCCTTATTAGATCTCATCAAAAGCCCCTTGATCTTAAGGATTTAACTCTTCCTTATTAGATCTCATTAACCCCCTGATCGCCAGTATATACAACATATGAGCAGTACCTTCCTTATTACATCTCATTAACCCCCTGATCACCAGTATATACAATATATTGCCACACTCTTCCTTACTAGATCTCTCTAACCCCCTGATGGTCAGTATATACAATATAGAGCAGTACTCTTCCTTATTAGATCTCATTAACCCCCTGATTGTCAGTATATACACAATATAGAGCAGTACTCTTCCTTATGAGATCACAATAACCCCCTGATCACCAGTATATACAATATCTGGCCACACTCTTCCTTATTAGATCTCATTAACCCCCTGATGGTCAGTATATACAATATAGAGCAGTACTCTACCTTATTAGATCTCTCTAACCCCCTGATGGTCAGTATATACAATATAGAGCAGTACTCTTCCTTATTAGATCTCATTAACCCCCTGATTGTCAGTATATACAATATATTTATCCGCACTCTTCCTTATTAGATCACAATAACCCCTGATCACCAGTATATACAATATAGAGCAGTACTCTACCTTATTAGATCTAATTAACCCCCTGATGGTCAGTATATACAATATATTTATCCGCACTCTTCCTTATTAGATCACAATAACCCCCTGATCACCAGTATATACAATATCTGGCCACACTCTTCCTTATTAGATCTCACTAACCCCCTGGTGCTCTGTATATACAATCTATAGTAGCATTCTTCTGTATTAGATGTCATTAACCCCTTGATCACCAGTATATACCTGCATTCTTCCTTTTTAGATCTCATTAACCCCCTGATCGCTAGCATATACAATATATGATCTCGTTCTTCCTTATTAGATCTCACCAGTGACCTCCTGATCGTCAGTATATACAATATATAACAGCATTCTTCTGTATAAGATCTCATTAACCCCCTGATCGCCAGTGTCTACCTGCACTCTTCCTTTTAAGATGTCATTAACCCCCTGATCGCCAGTATATACAATATGTGATCTCGTTCTTCCTTATTAGATCTCATCAGCAACCTCCTGATCGTCAGTGTTCCACTCTTCCATATTAAATCTCATCATCTACAAAATAAAATCACTGCAAACCACAACCAGCAACTCCCAGGAGCACTAGTCAGCAGGGCCTAACCCAGCGCTTCTCCTGAGCCAGGACACCCTATACATGGCTTACCTTCTCTGCAGAGACCCCCCTGCAGGAGCAGGGCACAGAGCCCCAGGATCCATGGCTGCAGGTCCATCCCTCAGTGCCCCACCATACTGCTCAGCCTCCCCTCAGTCCAGGCAGTTTTCCCGACTCTTCGTCCTTGTTTTTCTAGCAGTAAAACTTCCAGCAAGTTGACGATCTGCTCTGCTTCATTCCTACAGAAGACTTCCTGCAGGGAGGGGAGAGGCGGGGGCCATCACACATGCCCTACATAGGAGTGGCACTTGGGATCCCCAGCAGCTCTCATTCTACAGTCCTGGCTCCTAGCACTCTCTGGAGGACAGAACAGTTTGCCATAACTTTCCCCACCATGGACAAGACAGCAGAGGAAGTGGGCTCACACGTGTACAGTTTACACTCAGGCTTCAAGCTCCACCTTGGAAGCCACTTTCAAGAATGTAGCAGAGTATTGCTTAAATAGCAATGCCCAAACATGACATGACTGATATGGACCTGTAGGGGAAACTGGCAAGCATTATTCAGAGCAGATGGAAAATGCTAATTCATCTAGCTGCCAGGACAGTTCTGAAGCTATGGTAAGCATTGCTGGCAGTACCATCCTCATTCATGCTGCTCCCTGATATGTTCTCTATGAGGTTTGTATGCAGAGCTGCATGTGGTACTACCAAGCATCAGTCCTGGCACCTCCTGCTGCAGACAATCCAAAATAATAGATTAGTGTTGGCATCGGGAACTACAGGTCCCAGCAGAACCTGAAGGCTCATTGTTCAGCGAAGGACAGAGATCATCCAGTGAAGGCTTCACTATGCTATAGTACTGGCTGGGCACTAAAATGATACTGTTTTGTTTCCTATTCCATAAAAAAAAATTCTACTATATTCCAATATACCTAAGGCCTCTTTCACACTATCGTTTTTGCTTTATGTCCTAGAGTTCCGTCCTCGGGGCTCTAGAACGGAAAGATACTGATCAGGATTATCCCAATGCATCCTGAATGGAGAGAAATACGTTCAGGATGCATCAGGATGTCTTCAGTTCAGTACTGAGACGTTTTTTGGCCGTAGGACGGATCCGGATTAATGCCCATTGAAAAGCATTAAACTGGATCTGGCTTTAAGCTAAAGGTCGTTTCGGCGCATCGCCGAATCCGACGTTTAGCTTTCTGAATGGTAACCATGGCAGCCAGGACGCTCCTAAAGTCCTGGCTGACATGGAAAAGTAGTGGGGATCCAGGGAAGAAGCTACTTACCGTCTGTGCGGCTCTTGGGACGCTCCACAATGACGTCACAGCGCCCCTACGTTGCATGGATCACATGTAGAGGCGCTGTGACATCATTGTGGAGCACCCCGGGAGCCGCATGGATGGTAAGTAGCTCCCCTGGCTCCCCACTACTTTAGTAGTGTCCTGGCTGCCATGGTAACACTGAAAGCATTTTGAAGACTGATCAGTCTTCAAATGCTTTCAGGTGTGTGGCGTTATGACGGATCCGGCGGGCATTTCCAGCGAAGGAAGTGCACGCCGGATCCTCACAACGCTAGTGTGAAAGAGCCGTAACTTTCCAATTTTCCAATGTCACCAGCCACTGTGGTCCTTTGGTCATCTTTGTGATGATATGCAATCCAGCACGCGGTACGTTACATGTCTGTAGCAGACAATCACTGACCACATCAGTCATTATCTATTTTGTGGCCAAATCAAGATAATTTGGTAGAGCGGGTCCAGACATTTGGTGATTGCTGTGGGTCCAGGTTCAGAAACCACTGGTGATCAGCTGTTATTACTGGGGGGGAGAGGCTGCTGGTCATACATGAACTCTGTGATGGCCACTGCAGGCAGAATGTAGTAGAACATGCTAGGCATTTAGATAAATGGCTGACCACATAATACATGGATGGACCACACAAGACTTGCAGAAAAAAGCCACTATTTGTTAGCAGCTCCTCAGATTGTCTAATAGAGGGGGTCCTAAGTGGGTGACCAACCCCCATGATGTCCATATACCTTAATTGGGCATATGAAAGGGGATGGACAAATGCACGAAAGTATGTTTCTCATGTGCTTTGATTTAAAGTGGTATACATTAACTTCATTATTTAGCTAAGATATTCCATATGATTTTCTATAAAAATTTCCTCCTAAAAATTGAAATCTTACATCACAACAGATGGCATATCACCTGACTGCTAATATTGCAACTTGGCACTTTCTTATGAAACTTTTCATTGACTGCTCTGTCGAGATGTACTTTAGCCTTACGGTGAACTTCTTTTGTGTTGGGTATTAAAAATTGTCAGATGTTACAGCAGATCTGTAACGCCCCAGAGGTGCATTACCACCTTTTGCAACCCGCCACTATCTCCTATGGTTAACCTAATGTCATCCTATGTATTTATTTCCAAGGTCCCGCATAATGTGCATTCCCTATGTTGTTATGTAACTGTTCAAGTGTATTATGCCTGGTGCACCAGCAGATGGCAGCATAAATGGCAGCGCTATCATACTTAAAGTGGAACCTTCATTTATATTCCTCCTCTGTGGTGTGGTGGGCATGTCCCACTTGCTGCAGGGAGGGTGAAGTTGAGTTAGAGAGTAGGTTGGAGTTACGCCCGCTAGGGGAAGTCAGCAGGAGCACCTCCCTGCTGGACGAGCCCTGTTTAGGCCAGCAAGAGCACCCTCAGCTCTGCTGGACATGGAGGCAGAAGCTGGAAGCCTCAGAAGCCAGGAAGAAAGTTTCTCTGGACAAGTCGAGAGACAGACCAGACTACAAAGTTAAGTACAGCATAAAGAAGAAGCTTAGTTCTATAGCCAGCCTGTCAGCACACAGAGCCAGAGAGCAGCAGATGTAGCAGAGAGACGTTTGCCTGCCACAGTTAATGCCAAAGCCTGCTGGTAACCAAGACAAAGTTGGAAGATTGTTTCTGATGAACGTTTATTCAAGTAAAGCTGATATAGAACTTCATCACAAGGTCTGGACTCAATTTATTTCATCATCTCCTTTATCAACTACCCCCTTTGTTTGATAAGGAACCAACGCCTGGGAATCCAGTGTAGCCAGGTAGGAGCACCGTGCACAGCACCTTAAGGGACATTTAGGCCACCCTACACCACTCTGGCATTCCTACACCTAGGTACCACCTACCGTATCATTAAAAGGGCCCCTGTGCCCTGGCATCACAAAAACAAACATTTATCTCTTCTTAAAGGGACACCTTGTGGACCCTACAGATGTACAAAAAAAAACTTCTAAAATTACGTTATTGAATTTGCTGCGGAGCGATAGGCGCAAAACTGTGCACGCCAGGCATCTGAATGATTAATCTGCCATTTTTATATGCAATGGTGCAGTTTCTTCTTGCCCAGTCAGCATGGGAAAGTAGAGGAACGCCCCCATCTGGAGTGGGAAAGCCTAGCCCTTCCCACAGGGAGCGATGTTACAGTGTAAGGAGAGGAAGTAGAGGCTCCTCCCTGGAAGCCCCTCCTTTTTCACCAGTCGACATGGCCAGTGAACAGAAGGAGAAGATGGCACTCCTAAAGCCCAACTGGGGAGAGATGTTCTGTGGCGATAAACTACTAGAATCGCGTGTTACCGAGCCCGAGGTACGGGTGTCACAAATTGTCCGGAGACCCAAGCCGGGGTCCGGAGCTTTCTCTGTGCCGCTGGCACAGTGGAGGCGGCAGGAGTAACCACTCCGCCGCACAGGAAGCATGGCTCTTTTGGAGGCCTTAATTCCATCATCCCTAAGGAGGTAACCGCCCTAGCTAGGAACATGTGGGAATACAAACAAGCAATCGATGACTGGGCCATCCGAGTCTGGGACAGTACGCAGCCTCGAGATCCCCTCCTAGAGCGGAGGAAGGGCTCAGTGGTGTGGTTCTCGGTCCAGCGAAGCAGTGGTTTCCTCCTGGATGAAAAATCTGGCAGGGAGCTCTTCGTGGGACGCCGTTCCATGAAGCGTCGCTACCTACCACAAGCAAGACACAGCCTTTACAAAGGAGACGTGGTGGAATACACCCCCATGGAGTCCCTCCAAGGGCCATTTGCCGTCACTGTGGTTCTAATAGAAAAGCCCCTGGTACCTCTGACAGCACCGGAGACATGGCCGGATGACCTAGCTGCAGCTGGACGGGTGCGCTGTCAGCAGGAGTCAGCAGACGGAGTGTTGCTCTTTGGGGAAAAACCTCAACCGGAGCCTCTCATACCAGGATTACCTGCGCCCCCCCACATCGGTCAGCAGATGGGAGGCATGACCAACGCTTCATTTGTCTTCAGCCCTACAGTGGTGGCATACCAGCTGCCATGAAAGTCCCAGCCACTGTTGAGGAGGGTCAACTTGGAGCTAGCCCTAAAACCACCCGTAGAGGAGACCTACCTACCATTCCCTATGCAGACGGAGGTTCTGGACCCCTTCGTGATGGCAAGAGGTGAAGCAAAAGGTCATGGCGGCAATGAGGAGTGTCACCACCAGAACAACACCAAGAAGTGACAGCAGGAGTTGCCAGAACACCATGGTTGCTGCGGGGATGGACTATCAGAGGCAGGACAGACCTCTCATTCAGTTCAGCAGCAGCTCCAGTAGCAAGGAGGATTTGAGATCCTTCCTCTGAAGAGCTGCTCTTCTTTAATCCTTACTCAAAGTACCAGTGACTTCTGGGAGCCACTTCGTGGACTGGACCTGAAGGGTGAGGGCTTGTTGGCATTTTATCTGTTTTTATGTTTCAGGTTGCCCTTGTTTTTAATCCCTGACCCGGATGGCCATGTTAGTAAGGACTTCCCCCATTCTATGGAACTACCTGCTAGTTGCGTAGGGTTGCGCAGAATCCCCCCCCCCCCTTTCAGGTTAATAGGGAGCCCCTTTTGTTAGAAGGGTTATCATAACCAGGGCTGCTATCCCTTTATTACCCCATGTGGATTACAAATGACTTTGCTACCTCATGTGGATTACAAATATTGCCTCATGTGGATTACAAATAATTACTTTACTGTTTCCTTGCATTACAAAGAACTTCTTGGCATTTTTGTTCCCGTTTGGTGCACTTTATCTACAAGCACTGAAGAAATGGACTCAAATGTGATTTTATTGCAATATTGCACTATTTTATTGTATTGAGTATTGCCTTATCTATTTTGCACTATTTCTGCACTAACCTTTTAAATTTTCAGCAACATTCAAGTCTACTGTGCCTGTTGTGTGTATTCTCATGCAGGTTCCGCAATGTGATTATATGCACTTTTTGTATGGACATTGGACTTTATACTGTTAGATAGCCAGATAGTGAGCACCTTACTTCTTTGCTTTTGTGGACTGCCTCTGAGGACATCTGGTACATCATAAGCAAGTCTAACATCACCGTTGCTCATTATAGACTGCCTTTGAGGACATTAAATACTAATGGCTCTTACTTTAGCTAGAAAGCTTAGGGAGACCCCCAAGCTCCATATACGACTATAGCCACGTCGTGGAGTATTGAGCGCTTAGTGCAGTATTGGTTTATTGGTTCGCTGCAAGAGGGAAAACTGTTGTTAGACACCCTACTCAGGCGGGGATCCATAGGTAGCTGTCTTTTATATCAGTCTATGTATGTGTATTTATATGCGGCACTTACATTTTTCCCAGGTACCCTTGGAGCACACACACACACACACACACATATATATATATATATATATATATATATATATACACCTTAAGCACAAGACGAGGGCAGCTTGGTTTTTAAGTAAGGGGGTATGTAACGCCCCAGAGGTGCATTACCATCTTTTGCACCCTGCCACTATCTCTTATAGTTATCCTACTGTCATCCTATGTATTTATTTCCCAGGTCCTGCATAATGTGCATTCCCTATGTTGTTATGTAACTGTTCAAGTGTATTATGCCTGGTTCACCAGCAGATGACAGCATAAATAGCAGAGCTATCATACTTAGAGTAGAACCTTCCTTTCCATTCTAACTACCCCCCCCCCTATAGTGTGGTGAGCGTGTTCCACTTGCTGCAGGGAGGGTGGAGTTCAGTTAGAGAGTAGGTTGGAAGGCATCAGGAGCATGTCCCTGCTGGACGAGCCCTGTTTAGGCCAGCCAGAGCACCCTCAGCTCTGCTGGACATGAATGCAGAAACTGGAAGCCTCAGAAGCCAGGAAGAAAGTTTCCCTGAACAAGTCCAGAGACAGACCAGACTACAAAGTTAAGTACAGCATAAAGAAGAAGCTAAGTTCTATAGCCAACCTGTCAGCACAGCAGAGCCAGAGAGCGACAGATGTAGCAGAGAGGAGTTTGCCTGCCACAGTTAATGCCAAAGCCTGCTGGTAACCAAGACAAAGTTGGAAGATTGTTTCTGATGAACGTTTATTCAAGTAAAGCTGTTATTGAACTTCATCACAAGGTTTGGACTCAGTTTATTTCATCATCCCCTTTATCAACTACCTCTTTTGTCTGCTACGGAGCCAACGCCTGGGGTTCCAGTGTATCCAGGTAGGAGCACCGTGACATGTGCACAACACCTTAAGGGACATTTAGGCCACCCTACACCTGGGTACCATCTACCGTATCACTTAAAGGGGTCCTGTAGCCTTGTTGCTTCACTGCAACTGGCGCCACGAAAACAAACACTTATCTCATCTTAAAGAGACCCCTTGTGGACCGCGCTTGTTGCAGATCCAACTGTGTTCTCCAGTAACCAGCTGGCAAGTATCCGAGTCTGATAACTAATTGTTTCATATATTTAGGTAGTCATGACAGGAACAGTCTGAGAAAGTATGGGTTTAAGTGTCAGAGGGAACATCAGGAGCAAGGGCTTGATATCTGAGGTGGTCAGATAAGGAGAAGGCTTCTATTTATAACGGTACGCTGCAAAAATTTCTTATGCCAACAAGTTGTTCTCCAAAGCACCATGCATGCTGGACACTGCTGTCTGATAAGACCACTTTACCAGTAGATATGTGCATCATATCACAATGCATCCTCCTATAGGGATTATTTTAGGCATGTAGCTGACCGAATAGGGTCTGTTAGGGGCCTGTTCGGTTTCCATTCAGAAACCTGATTTATTAGCAGAGGAAAAAGTCCTGCATGCCGGGTTTTTCTCTCTACTGTTACTGACGGAATCTGCAATGGATGCCCCAAAAGGAGCCTGCTGCGCAGATGTGAACAAGCCCTAAGCATATAAGAAACGTTTACACAGGCTGATAAGTGGCTTTCTATGTACACAGGCAATGTACTGCTTACCACATGCAAGCTGTACAGTGACTGAACAGTCTTGCTGCAAGGAAAGGGGGTCAGTCAGCACATCCCAAAGTGCAGGTGCACGTTGCTATGGCTAAATACACAAAAAACATATACAATGCAACAGCACTTTGCAGACCAAATAAAGTACTAAACGTCATAATAAATGCTCTAACGTTAAACCTATGCTTATTAATAAAGTAGAAATGCTTAGCAAATGAATTTTGTACTAAATTATTTGCACACAAACGTATTTTCGTTTCCGTTCCATTTTTTTTTGCAGACCGTATGCGGAACCATTCATTTCAATGGGTCCGCAAAAAAAGTAAGGTACTCCGTGTGCATTCCGTTTCCGTATTACCGTTCCGCAATATTTTAAATCTTGTACTATTATTGTCCGCAAATCACGTTCCGTGGCTCCATTCAAGTCAATGGGTACGCAAAAAATACGGAATGTATATGGAACACATCCGTATGTCATCCGTATTTTGCGGATCCATGCCCACTTTGCCCATGTGTTTACTGTTTACAAACATAACAGTACATTACATAATGATTACAAATCTTCTGTTTCCGTTTGCGATCCGCAAAAAACGGTTCGCATACGGAAATCATAAGGAGATAAATATGAAACGGAAACACTATGGATACAAAAAACGGAAACACAGATCCGTGAAAAACAGACTGCAAAACACATACAGTCGTGTGAACAAGTCCTTAGGGTCCATTCACACATCCGTTGTGCATTGCGGATCCGCAATACACCTGGCCAGCACCCCCATAGAACTGCCTATTGTGGTCCACAGCTGCGGACAAGAATAGGACATGTTCTATCTTTTTTTACGGAGCCACGGACCGGAGGTTCAGGTGTGCGCTCCGGAAATGCGGACAGCACACTGTGTGCTGTCCGCATCCATTCCTGCCCTATAGAGAATCAATGGGTCCACATCCGTTCCGCAGAATTGCGGAACGGGTGCGGACACTTTCTACGGACGTCTAAATGGACCCTAAAGGGGACTTTTTTATTTTATTTTACAAGTGTTGGAAAGTCTGGTAAATTAATAAAAAACCTTCCTGCAGCCCCTTTGATCCACCTCTTCTCTATTCTGCAACCAGTGTAATATTGCTTTGGCTGCATCGGCGATGTTCCTTATATTGCTGCAGCCAGTCGCTATCCTCACTGGTGTATGCCTCAAGACCGCTGAGGCCAGTGAAGTCATCGCTGCAGCTACAACAATATGTCAATGGTTGTAGCCCGGAGAAGCGGACACAGTGGCAGCACTGGAACCAAGGTTGTGCACGAAAGAAAGGTAATTTTTTATTTTATTTTACCAGGCTCCTGGCACTTTGGTAAGATATTAAAAAAAGCCCTTAAACCCTTTAGATTATGGCTGCTACAAGTTGACAACTTTTGAGTTTTGGAGGAAAAGCTCTTTATATCATGTTGAATGACACTTAATTACCAGTTCTGTGGTGCAGGTGTGGTAGCATAGTGTATGTAGTAGAGTAGGATTTGCTGAGGCACATTACACGCTGTTGGGAGGAGAATTATGCTCCCTGACTGGTTGGGTCACTTAGATTATCATTGGCCGTCTCCTCCCAGTGACTAAACAGTAAACATGTCAGAGAGGAGAAAACTGTGTGTACATATGTAACCTCATCTGGTATCTTGTTGAAAAACTCACCAGTGCACACTGCAGGCTACATTGTGGTCCAACACCTTGATACTAGTTATGTGGTAGGTAAAAACAAAGTTTATATTTTTCAAATACAAAAACAGCAAATAAGCTGGTGACATAAAGGGATAAAAAAAAGTGGAGCTATAAAATGAGTAATAAAATAAATAAATAACTAAATAAGAAAAAATATCCCAACCTGAGTATATAAACATAAAACATGTCCAAATCAGGCCCTCCCAACTGAGGGCTAGTTCACATGGAGGAATTTCAAAGACGTAATCCGCTGCAAAAATCGCCACGGTTTTTCAATTTGAATGCTGTGGATCCGCTTGTGGTTTAGCTCTACTGAATTCAGCTAAAACTGCAAATGGACACCCGCTGCAGCTTCCAGCAGCATCCGTCTGGACACTGCGCCAAAGAAGGACATGTGCTTTCTTGGCGCAGACATGGCTGCACATATAGGGGCACAACCTCCCACTGAAAGCAATGGGAGGCAGATTCTGCGCAACCGCCGTTGTCAAAAGAGGCCATGTGAATTGGCCCTTAGATTTGTCTACTTGGTTTCTCTGTAGGCAGCTGCTGAAATGTGCATTTGCTATACCCCTTTGGATGGAGGATTTTACTTAGGTTATATTATATCCCATCAGGTTTGGACTGCCCCACAGGGGAACTGGTGAATCGCTCGGTGGGTTCCTGAGGAAGGGTGGACCCCCATTCGCCCACCCCTTGCACAAGTGGCACATGACACAGTACATTGACTGCAATACATGCGAATAGGCATCTTACAGAATGTCATCCATATAAAAAAAACTTCTATACATTATTTAATGTACGGTGAAACAAGACATGACTTAAGAACCAGCGCTGTACAAGGTCCGCGGGGCTCTGGGGAACGATCGGGGGGAATCGCGGCACCATGGCTGCTCTTACCGGCAGGCAGCCATGCCGGGTAAGGGCAGCATGATGCTGCACCGCCTCCCTGCAGCTCCAAACGCTGCGATTGGCCGGTCAATGAAGACCAGCACATCGCAGCGCAGGAAGCTGTCACAGGCCAAAAAAATGCAAAAAAAGATGCAGGGTGTGTTCCAAAAGGGGGATAAGGAAAGACACCATTTACCACTGCGAAACCTGCCCTGAAAAACCTGGCCTGTGCATGCAGGACTGTTTCAGAATCTACCACTCATTCATGAAGTTTTAATTTAATTTCATCCTTTCTGCTCTCTGTAATATTTTCACTTCATCTCTCATTTAATTAACCTTGCTTGCAGATCCACTTTCCAACAACCACTACATATTCATATTCAAAGGGATAAAAAAAAGTGGGACAACTGTTAGGTCAAAAGTGTCCCACCCCTTAAAATGTTCGTACGGGGATGCTCTTTCCAAAATAGGGTCACTTCTTGGGGTTTTTAATTTCTGGGGACCTCAGGAATTTGATTAATGTGACATGGCACCTAAAATCCATGTCTGTTTATTCAGGCCTGCAAAATGCATATTTTGCACTTTGCCTCTAGAGCCCCTACTTTTTGGGCTTTACACTGTAGGGCCACCTCAGGGTCTCTTCATATGCGACATAGCTACTAATTAGCATTACAGCTAAATCTGCTCTCTAAAAGCCATATGGTGCTCCTTCCACTCTGAAGCCTGCTGTATGCCCATACATCAGTTTTTGAGCATATATGGGGTGTTGCCGTATTCAGGGGGAAATGGGGAACAAAATGTGAGGTGCATTTTGTCCTGTTACTCCTTGTGAAAGTGAAAAATGGGGGTGAAAAGCTACTTTTCGGGAAAAAAATTGTAATTTTTCCTTTTCACAGCCAAGTGTTTCTTGATTCTGTGAAACGCCTGATGGGTCAAAGTGCTCACTATGCACCTTGAAATATTCCTTGAGGGGTGTAGTTTCCGGAATGGGGTTACTTTTTGGAGGTTTCCAATGTGTAGGGCCACCTCAGGGTGTCTTCATATGTGATATAGCCCTCAATTACCATTCCAGCTAAATCCGCTCTCCAAAAGCCATATGGTGCTCCTTCCACTCTGAAGCCTGCTGTGCGCCTATACATTAGTTTTTGAGCACACATGGGGTGTTTCTGTAAACTCCAGATTCAGGGTAATAGATTTTGAGTTTTGTTTGGCTGTTAACCCTTGATGTGTTGCAGAAAAAAGAGATTAATATTTAAAATGCACTAAAAAAAAGTTAAATGTAGAAATTTCAAGTTTTGGAAATGTTCTTTAAATTTTAAGATCTGCTTCTAAAGTTCTAAGCCTTCTAACGTCCCAAAAAAATAATAAAATGTAATTTTCAAAATCATCCAAACATGAAGTAGACATATGGGGAATGTAAAGTAATAACTATTGAAATTTGGAAATTTGCTAATTTTTCCCAACTTTTGTTAAATTTGGTATTTTTATAAATAAAAATGAAATATTTTGACTCAATTTTACCACTGTCATGAAGTACAATATGTGACGAGAAAACAATCTCAGAATGGTAGGTAAAGTATAAGTAAAAGTAAAGTAAAAGCATTTTAAAGTTATTAACACATAAAGTGACACATGTCCGATTTGCTAAAAATTGCCTGGTCCTCAAGGTGAAAAATGTCAGGGTCCTTAAGGGGTTAAGAGACGGCCCAATTTGTTATTATAGATGCATAAGGTGGTGGAGACTTCTAGGAACAGAGGCAGCCCAACCAGTATCCTCTCTCCCCAGGGACCTTCCTTTCTGAAGCCATTTCAAGGACCCCATAATCGATCTTCTTGAGCATCTTGCTGCTGCCTTTCGCTGTAGGCAATATTTGCATCTAACTGTACATCGGGCTACCAGAATAATTTTAATGGTGGGACCTAAGGAACCCTAGTCCGCCAAAGTATCCCATCCCCAGGGGCAGACTGGCAACTTAAAGGGGTTGTCTTACTTTGGCAAATAGCATTTATTATATAGAGGAGGTTAATACAAGCCACTTACTGATATATTGTTATTATCGATATTGCTTCCTTTTCTGTCTGGATACATGATATTATATACTGCTCGTTTCCATGGTTACGACTAGGGATGAGCGAATCGACTTCGGATGAAACATCTGAAGTCGATTCACATAAAACTTTGTTTGAATACTGTATGGAGTGAGTGCTCTGTACAGTATTAGAATGTATTGGCTCCTATGAGCTGAAGTTATAACTTCACGAAGTCTCGTGAGACTTCGGGTAATAACTTCATAAATTGATTTCTACTGTAAAAAAAAACATTTTCCGAGCTCTGGTTCGGTTCCAAGTGGTATTATTATTACCCGAAGTCTCGCGAGACTTCACAAAGTAATTACTTCAGCTCATAGTAGCCAATACATTATAATACTCTACAGTATTCAAACGAAGTTTTATGCGAATCGACTTCGGATGTTTCATCCGAAGTCAATTCGCTCATCCCTAGTTATGACCACCCTGCAATCCAGCAGCAGGGGTCATGCTTGCACACTATAGCAAAAAGCACTAGCCTATGTGCGCTCCATCAGAGAGGCCAGCGCTAAAAGTGGCTCCATTTTGTAGTTGGGTCCAAATTGTCAGAAGACAGTGCCAGCAATACCATATTGCGGGATATTATACCAACCCAGCAGAGCCACAGTGCATCTCAATATACTGCCCTAGCACCACAAAATACATCTCTTAAAATTGCCACTGGTTGGTCAAAAGGAGGGCTCAGGCAGCCCCATGAGAATCGTGCCACTGGGAAGTTTCCCTGTATGGTTTATAGCCAATCTACCCCTTCCCATCCCTCCTACCCCTTTGCCCTTCATACACACAACTTCATAACCAATGTTTGGGCTCTTTGTACATTACTGCTCATATTGTACCATAAGGATGTTGTTATTTATACTTCTGTATTGATTTCCTTTTTCATAAAAAAAAAAAAAAATCTGGATTTTTCGTGAATTTTTTTAGTACACTGTAAACACAGGACCTGTACTTAACTACAGGCATCTCAGGTGCATAACTGGAAAAGGCTTGGCCCCACAGCAAATTTTTGAACACGACCTCTTAGTTCATCCACACAGTAGTGCTCCCCCTAATGTAAGTAAATGTCCATAGTGGTGTAAATAAAATAAAAATCAGTAATACTCATCTAGCCCGTTCTCGCGGTGAGTGGAGCAGATCCCGCTCCTCCCAGCAGACGTCATGCAGATGATCCCCAGCCTATACGCTCTTCTACTCCGTCTAGCAGGTAATGTGACTGTATCATGCCTCCTGGAGAGAGCACAGCCGGGGAATGAGGCCCGGGCTATAATGGATGACAGACATTCATTACGGCCTGGGCCTCGCATTGGCATAAGTACAGTATTACTGTCTGTGTACTGACAGTAGGGTGGCCACTTTTATAACCCCAAAAAAGAGGACATTGCACCCTCAAAAGCAGGATATCACACCCAGTGCGCAACGATACAACACACAGTAGGAAAATCTAAATACCAGGTCAGCCAAATTTAACTAGAAATCTATAAGTTAAATCATTGCTTTTCTAACCAAACTTGGCTTCTACTTGTCATATTTAGCTCCCCTCCTCGCTGCCTACAAGAGTTTGCTATTGGACCTTACAAGGAAGAGGTATACAAGAAGAAAACTACAACTCTCAGCATATATAGGCGAATATTATGTGATATCAGTAGACATTACAGGGAGGAGATATCATAAGAGAACTACAGCTCCCAGCATGCCCTGTCCATTCTAGAAAAAGACACTGCCATTAGGGAATACCACTGCCATGAAGGGATTTACTTGTCTGAAGTAATATTTAGGTAGGTCGTGCATGTCAAAATAACATCCCTGTAGAGGTTATTATGTCTAAGTTCTTCTATTCTTCGATATACACGTGGTCTGCGGTTGTGAGGCCGGTTGGATGTACTGCCAAATTCTCTGAAACGCCTTTGGAGACGGCTTATGGTAGAGAAAGGAACATTCATTGCATGGGCAACAGCTCTGGTAGACATTCCTGCAGTCAGCATGCCAGTTGCACGCTCCCTCAAACGTTGCAACATCTGTGGCATTGTGCTGTGTGATCAAACTGCACATTTCAGAGTGGCCTTTTATTGTGGGCAGTCTAAGGCACACCTGTGCAATATTCATGCTGTCTAATCAGCACCTTGATATGCCACACCTGTGAGGTGGGATGGATTATCTCTGCAAAGGAGAAGTGCTCACTAACACAGATTTAGACAGATTTTTGAACAATATTTGAGAATAATAGGTCTTTTGTGAATGTAGAAAATGTTTCAGATCTTTGAGTTCAGCTCATACAAAATGGGAGCAAAACCGAAAATGTTGCGTTTATATTTTTGTTCAGTGTACATGGTCAAGCCACATTATTATGACCACTTTGATGTCAGTAGCGCATAGCTCATGAAGGAAGTCACATGCCATTAGCTGGCTTGGTGGGTATATAAGGTGTGTGATAGGCTGTCTGCACACATATCCCTCTTTGCTGTCATTAGTAAAAGGGGCGATTTATCAGAATTGCAAAAAGGGATGATTATTGGCTTTCGGGCCAAAGGGTGTTCTAATGGCTCTTCTGTTGGATTTGGCCAAAAGGGTTAATCTTTGCTTCCTATTTGTATTGGTGAGCCTTGGACGCCTATTACCCTGTCACCAGTTATTCTTTATGGGACCACTTGTTAGGAAATTCTAACTGCTACTTACCATGAACACCCCACAAGACCTGTTGTTTTTTAAGGTTCTCTGACGCAGTCATCTAGCCATCACAATCTGTTTCCTTGTCACAGTTAGGCTCAGACTGGCCCACAGGGTACAGGTGAATCCCCCATGGTCCTCGAGCAAGCTGGGCCCTAGTTCCCTATCCCCTGCGCACATGGCACAGTAGACTGACTTCACTACCTATATATAGGCAGCATATAGCATCTCAACCAGCCTATGTCCTTATAAAAAATAGGAAGATTATTTAACAGTTTATTATTATATATTATCATCTGTACAGCGCTATGGAATGAATGGCGCTCTAATAATAAATAATAATAATAGAAGTATTTGGTGGCTGAGATGACTTGAAGACACCGAGGCATGCCATCCAGTATCCTTGTTCACTAGGCACTTGGCTTCTTGATGTCTCTGCAGGGACCCTTATAATTAATCACCTTGTATAGTCTTGCTGCTGTCTGCCACTGTGTGAACGGGTAATATTTGTATGTATCTGTGTAGTGAACCCCCAGAACAAATGTTACTGGTGGGCCCTAGGCACCCCAGTTCGACCCTGATTGTCGCCCTCTCTTATCCCCTCCCTGAAATATCCTCTGATATGAACTGGATATGATGGTATTTGTAGTTCTCTTCTCCTCAACCTCACTCTTGTAATATCTTCTGATATCACATAACAGCCTGGATATGCTGGGAAATGTAGTCCTCTCCTCTTGTACACCCTCCGTGTAATGTCCTCTGATATCACATTATAGCCTGGATTCAAAAAAGTGGAGTGGACTGTGCAGTGGTCTTGAAGTTGCCACCATACTGCAGCTTATAATGAGTGCTGCTGCCCCTTTAAATTATTTCATCCACGCTTTTTAATGTAAGAGTCGGTGCCACTATGGGTGCGGAGGGAGCCTAGCAGTCATGTATGATGTCTGCCCTCTGTCACCTGTCTTCTTGTGTCTGATGAGTAAAGGGCCCAGCACCAATCAGGGATGTGGCTGGCGATCAGTCAGATGTCTAGGCTCAGTCAAGGAGAGAAAACAGCAAGAGGCAGTTGAGGGGAAGATGACAGTTTGGAGGAGGGAAGAGAGTGTCTAATGGCCTCCATAGCCTGGCCCTGACAAGACAGCCCTGATCCACATCTTGTTAGTGTGAGTTGTCAGAAACTGCAAGCAAGTGCTCTCAGGGTGAGATTTGTAATTATAGGGCCGTGTGCCTCAGTGAAAGACTGACACCATCAAGCTGTTTACCTGATAGACTGTTCAGTTGCCCATAGCAACCGGCAAGCTTATAGTAACAATGTAACCATCAAGCTTTGTGCCCAATGGTGACTGTAACCACTGTTACATTGCGCCCGCTGCTTGGGGAAAGTCATGATGCAAATGTCTGTATCATGGCTGCGCCATACTAAAGCGCGGTCCCAGGATAGGATCGAGGGTCACATATAAAACTGACCACACCATGCTGTTAGTATGTTCATTTACATAGTGCAGTCTGGAAGGGGTTAACCAAGAGCCAATGGTCTGGGTACTCGGTTTCAGCGCCCGGAATAGTGGCTGTCCGTAACAGAACGAACATGCTCCCCTGAAGGAGAAAACCCTGCGATCGCCAGGGAACCATAAATATATGGTGGTTATCCAAACTGGAGTATATTGACAAAGTGCGGTCAGGAAGGGGTTAAGGGCCTCTGCAGTAAGGCCCATTGACAGTTGCTAAAGGGTTAACCCTTCAGAACATTAGTCATAGACACCTATGACATCACAAGCACGTGTGTCATAAGTGAAAAACTCTTGTAAAAAGCAGGCGAGCGGCCATATTTGGTGCCGTACCTGATCGCCTGAGGACCTTGAGCTTGACTACCCCCTAGCAGGAAGCCCATCACCCAATGGAAGGAAAGGGACATCCACCTAGCCAACCAGATCAGCCCGGCTGCTGCACCTCCTCCTCCTTAATATTTATGTGGCAGCCACATAGTGGCATTACCCTCTAAGCCCAAGGGAAGGGCAGCCCTCCAGCCATGGTCACCTAAAGGTTTCCTCCACAGGGGGTTTTCCTCTCCTGAGTGCTGGAGGGTGACTCTCCGTGAGTCGGGGGTTTGCCAATTTTAATATTTTAAATAAACAATTTGGCCATTTATTCCCCAATTCATGTTTTCTGGGTCTTTATTCTGTGTCTTTATTTTGCGTTCTATGGTTTTAGGGGTGTATGCATGATTTTCCCAGGGAGGAGGTTAAAGGGGTATTCCCATCTGGGACATATATGGTATATACTGATAGGATGTGCCATATATGCCCTATCGGGATCTGCTCATGTGTCCACAGCAGTGGTCCGAAGTAAAAGGCAAGCACATTGCGCAGGCGTGGTGTCCTCTCCATTCATTGTTATGGGAGTTCCAAAAATAGCGAGAACAAGCATCACAAGCGCGACCACCTGTCCACAAGCATGCCCTGTCCATTCTTGAAAAAGACACTGCCATTAGGGAATACCACTGCCATGAAGAGATTTACTTGTCTGAAGTAATATTTAGGTAGGTCGTACATGTCAAAATAACATCCCTGTAGAGGTTATTATGTCTAAGTTCTTCTATTCTTTGATATACACGTGGTCTGCGGTTGTGAGGCCGGTTGGATGTACTGCCAAATTCTCTGAAACGCCTTTGGACACGGCTTATGGTAGAGAAAGGAACATTCATTGCATGGGCAACAGCTCTGGTAGACATTCCTGCAGTCAGCATGCCAATTGCACGCTCCCTCAAACGTTGCAACATCTGTGGCATTGTGCTGTGTGATCAAACTGCACATTTCAGAGTGGCATTTTATTGTGGGCAGTCTAAGGCACACCTGTGCAATATTCATGCTGTCTAATCAGCACCTTGATATGCCACACCTGTGAGGTGGGATGGATCATCTCGGCAAAGGAGAAGTGCTCACTAACACAGATTTAGACAGATTTTTGAACAATATTTGAGAATAATAGGTCTTTTGTGAATGTAGAAAACGTTTCAGATCTTTGAGTTCAGCTCATACAAAATGGGAGCAAAACCGAAATTGTTGCGTTTATATTTTTGTTCAGTGTACATGGTCAAGCCACATTATTATGACCACTTTGATGTCAGTAGCGCATAGCTCATGAAGGAAGTCACATGCCATTAGCTGGCTTGGTGGGTATATAAGGTGTGTGATAGGCTGTCTGCACACATATCCCTCTTTGCTGTCATTAGTAAAAGGGGCGATTTATCAGAATTGCAAAAAGGGATGATTATTGGCTTTCGGGCCAAAGGGTGTTCTAATGGCTCTTCTGTTGGATTTGGCCAAAAGGGTTAATCTTTGCTTCCTATTTGTATTGGTGAGCCTTGGACGCTGTTACGGTATAACCCGGTATAGTGAGGGTTAATACCGTTCGGGCGATTCCCCTGGAGAAGAGCACAGCAACCCACAACCGCTGGAATCCACCGAACTGGAACCATACGAAGTCCTCCTTTCCTGGAACAGGCAAGAGAACGTTCTGATGTAGCAATTCCCCCCAAGTACGAGACGAGGCTCCGTATTAATGGTTAAACAGGAATTCTAACTCTATTGAGGGCTACCTGCCCGGTATTTATGCAGGTCTCCCACCTGGTGGACACTCCCCTAGGGGACCAGAAGGAAGACTGCGACACGGGATACAGCAGCCAATCACACACAATGGGACAATACAGACACCCCCAGCATATCCCTCCCCTCTGCCTGTGATACAATTACCCTACACAGGTTAATGTAATCATCACAGGCAGGAGAATACACAATGTCTTCTGTCCTGGAGACAATCGAGGGCTCATTCAATTATCTCTCAGGACAAAGGGAAATTGCCAATACACACGTGGGGACAATAGGACAGACATCACTATTCAATATACAATGTCCCACCCTTTACAGTACACACAGACATTTAACATATCCCCAGATGGCTTGGATCTGAGCGCTCAATATATCCAAACAGCGCTCAGATGCCACAAACACAGTCAAATCGCCATAGGGTTTAAGTTTAGCGTGGGCTGATGAGAGGGCCCATAATCCTGGGGTAAGAGGCTGGCAATCTGTCCCCTCCAAAACTCAGTGGCGAGTTTGGTTTCGCCACACATCTCCCCTTTTCCAAACAGACTAACAGGGTATCTGACCTTCTGCCGGTCAGTGCCCTTGTTAGTCCAGCAGCCCACCCACAAAACAGAAACAGCAGTACAGCCCACCCACAATAAATGGTTACTACACCTGAGCAAGGGATAAACCTGTCCATGTCCATGTGCCTCACTACGGCTGTGTGGGGGACTGGTAGACTGCCTGAGTGGGTTGCTGAGTGGGCAGAGACCAGCGGTACTCTGCCCTGGTGCCAGCGCTACCACGGAAGTAGCCTGGTTGGAGCCTGGTTGTTGTAGGGGGAGACCGACTGTCTCCCCTTTAGATAGACCACCATGCTGCTGTGGGGGGAGACCGACTGTCTCCCCTTTGGCTAAATGGCCCTGTTGCTGGGGGACAGGACCGACTGTCCCTACCCCCTGTGCTGTGAGTGCAGAGACCACGGTCCCATCTGCACTGTTGTGGGGCTTACTGTCTCCCCTGGTGCGTTAAACTGCCGCTGGGGATGGAGACTGGGCTCCCAATTCCCTGTAAATCACACGGCCGATGGGGAATGGAGACGATGCTCTTCTCTCCCTGCAAAACATACTGCCGCTGGGGAGCAGGACCGACTGTCCCTACTCCCTTAAAATCCGGCTGCCGCTGGGGAGAGCAGGTAACAAGCTTCTCTCCCAGACATACTTCCAGCCGCTGGGGAGGGAGACCGACTGTCTCCGCTCCCAACACAGTGTCCTGCTGCTGGGGAAAGGAGACTGGGCTCTCTATTCCCTGCCGGACTCTCTGCCGATGGGGAGGGAGGACAAGGCTCTCCTCTCCCAGTAAGTCACTCTGCTGCTGGGGGCCAGGACCGACTGTCTCTGCCCCCTGTAACTTAGCCTGCCGCTGGGGAGAGGGGGTAACAAGCTCCTCTCCCATACATACTTCCAGCCTCTGGGGAGGGAGACCGTCTGTCTCCGCTCCCAATACAGTGTCCTGCTGCTGGGGAAAGGAGACTGGGCTCTCTATTCCCTGCTGGACACTCTGCCGATGGGACATGGAGCCTGGGCTCCCAATTTCCTGCACTTGACTCTGCCGCTGGGGGACAGGACCGACTGTCTCTGCCCCCTGTAACTCAGCCTGCCGCTGGGGAATGGAGACTGGGCTCCCAATTCCCTGCAGGACCGGTGGAGAGACCTCGGTCCCATCTCCACCGGCCACCTGGGGTTCTTCCCAGTAGACCTCCACAATATCCTCCCAGCTGAAGGGCTCTGGACCTGGGTCTGACACTCTGCTCTCTCGCTGAGCCCTCTCACTGAAGTGGAACAGCTGCTGGTAGTCCTGTTCCAGCTCCATCTCCCAGGTCACCAGGTGGACCAGGTCTTGCTCAATTTTGTGAGTGTCGTCCCAGTCATACCTGCTCTCCCGCCACTCGAAGAGGTCCCTGAACCGGGCTTGTGTAGGGCTCCCAAACTCCAGCTCTGAAAAAGTCTCCCATAACAAGCCAGGACCATCAAACTCCTCTCCCTCTGGCATGTCATGCTCGGCTGTCCGCGGTAGGTACCGAGCTTCATACCACCAGAGTGCCTGGTAGGCATCTTCCAGCCACATCTCCCGCCTTACCAGGTGCTTCAGGTCTTCTACCCACTCTTCCAGGGGCTGCTCTCCTAGGAAGGGCATCCGCAGGGCTACTCGCTTCTGCTGTCGCTGCTCGTCCTTGGGGAGCCTCTCGTCCCGCAGATACTCCACAATACCCAGTGCCTGGTACCAGATGCCTTTGCGGACTGCATCTCGGTCATCCATGACACCCTCATCATACTCCACTAGTGGTTCCATACCAGTGCTGTACTGGGACACGCTTTGCCCTCAAATTGTAAAATCCCCGGTGCCTTCTGTTGCTGTCCTTCTGGCTGTAGGAACGATCCCGCTGCTTGCCAACAGTTGTTACGGTATAACCCGGTATAGTGAGGGTTAATACCGTTCGGGCGATTCCCCTGGAGAAGAGCACAGCAACCCACAACCGCTGGAATCCACCGAACTGGAACCATACGAAGTCCTCCTTTCCTGGAACAGGCAAGAGAACGTTCTGACGTAGCAATTCCCCCCAAGTACGAGACGAGGCTCCGTATTAATGGTTAAACAGGAATTCTAACTCTATTGAGGGCTACCTGCCCGGTATTTATGCAGGTCTCCCACCTGGTGGACACTCCCCTAGGGGACCAGAAGGAAGACTGCGACACGGGATACAGCAGCCAATCACACACAATGGGACAATACAGACACCCCCAGCATATCCCTCCCCTCTGCCTGTGATACAATTACCCTACACAGGTTAATGTAATCATCACAGGCAGGAGAATACACAATGTCTTCTGTCCTGGAGACAATCGAGGACTCATTCAATTATCTCTCAGGACAAAGGGAAATTGCCAATACACACGTGGGGACAATAGGACAGACATCACTATTCAATATACAATGTCCCACCCTTTACAGTACACACAGACATTTAACATATCCCCAGATGGCTTGGATCTGAGCGCTCAATATATCCAAACAGCGCTCAGATGCCACAAACACAGTCAAATCGCCATGGGGTTTAAGTTTAGCGTGGGCTGATGAGAGGGCCCATAATCCTGGGGCAAGAGGCTGGCAATCTGTCCCCTCCAAAACTCAGTGGCGAGTTTGGTTTCGCCACAGACGCCTATTACCCTGTCACCAGTTATTCTTTATGGGACCACTTGTTAGGAAATTCTAACTGCTACTTACCATGAACACCCCACAAGACCTGTTGTTTTGTAAGGTTCTCGGACGCAGTCATCTAGCCATCACAATCTGTTTCCTTGTCACAGTCAGGCTCAGACTGGCCCACAGGGTACAGGTGAATCCCCCATGGTCCTCGAGCAAGCTGGGCCCTAGTTCCCTATCCCCTGCGCACATGGCACAGTAGACTGACTTCACTACCTATATAAAGGCAGCATATAGCATCTCAACCAGCCTATGTCCTTATAAAAAATAGGAAGATTATTTAACAGTTTATTATTATATATTATCATCTGTACAGCACTATGGAATGAATGGCGCTCTAATAATAAATAATAATAATAGAAGTATTTGGTGGCTGAGATGACTTCAAGACACCGAGGCATGCCATCCAGTATCCTTGTTCACTAGGCACTTGGCTTCTTGATGTCTCTGCAGGGACCCTTATAATTAATCACCTTGTAGAGTCTTGCTGCTGTCTGCCACTGTGTGAATGGGTAATATTTGTATGTATCTGTGTAGTGAACCCCCAGAACAAATGTTACTGGTGGGCCCTAGGCACCCCAGTTCGACCCTGATTGTCGCCCTCTCTTATCCCCTCCCTGAAATATCCTCTGATATGAACTGGATATGATGGTATTTGTAGTTCTCTTCTCCTCAACCTCACTCTTGTAATATCTTCTGATATCACATAACAGCCTGGATATGCTGGGAAATGTAGTCCTCTCCTCTTGTACCCCCTCCCTGTAATGTCCTCTGATATCACATTATAGCCTGGATTTAAAAAAGTGGAGTGGACTGTGCAGTGGTCTTGAAGTTGCCACCATACTGCAGCTTATAATGAGTGCTGCTGCCCCTTTAAATTATTTCATCCACGCTTTCAATGTAAGAGTCGGTGCCCCTATGGGTGCAGAGGGAGCCTAGCAGTCATGTATGATGTCTGCCCTCTGTCACCTGTCTTCTTGTGTCTGATGAGTAAAGGGCCCAGCACCAATCAGGGATGTGGCTGGCGATCAGTCAGATGTCTAGGCTCAGTCAAGGAGAGAAAACAGCAAGAGGCAGTTGAGGGGAAGATGACAGTTTGGAGGAGGGAAGAGAGTGTCTAATGGCCTCCATAGCCTGGCCCTGACAAGACAGCCCTGATCCACATCTTGTTAGTGTGAGTTGTCAGAAACTGCAAGCAAGTGCTCTCAGGGTGAGATTTGTAACTATAGGGCCGTGTGCCTCAGTGAAAGACTGACACCATCAAGCTGTTTACCTGATAGACTGTTCAGTTGCCCATAGCAACCGGCAAGCTTAGGCCTCATGCACACGACCGTTTTTTTATGCTGTCCGCAAAAAGGGGTTCCGTTGTTCAGTGATCCGTGTCCGTTTTTGCCTTCCGTTGTTCAGTGATCCGTGTCCGTTTTTGCCTTCCGTTGTGTTTCCGTGTGTCTTCCGTTTTTTTTTGCGGACATGACCCAAAAGATTTTACCAAAAGACAGGCTGACAATTTTTCCCAAGTGCCTGCCAAGGGATCCGCAAAAAAAACGGACCGGAACACGGATGACACACGGATGGCCATCCGCATTTTTTCACGGACCCATTGACTTGAATGGGTCCGTGAACCGTTTTTCACGGACAAGAATAGGACAGGTTATATTTTTTGACGGACTGGAATCACGGACCATGGACGCGGAGGACAAACGGTGCATTTGCCGAGGTTTCCACGCACCCATTGAAAACCAATGGGTCCGCAGAAAATCACGAAAAACGGAGCAACGGACACGGAATCAAACAACGGTCGTGTGCATGAGGCCTTATAGTAACAATGTAACCATCAAGCTTTGTGCCCAATGGTGACTGTAACCACTGTTACATTGCGCCCGCTGCTTGGGGAAAGTCATGATGCAAATGTCTGTTTCATGGCTGCGCCATACTAAAGCGCGGTCCCAGGATAGGATCGAGGGTCACATATAAAACTGACCACACCATGCTGTTAGTATGTTCATTTACATAGTGCAGTCTGGAAGGGGTTAACCAAGAGCCAATGGTCTGGGTACTCGGTTTCAGCGCCCGGAATAGTGGCTGTCAGTAACAGAACGAACATGCTCCCCTGAAGGAGAAAACCCTGCGATCGCCAGGGAACCATAAATATATGGTGGTTATCCAAACTGGAGTATATTGACAAAGTGCGGTCAGGAAGGGGTTAAGGGCCTCTGCAGTAAGGCACATTGACAGTTGCTAAAGGGTTAACCCTTCAGAACATTAGTCATAGACACCTATGACATCACAAGCACGTGTGTCATAAGTGAAGAACCCTTGTAAAAAGCAGGCGAGCGGCCATATTTGGTGCCGTACCTGATCGCCTGAGGACCTTGAGCTTGACTACCCCCGGCCCCTAGCAGGAAGCCCATCGCCCAATGGAAGGAAAGGGACATCCACCTAGCCAACCAGATCAGCCCGGCTGCTGCACCTCCCCCTCCTTAATATTTATGTGGCAGCCACATAGTGGCATTACCCTCTAAGTCCAAGGGAAGGGCAGCCCTCCAGCCATGGTTCCCTAGAGGTTTCCTCCACAGGGGGTTTTCCTCTCCTGAGTGCTGGAGGGTGACTCTCCGTGAGTCGGGGGTTTGCCAGTTTTAATATTTTAAATAAACAATTTGGCCATTTATTCCACAATTCATGTTTTCTGGGTCTTTATTCTGTGTCTTTATTTTGCGTTCTATCGTTTCAGGGGTGTATGCATGATTTTCCCAGGGAGGAGGTTAAAGGGGTATTCCCATCTGGGACATATATGGTATATACTGATAGGATGTGCCATATATGCCCTATCGGGATCTGCTCATGTGTCCACAGCAGTGGTCCGAAGTAAAAGGCAAGCACATTGCGCAGGCGTGGTGTCCTCTCCATTCATTGTTATGGGAGTTCCAAAAATAGCGAGAACAAGCATCACAAGCGCGACCACCTGTCCACAAGCATGCCCTGTCCATTCTTGAAAAAGACACTGCCATTAGGGAATACCACTGCCATGAAGGGATTTACTTGTCTGAAGTAATATTTAGGTAGGTCGTACATGTCAAAATAACATCCCTGTAGAGGTTATTATGTTTAAGTTCTTCTATTCTTCGATATACACGTGGTCTGCGGTTGTGAGGCCGGTTGGATGTACTGCCAAATTCTCTGAAACGCCTTTGGAGACGGCTTATGGTAGAGAAAGGAACATTCATTGCATGGGCAACAGCTCTGGTAGACATTCCTGCAGTCAGCATGCCAATTGCACGCTCCCTCAAACGTTGCAACATCTGTGGCATTGTGCTGTGTGATCAAACTGCACATTTCAGAGTGGGCTTTTATTGTGGGCAGTCTAAGGCACACCACACCTGTGCAATATTCATGCTGTCTAATCAGCACCTTGATATGCCACACCTGTGAGGTGGGATGGATTATCTCGGCAAAGGAGAAGTGCTCACTAACACAGATTTAGACAGATTTTTGAACAATATTTGAGAATAATAGGTCTTTTGTGAATGTAGAAAACGTTTCAGATCTTTGAGTTCAGCTCATACAAAATGGGAGCAAAACCGAAAGTGTTGCGTTTATATTTTTGTTCAGTGTACATGGTCAAGCCACATTATTATGACCACCTTGATGTCAGAAGCGCATAGCTCATGAAGGAAGTCACATGCCATTAGCTGGCTTGGTGGTTATATGAGGTGTGTGATAGGCTGTCTGTACACATATCCCTCTTTGCTGTCATTAGTAAAAGGGGCGATTTATCAGAATTGCAAAAAGGGATGATTATTGGCTTTCGGGCCAAAGGGTGTTCTAATGGCTCTTCTGTTGGATTTGGCCAAAAGGGTTAATCTTTGCTTCCTATTTGTATTGGTGAGCCTTGGACGCCTATTACCCTGTCACCAGTTATTCTTTATGGGACCACTTGTTAGGAAATTCTAACTGCTACTTACCATGAACACCCCACAAGACCTGTTGTTTTGTAAGGTTCTCGGACACAGTCATCTAGCCATCACAATCTGTTTCCTTGTCACAGTCAGGCTCAGACTGGCCCACAGGGTACAGGTGAATCCCCCATGGTCCATAAGCAAGCTGGGCCCTAGTTCCCTATCCCCTGCGCACATGGCAAAGTAGACTGACTTTACTACCTATCAGTGGCGTGGCGGGGGGGGGGGGGCGGTTCTCCCCGGGTGCCGGCTGTCAGGGGGGTGCCAGGGAGAGGGACTGACAGGGGGGAACGGGGAAGCGCTCAGCGCTCCCTCCTGTCATTCCCTTGTAGCATGACCGAGCTCTGTCAGGTCCGGGTACAGAGAGCATCTGTCTCCTGTACCCGGCCGGACTGACCGGAAGTGCGCACACAGCTTGCGCTTCCAGTGAGTCAGCCCGGGTACCGGAGACAAAAGCTCCTGTACCCGCCGCAATGCTCGGCCACGCTACAGCAAAGGTAGGGAGGGAGCGGAGGGGAGGGGGGATCAGAAAGAACATGACAAGAGGGGGGTCAGAAAGAACATGACAATATTGGGGGAGGGGTGATCAAAATGGGGGATCAGAAAAACATGACAAGATGGGGGGATCAGAAAAAGCATGACAAGATGGGGGAGTATGACAAATTACTATGTGGGGGCACTACTGTGTGGTTGGGGGTGTGGGGACACTACTGTGTGGGGGCAATGTGGCGGACACTACTGTGGGGGCAGTATGGGGGACACTACTGTGTGGGGACACTACTGTGTGGGGACAGTGTGGCGGACAATACTGTGTGGGGACAGTGTGGCAGACACTACTGTGTGTGGGGGACAGTGTGGCGGATACTACTGTGTGGGGGCAGTGTGGGGACACTACTGTGTGTGGGGCACAGTGTGGCGGACACTACTGTGTGTGGGGGACAGTGTGGCGGACACTACTGTGTGGGGGACAGTGTGGGGGCACTACTGTGAGGGGGCAGTGTGGCGGACACTGCTGTGAGGGGGGCAGTGTGGCGGACACTACTGTGTGGGGGCAGTGTGGCGGACACTACTGTGTGGGGGCAGTGTGGGGACACTACTGTGTGTGGGGGCAGTGTGGCGGACACTACTGTGTGTGGGGGCAGTGTGGCGGACACTACTGTGTGGGGGCAGTGTGGCGGACACTACTGTGTGTTGGGCAGTGTGGGGGACACTACTGTGTGGGGGACAGTGTGGCGGACACTGCTGTGTGGGGGACAGTGTGGCGGACACTACTGTGTGGGGGGCATTGTGGGGGACACTACTGTGCGAGGGGCAGTGTGCGGGGAGTGTGGCGGACACTACTGTGTAATGGGGCAGTGCGGGGACACTATTGTGTGAGGGGCAGTATGGCGGACACTACTGTGTGGGGGCAGTGTGGCGGACACTACTGTGTAAGGGGCAGTGTGGGGAACACTACTGTGTGGGGGCAGTGTGGCAGACACTACTGTGTAAGGGGCAGTGTGGGGGACACTACTGTGCGAGGGGCAGTGTGGCGGACACTACTGTGTAAGGGGCAGTGCGGGGGACACTATTGTGTGAGGGGCAGTATGGCGGACACTACTGTGTGTGGGCAGTGTGGCGGACACTACTGTGTAAGGGGCAGTGTGGGGAACACTACTGTGTGGGGGCAGTGTGGCGGACACTACTGTGTAAGGGGCAGTGTGGGGAACACTACTGTGTGGGGGCAGTGTGGCGGACACTACTGTGTAAGGGGCAGTGTGGGGGACACTACTGTGTGGGGGGCAGTGGGGCAGACACTACTGTGTAAGGGGCAGTGCGGGGGACACTATTGTGTGAGGGGCAGTATGGTGGACACTACTGTGTGTGGGCAGTGTGGCGGACACTACTGTGTAAGGGGCAGTGTGGGGAACACTACTGTGTGGGGGCAGTGTGGCGGACACTACTGTGTAAGGGGCAGTGTGGGGACACTACTGTGTGGGGGCAGTGTGGCAGACACTACTGTGTAAGGGGCAGTGCGGGGACACTATTGTGTGAGGGGCAGTATGGTGGACACTACTGTGTGTGGGCAGTGTGGCGGACACTACTGTGTGGGGGCAGTGTGGGGAACACTACTGTGTGGGGGCAGTGTGACGGACACTACTGTGTAAGGGGCAGTGTGGCGGACACTACTGTGTGGGGGCAGTGTGGCGGACACTACTGTGTGGGGGGCAGTGTGGCGGACACTACTGTGTAAGGGGCAGTGTGGGGGACACTACTGTGTGGGGGCAGTGTGGCGGACACTACTGTGTGGGGGGCAGTGTGGGGACACTACTGTGTGGGGGCAGTGTGGGAGACACTACTGTGTGGGGGCAGTGTGGGAGACACTACTGTGTGGGGGCAGTGTGGGGACACTACTGTGTGGGGGCAGTGTGGGGACACTACTGTGTGGGGGCAGTGACACTACTGTGTGGGGGCAGTGTGGGGACACTATTGTGTGGGGGCAGTGTGGGGACACCACTGTGTGAGGAACAGTGTGGCGGACACTGCTGTGTGGGGGCACTACTGTGTTGGGGACAGTAGTGTGTGGGGGAAATTACTATATGGGGGCAGCGTGAGAGGCGTTGCTATTGGGGAGACATTGTAGGGGCAATTCTATTATTTCTGGGGATAATAATAGGGTATTATTATTACTGGGGGCAATCTAGGAGACATTATAACCTCTGTAGACACTATAGGGACATTTGGGGTCATTTATCAACCTGGTGTACAGTAGAACTGGCTTAGTTGCCCCAGCAGCCAATCAGATTCCACCTTTCATATTTGACAGCTCTTTAGGAAATCCAGTTCTACTTTACACCAATTTGATAAATGACCCCAATTATGTCTATTAGGAGGTTGATGGAAAAACTGAGAAATCTAACGTGTCTGTGTTACTAACTCTGCAGAGACGAAATGCGACTGAAATAATGTGTCTTGGCGGTCTGGGTCTAACGAAGGAGAAGAGGAAAGAGAAGGTCTACATGACAGGAGTCATGTCCCTGATGTAAGAGGTATGTGCCCAAATAATGGGGGGGGGGGGTTTGCCAGAGAAAGGACCCGCCCCGGGTGCCAAAAACCCTGGGCACGCCACTGCTACCTATATATAGGCAGCATATAGCATCTCAACCAGCCTATGTCCTTATAAAAAATAGGAAGATTATTTAACAGTTTATTATTATATATTATCATCTGTACAGCGCTATGGAATGAATGGCGCTCTAATAATAAATAATAATAATAGAAGTATTGGTGGCTGAGATGACTTGAAGACACCGAGGCATGCCATCCAGTATCCTTGTTCACTAGGCACTTGGCTTCTTGATGTCTCTGCAGGGACCCTTATAATTAATCACCTTGTATAGTCTTGCTGATGTCTGCCACTGTGTGAACGGGTAATATTTGTATGTATCTGTGTAGTGAACCCCCAGAACAAATGTTACTGGTGGGCCCTAGGCACCCCAGTCCGACCCTGATTGTCGCCCTCTCTTATCCCCTCCCTGAAATATCCTCTGATATGAACTGGATATGATGGTATTTGTAGTTCTCTTCTCCTCAACCTCACTCTTGTAATATCTTCTGATATCACATAACAGCCTGGATATGCTGGGAAATGTAGTCCTCTCCTCTTGTACCCCCTCCCTGTAATGTCCTCTGATATCACATTATAGCCTGGATTCAAAAAAGTGGAGTAGACTGTGGAGTGGTCTTGAAGTTGCCACCATACTGCAGCTTATAATGGGTGCTGCTGCCCCTTTAAATTATTTCATCCACGCTTTCAGTGTAAGAGCCGGTGCCCCTATGGGTGCAGAGGGAGCCTAGCAGTCATGTGTGATGTCTGCCCTCTGTCACCTGTCTTCTTGTGTCTGATGAGTAAAGGGCCCAGCACCAATCTGGGATGTGGCTGGCGATCAGTCAGATGTCTAGGCTCAGTCAAGGAGAGAAAACAGCAAGAGGCAGTTGAGGGGAAGATGACAGTTTGGAGGAGGGAAGAGAGTGTCTAATGGCCTCCATAGCCTGGCCCTGACAAGACAGCCCTGATCCACATCTTGTTAGTGTGAGTTGTCAGAAACTGCAAGCAAGTGCTCTCAGGGTGAGATTTGTAATTATAGGGCCGTGTGCCTCAGTGAAAGACTGACACCATCAAGCTGTTTACCTGATAGACTGTTCAGTTGCCCATAGCAACCGGCAAGCTTATAGTAACAATGTAACCATCAAGCTTTGAGCCCAATGGTGACTGTAACCACTAAGCATTGCGCCCGCTGCTTGGGCAAAGTCATGATGCAAATGTCTGTTTCATGGCTGCGCCATATTAAAGCGCGGTCCCAGGATAGGATCGAGGGTCACATATAAAACTGACCACACCATGCTGTTAGTATGTTCATTTACATAGTGCAGTCTGGAAGGGGTTAACCAAGAGCCAATGGTCTGGGTACTCGGTTTCAGCGCCCGGAATAGTGGCTGTCAGTAACAGAACGAACATGCTCCCCTGAAGGAGAAAACCCTGCGATCGCCAGGGAACCATAAATAGTTGGTGGTTATCCAAACTGGAGTATATTGACAAAGTTCGGTCAGTAAGGCACATTGACAGTTGCTGAAAGGGTTAACCCTTCAGAACATTAATCATAGACACCTATGACATCACAAGCACGTGTGTCATAAGTGAAGAACCCTTGTAAAAAGCAGGCGAGCGGCCATATTTGGTGCCGTACCTGATGGCCTGAGGACCTTGAGCTTGACTACCCCCGCCCCCTAGCAGGAAGCCCATCGCCCAATGGAAGGAAAGGGACATCCACCTAGCCAACCAGATCAGCCCGGCTGCTGCACCTCCCCCTCCTTAATATTTATGTGGCAGCCACATAGTGGCATTACCCTCTAAGCCCAAGGGAAGGGCAGCCCTCCAGCCATGGTTCCCTAGAGGTTTCCTCCACAGGGGGTTTTCCTCTCCTGAGTGCTGGAGGGTGACTCTCCGTGAGTCGGGGGTTTGCCAATTTTAATATTTTAAATAAACAATTTGGCCATTTATTCCCCAATTCATGTTTTCTGGGTCTTTATTCAGTGTCTTTATTTTGTGTTTCTATGGTTTCAGGGGTGTATGCATGGTTTTCCCAGGGAGGAGGTTAAAGGGGTATTCCCATCTGGGACATATATGGTATATATTGATAGGATGTGCCATATATGCCCTATCGGGACCTGCTCATATATCCACAGCAGTGGTCCGAAGTAAAAGGCAAGCACATTGCGCAGGCGTGGTGTCCTCTCCATTCATTGCTATGGGAGTTCCAAAAATAGCGAGAACAAGCATCACAAGTGGGACTACCTCTCCATTTACCACTATGGGACTCCATAAAATAGCCAAACCAGAGCTCAGCTATAATGTCCCAAATGGAAATACTCTTTAAAATGAAATTCCTTATGAAATAACTAAGTTAGCAGGACTCTTAACAGTGTTAGGAGTCCCAGCACCGTTGCACCAAATGAGAACAGTCGCTGGTGTCGCCAAGGATCAACGACTGTTCAGGTGAACACTGTGGGGTGAATGAATCAATCTTTTACACCATTTTTATGGCGTTGGAAAGTTGCAAATTTAGCCACATATCCCATTTTGTACTTAGACTGGAACACAGCCTGGCCTAAATATATAAATGCTTATCATATATAATATTAGGGGATTACACACAATAAATAATAACATAGGCGTACCTCCCCCTTAAGCAATGGGTTCTCATTCATCAAAGTTATCTACCAGTCATAGCCCATAGCAACCAATCAGAAAGCAGCTATTATTTTTCCAGAGCAGTTAAAGGGGTTGTCCGGGTTCAGAGCTGAACCCGGACATACCTCCATTTTCACCCTGGCAGCCCCCCTGACTTGAGCATCGGAGCAGTTCATGCTCCGATGCGCTCCCCTGCCCTGCGCCAGATATACAGGGCAAGGCATCTTTTGTTTATAATAACACACTGCGGGGTAGAAGCTTCCGCCCGGCAGTGTGTTCGGTGACATCACCAGCTCTGACGGGCGTGCTTTAGCAGCACAAAAACCCGCCCATCAGTGTCGGTGACGTCACCGAGCTTCCTGGCAGCCCCATGCTCCGATGCTCAAGTCAGGGGGGCTGCCTGGGTGAAAATGGAGGTATGTCCGCCCCGGGTTCAGCTCTGAACCCAGACAATCCCCTTTAAAGAAACGAAAGCTGAGGTCTGATTGGTTGCTAGGGGCAACAAGGACAGTCCTTAATGAGGCGCAAGATGTACGTTGGAACAGATTTTTTGCATGTCAGTATGATTACAGTATAGCAATAACACCACAAATCGCAGTCCCAGTGCCCTCATTGTGCCCCTTTACCATAAGTGCCAGACTGAGCCCTTATACATTTAGTCTAGTGTCTGGGATTGCCCTCATAGCTGCCAACCATAGTTAGTGCCAGCCACACCACTCCTACTAATCTTACAATCGTGCTATCCACATTCTCCCCATTAGAGATCGTGAGCGAAAACGCCAGGGTGGAAATAGAGGTATGTCCGGGTTATCTCATGAAATGCAGTGCCAAATGCACACTTGTTTCCGAATAAATCAAAAGCAGGCAACTTTCTAAATAATCTTTTTGATGCTGACAGCCTGGGTAACTCTTTCATGTAGCTGGCAGTGCTGCTGCTTTAACATACATCCAACAGCACACAGCTGTGTTGGCTCTCTTACTTTACGGCTCCCTTATATCAGTGTTACGGATACCAGCAGGGAGGGAGAGGAGGGAGGAAAGCATCAAAGTCTTCAGGGGAAGGAAGATTACACAGGCTATACTCAGGCCCGTTTTAACCAAAGAGGAAACCATGCAGATTCATTGGGCCCCATGGCATTAGTTCCAACTCTATCCTATTCCTTGGTATTTAATTTGCATCAGCGATGATAATTTCTGGTATTTTTTGGCTGGCCACCTCTTTACTCTTACATGTCTCTCCTCTGATCCACTGTATACATATACACTGGATAACATGAAATGACTGACTTTAGGTCTCCCATCTGTATTCTCCGTGTCCCACTGCTGTTACTCCATCAATGCACAGAGGCCATTTGTAATTACCCTGGCTCTCTGTTCGGCACCACCTTGGATCTGAGGACATAAGTTATATGAGAGTCAGGGGTTTGATCCTGCAGGGGAACCCACAATGACTAGTGCACACTGGTATACTACAAGTTGTAGAAAGGGTGGTGAAGGGACGGTGCCTATATAATCCTCCTGACATAGTAGCAGTTCACATAGTTGGAGAATTATAATTAAACATGTTACAACATCCAAAGGATGAAGAAGCAGCCCTCCAATATCACAGTGAATGTGAAGCCAAATGCACAGACAAGCAATATTTCAGTTCCCATTGGAACGACTTTTAAGTTTGAACTGATACTATGTTGGGGGCACTGTGACTGTGCAGACACAAAAGTGGGCACTGTTACTCTATCGATGCACAAAGGAGCCACTATTACTGTCAAGAGGGCAGTATTCACTGGCGTAGCTATAGGGGTCGCAGCGGTCGCAATTGCGACCGGGCCCCTAAGTCAGGGGGGCCCACGGGGCCCCCTCAAGCCTGGGAGAAACAGTCAAGCCCTACCTGCGGGCTGTGTGCGGCACGCCGGCACCACAGCTAACTAATCACATAGGGGGTGGAGCGGAGGCTGAGAGCCCTGCTGCACTGTGCAGGGCAGGCACAGTGAGGAGAGGGAGTGGTCCCGCTCCCGTCTTGACGTCAGGAAGAGCGGGACTTCTGAATAGTGAAGGCAGCTGCGTGCTGGCCGAGCCTGGCTGCTGGATTGCCACATGAGGAGCTCTGCTCTGCTGCACTGTGACTGACACTGAGGTGAGCGTGCTCAGGGCGGCCCTGCGCCACGATAAACTGGACCGGGGTCCAGGGGCCAAGTGTGTGACTGTCCCTGACCCTGGCTGACACTCAGGGAGGAACAGACCGGTCAGAGTCAGACAGATAGGTCACTAGGGCAGCATACTTCTGTGTTACTGGCACCTGTGCTGATAGCAGTGTGTACACAGCACTATCATATGTGACTGTCATAATAAAGCTAAACTAACAGGATTGTGCTCCACACCTGGTGATGACATACCGCCATATGAATGAAATGTAAGTACATTTCATTCATATGGCAGTATGTCATCACCAGGTGTGAGCACAATCCTGTTAGTTTAGCTTCAGGCCTCATTCACACGTCCGCAAATGGGTCCGCATCCGTTTCTGCAATTCTGCGGAGCGGGTGTGGATCCATTCATTCTCAATGGGGACGGACGTGAAGTGGAGAGCACACTATGTGCTCTCCGCTTCGCATTTGCGGAGCGCAGCCCGAATTTCGGGCTTCGGCCCGAACTTCCGGTCCGCGGCTTTGCAAAAGATAGAACATGTCCTATTCTTGTCCGCAGCTTGCAGAAAGAATAGGCATTTCTATGGGGTGACGGCCGGGTGTGTTCGGATCTGCAATTTGCGGATCTGCAACACACCACGGATATGTGAATGGACCCTTATTATGACAGTGACATATGATAGGACTGTGTACACACTGCTATCAGCACAGGTGCCAGTCACACAGAAGAATGCTGGCCTATCTGTCCAGAGCTAGTGGCTGGGAGTAGACCGGTCAGACATATAGGCAAGCATTCTTCTGTGTGACCGGCACCTGTGCTGACAGCAGTAGGTAGGGGGCCCAAACTGAACTCTTGCACCAGGGCCCATGAGCCTAAAGCTACGCCCCTGGCAGTATTACTGTGTTGATGTCAATGAGCGGGCGTGATTATGTTTGGGGTGCAAAGCAGGCACTTTTACTGTCTAGGCTACTCTATTGTGTGGGCCATTATTACCATCTGGGGCACTATTTATTTGGCACTATATTTTGGAGTTATCTATAGTTATGAGGGCACTGGAGCAGCAGAAGGCAAAATATTGGGGGAAGCAGTAGAATGTTTATAGCATGGTGTATAAGTGAGAATGTAATGGAAAAGACATCTGGATGGCAAACTCTGAGACAAACTGTGGCTGGAAGAAGTCTTTATGGAGGCCTGGGTCATGTGGTGAATAAAAGGGAAAGCAAAGGACTCCAATCAAAGCAGATGACATCCATGAGTCAAATCCTTTCCCACTGGCCCAAATAGATAATATTGTGTTCATAATGTTTGACTGAGAAGACATTGTAAGATAATTAACAATGCTCAGAAGAAACTAGTCCCACCAGTGGTTAAAAGAACACTGGTTGTAATATATCAGAAAGTAGGTAGGTAGGCAGACTGCATGGGGAAGGGGGTAAATCACACTGTAGATTAGGAGTGCACACATGCACACTATAGGGGGGAGATAGGGAACAAAAATCAGTACTGGAATGAAGCTGTGTTGATACATGAGAGCTAGGGAAGACAGCAGCATGCTAGATAAACAGACATCATATCCAGTAAGAATTAATGGGAGGTACACGTCTAGATGAGAAAAGTGTGAAACTAGGAGCGGCTGCAAACTTAGCATAAGGGGATGTGAAAATAAATGAATGAACATTGCAGCCTGAAAGTTAGTGCAGATTTTTGACTCAAGGTAACCGATAGCATATGTAAAAATATTTTTTTTCATGTCAGAGATATTCTTAGCCTTTAAAGAAAACATGTTACCTCATGAAATTCAGTGCAATCTGAGTACAGCATGTTATAGAGCAGGAGGAGCTGAGCAGATCGATATATAGTTTTACAGGAAAACATTCATTAAAACTTTCTAACCTCAATACTAAAATAATCTGGGACCCCACTGCCTAGTATAAGAAAATTATAGCAGCATAAGTAGTAATTAAAAGCATGTATAATAGCACCAAATATCAGAAAACCTACACTATAGCAAAAAGTGACCATATTGTGTTCCCCACAAAAAGGTACAATGTTCTTGCACCTTATAGGGCCCGGCCCCCAAAGCTCTGAGCCCCATAGCAAGTGCTATGGCTGCTGTGGCTATAGTTACGCCCCCGAATATACTTATGCCTAATATTAGGCCCCTTTCACATCTGCGTTTTTGCTTTCCGTCCTAGAGTTTCGTCCTCGGGGCTCTAGGACGGAAAGATACTGATCAGGATAATCCCAATGCATTCTGAATGGAAAGAAATCCGTTCAGGATGCATCAGGATGTCTTCAGTTCAGTACTGACACGTTTTTTGGCCGTAGCAAAATCCGCAGCACGCAAGGACGGATCCAGAATTAATGCCCATTGAAAAGTATTAATCTGGATCCGACTTTAAGCTAAACGCCGTTTCGGCGCATCCGACGTTTAGCTTGAATGAATGGTAACCATGGCAGCCAGGACGCTACTAAAGTCCCGGCTGCCATGGAAAAGCAGCGGGGAGCCGGGGAAGAAGCTATTTACCTTCCGTGCGGCGGCCGGGCGCTCCTTGATGACGTCCCCGGGTGCCTGCGTCGCCTGGTTCACATAGCTATGCTATGTAAGCAATGCGCCGTACGTCGCATTGCATAGCTATGTGATCCATGCGACGCAGGGACCGGTGACGTCATCGAGGAGCGCCCGGCCGCCGCACGGAATGTAAGTAGCTTCTCCCCGGCTCCCCGCTTCTTTTCCATGGCAGCCGGGACTTAGAAGCGTCCTGGCTGCCATGGTTACCTGAAAGCATATTGAAGACTGATCAGTCTTCAATATGCTTTCAGTTGTCTTGCGTTGTGACGTATCCGGCTGGCATTTCCGGCGACGGAAGTGCACGCCGGATCCTTACAATGCAAATGTGAAAGGGGCCTAATAATATAAAAAAGCAGATCCATATATAGACAAACTGGCTTGTTGGTACCCATTTGACACCCAGTGAGGACAGAGTACATGCCCCAGTGGCTCCTAGGAAAAATGTGGGAAATAAAATATATAATGTCACCATGGAGAAAAACTGATGATCTAAGCATTACCAGCCAAGTTCCAGCAATAATAAGTTTATAAACTATTATAAGCTTTTACCTTAATCTACTAAAAAAACGTTTATGTTTAGCTTTTGGTACTATTTATGTAGTTATGATGTGTATTATGTATTCTATGGACCCAAAACTAAACTATACATTACTGTTTCTCCTGCATCCACCGCTGCTTTTTTTTGGAATGGCGCACGCTGTCATGCATAATATCATCTAACTGGCCAATCACTGTCCACCACAGTGACGTCACTATGGATGGTATATCATTGTGTACTCTTCCAAACAATGAAGGATCGTCTGACATCTCATAGAGACACTACTATAATCCAGTTTCACCCTTCTTGCACACGTTTAATATAACTTTTAGATCCATTTCTGGACCCCATCCTTGACATGCATTGTACTGTACTTTTGTTGCACTGAAAAGGCATCACAAATGCACCTCATGCGGACACGGACTTTAAATGGAATCTGTCAGCTCCGTAATACCCCTCAAACTAGAGTAAGGGGTGTATAGTGTAAGTCGTGCTGAGCCTGAATATTTAATTTTTAATACTCACTTGTATTCTGATGCTGTACTCCAACAAACCAGCAGTAAAATACATTGAGAGGACTTCTCTTTTAGTTCTCTCCATTATATTGCCTTTTACTGCTGATTGGTGGGAGTGCAGCACCAGAATGCAAGTATCAAGTAAAAATTACATAACCAGACTGCACGAGTCTTAGGCTACTTTTACAGTGGAATCTGGTGCGGATGAGTTATCTGCACAGACGGATCCGCACTGATAATACAACCGCATGCATCCGTTCAGAACAGATCCGGTTGTATTATGAACATAGGCAAAACGGATCCGTCTTGAACACCACTGAAAGTCAATGGGGGACGGATCCGTTTTCTATTGTGCCATATTGTGTCAGTGAAAACGCATCCGTCCCCATTGACTTACATTGTATGTCAGGACGGATCCGTTTGGCTCAGTTTCGTCAGACGGACACCAAAACGCTGTCCTCCTCCAGAGCGGAATGTAGGCGGAACTGATCCTTATCCATTCAGAATGCATTGGGACAAAACTGATCCATTTTGGACCACTTGTGAGAGCCCTGAAACGGATCTCTAAAGTGGACCCAAAAACGCCAGTGTGAAAGTAGCCTTACACTATACACCTCTTACACTACTTTAAGGTGCTGTTTTGGAGCTGACAAAGTCCCTAACTACAGATGTTCTCATGGATGCTTGTCTATGATTCCTAGGAAAAACACAGGTTGATTGTAAGGTTTAGTATAAAACATTGGCCATGCCCTACAGCCAAAACGCCAGGCATCATAAATGGCTAATGTGTAACCACTGAAATGTTTGCTGGTTACTCTATAACTGACATGTTGCTACCTTGAAGTAACCTATGACGGCCATTATGAAACACAATCCACTAAACATATGGTCACATCCTTTGTTTACAGCAGTCATTGTATGGCTACTTTTATAGTTATGGCTTTTATTTACACTACGTCTAGCATACCTACAGACATGGGCTGATTACTTTACGTATGACATACATGGTGGTGATATGAAGAGTGTAATCACTTCTCTTGGTATTGGAAAATGGCCACACATCAACCCTATAAGGTCTGTCATGATATTTTCCACCAGGCACAAGTGGCTTTGTTGATTGCACGAGTAACATATCTGATACAAAAGTAACAATAGTCTAATTGCTTATTGCCCCGACAGGTCCTAGTCAGTCTGACAGGACACTTAGATGAATGAAGAGTGATGGTAGTCTACCCCACTGGCTAACTGGGACAAAGCCGCCTCATCAGTCATGGTTTCCTGAATGGTGTAACACTGTCGGCCCACCTCTGCCCTAAGGAGATAGTACAATTGCCAGAAGAACGTGGCTTCCCAATTGAATCTGTTGAATTACGCTCTTTGTGAACATAGTCATAAAGAATGTTTATTCTTGGGTGTTTTTGACCAGTTGGTCAGAACTACATAAAAATAGCATGTACAATGCATGCAGTTTTTATCATTTGGATTCAGTTTTGTATGTGTTTTTTGCTGATGCAGTTTGCTCTTCAAAAAGCACAGAAGCAAGAAAAAACATATCCACGTATCAGAAATCATTTGGGTCTATAAGCCCAGTTTTTACACTTTTCTTGTGTGCAGAACCCAAATCTATGCAGAATCCACCTTCCTTTGTTCTGAATGAGAAATGTGTGCCGTAGTTTATATGATGATGAATTGTCACAGCAAGGAAGAAGCGTGAGAAACCACACACAAACCACAGTAGGTTTATGCCCACGGATCCGTGGCATACAAACCGCAAAACAGCAGCAGCAGAAATCCGAGAGTTAGTTTTGGATTTCTTTCACAGATTCCATGGCAAATACACATTGGACTTTTCAGATGTGCCTTTATACCGTCTGAACCTACCCTTGGGGGAAGTTCACATGGCAGTTTCTGCCGCTGGAATTTTGTAGAGTCCAAACATTCTTGCGGTGGCCGTGTGGCACAGTGTGCAGACTGATGCTTGCCCTTCAATGAGGAATGGATTAAAAAAGTGGAGTAGTAGAATCTTTCCTATGTACAGTATTTTCTTTCCTTTTATGATCTACACCCCTTGCCAACCGCCTGTTAACTACAGTATATATGTCCAGTTGATCAGGATATATCTCTGCATAGACGTTTTAAAACGTGCATGCAGAGATTGCAGCTACATGCTAATCGTGCAGCTTCGGGAGTGGGGAGCACCTTGTCAGTGACAGCAGAGTCCATAGAGGAAGAAAGGGTGGTTTTTCATCGTCCCTGTCTTCTTCATTGATCTATACCAGTGTTTCCCAACCAGTGTGCCTCCAGTTGTTGCAAAACTACAACTCCCAGCATTCCCGCACAGCCAAAGGCTGTCCGGGCATGCTGGGAGTTGTAGTTTTGCAACAGCTGGAGGCACACTGGTTGGGAAACACTGATCTATACACAGCACTCAATAAACACTGTGTATAGAAATCAGGAAGCGGCAGCTCATGTCCCAACGGTCATGTGATCGCCAGGTGCAATGAGTCTGCGCGAGCTGCTGGATCTCGTCAGACCCCGATCAACTCTGCAGTGAGGTTGTACAACCCTATACAACCTCTCTGGGGGCTGTATTCCCACTGTAACTGGGGATGACATGTCAGCCCAGTTATAGTAGAAATTAGCAATAAAAGAATATAAAGTTAAAGGGTTTTACTGACTTTTTTATACTGATGACCTGTACTCTGGATCAGTTACTAGTATCTAATCAGTGGGGGTCGAACACCCAGGACCCCTGCCAATCAGTTGTTTGAGGAGGCCACAGTGAGGCTGTGATATTGCAGATCAGCCCCATTCACTCGATGTAAGCTGTGAGAAAGCTGCAGCACTCATGAGAGTGCTCCGGCCTCCTCAAACTGCTGATCGGCGGGGGTCCTAGATACAGTCAAAAATTCTTGCAGCACACTGTGACTCCATTCATATAGTATAAAGAAGAACTCCAGCACTAAAAGGCTTATTCAAGATGCAACAAAAGGTTCTTTTATTAATCAGCAGCTACATATGTGACATTTCAGTCAATTTTGACCTTTTTCAAACTATTGCGGCATATGGAGAGAAGAAATGGTTGTTGTGAGAGCGCTAACTTATATCCACACGGTGGAATGTGCATCTTGAATAAGCCTTCTAGTGCTGGAGTTCTCTTACCAGATTCTGATGATCTATCCAGTGGATAACCTCTTTAAATGTCTCCCAAAGGTCTTGTATAAGGGGCAAAAAGGGTAAAAAAAAAAAAAAAGACAAAATAAAAAACGCCTCACTACAGTTTCTAGCCCTGTATTCGGCTACCATAACGTACACACTCCATATATCAAATGGTAAAATCATCAAACACTAATGTTCATAAAGCTATCCCACCGTGCTGCCGGAAGTCCACTCCAGCCCTATTCACTATAATAGGGGTGGTCCGGAGGTCCAGCTGCAGCACGGCAAACAAGCCAAGAGGCGGCCAGATAAAAACCGCAGTTTTTGTCCAGCTGCCTCTTGGCATGCTTGCTGTGCTGTGCCCGGACCTCCGGCCCGCCCCCATTATAGTGAATAGGGCCGGGTGGACTTCCGGCGGCATGGTGGGCTAGCGTTATGAACATTAGTGTTTGATGATTTTACCATATGACTGGACATGGTCACTTCAAGCAATGATTTGGGTCTAGTTACACTGTATACAGGGCTTTTGCCCAGTGGATGCATTTCAGCCATTATATGTATTTTCACATTGCTGTATAATTACCATTAATAATAGTGTGGGTCATGGATGGCGTTTTTTCTGTTACCTATCCTTGCATCATATAATTTTACATAGTATTATTTTTTTGTATTACAATAAAGCTTCATTACATTTTTATGGGTAGTTGGGGGCTCCTTTTTCTATGTAGGTGATTTGTGATGTTTTGAGCTCGTACCGTGGTTAAGGTAGTAGACTGGAGTACTGTTAAACACAACGACAGTGTACCGTACACCGTTGACTAAGGTCTTATGTGTGCTGGGCCTGTTTGGTTCTTTTTGTTTAGTTATTATTAATATACACAACTCACAAAAAGTTAGGGATATTTGGCTTTCGGGTGAAATTTATGGAAAATGTAAAAAGTTCACTCTACAGAGATATTATATGATGAAAGTAGGGCATTTAAGTAAAGGCAGCAATGGTGATTTCCTCATCTAAAACAATCTATTGAGACAAAAGCCAACACCAGTGGTGGGTATACCCCCTCAAAAAATGTCAGTGTCTCAATAACTTGTCATGTGGCCTTTAGCATCAATTACAGCTTGACAATGGCTTCTCATGCTGTTCACAAGTCGACTTATAGTCTGCTGAGGTATAGCATCCCACTCTTCTTGAAGGGTGGTCCTTAGGTCATTGAGGTTCTAGGGTACAGAGTTACAAGTCTTTACACGGTGACTGAGCTGATCCCATAGGTTTTCAATGGGATTCAGGTCTGGAGAAAGTGCAGGCCACTCAATTTGAGGTCCCCCAGTCTCCAGCAGCCGTTCCCTAATGATGTGACCTCATTGAGCTGGTGCATTGTTGTCCATGAAGATGATTCTAGGCCTGTGTTGTTCATGCAGAGGCGTAATGACTGGATTAATGATGTTATTCAAGTAGTATGGGCTTGTCACTGTACCATTCACAAAGTGTAGGGCAGTTCTGTATTGACTAGACACACCCTCCCAGACTTTCATCAGTGAACAGCACTGAGGCCCACTGGTCCCTTGTCCAGCGTAGATGCTCCCTGGCCCATGCAAGACGATGACACCTGTGCCTGGTGGTGTGGTCAGACACCCTTGCAGGTCGGCTCGCACGCAGACCACACTGATGTAAATGGTTTCCAGTGGTCTGACATGACACGTGGGTGCCTCTCGCCTCGCCTAAATGTGTCTGGAGTTGTGTGACATTCATCATCTGGTTCCGCAGGGCATTGTTCACAATGAAGCGGTCATCAGTGTGGGATATGACCAAAGGACGTCCACTTCTATGCCTTTCTGTGACTCTTCCAGTCTCTCTGTATCTCTGTTACACAGTGTCTGTGACACTAAGCTCAGTGGCCACTTCCGTCTGAGAACATCCTGCTTAAAGCCTTGCAATGGCGAGGTGCTGTTGATCAATTGTTAGGTGTCATCTTGGTCTCATGATGAGGAGGACTGTTTAAATATTAATTCTAATTGAACCAGGAAATTTATTAGGTGATTCATGGATCAAACACTTGATGTGAATTTTGTCCTTAAGCTCCTTGTTAGGCCCCTTGCAGGCGAGCGTTTGTCACGCTGTGAGTCCGCACCGCAGCTCCCAGGCTGAACTCCCAGCACTGCCGGGGATCACATAGCATTATATTGATTTATGATGCTATATAGAAAGGAGCGAATTTCTCAAAATTGGCCGCATTTATTTGTGGCGAATCGCGTTGAAAACTGCTATTTCCTAGCAGCAGAGAGCCTTTATAGTGGTGTAGAACACTGTGCCTTGCAGTAACATGCATAGGGAGTCTGTTGTGGTAGTGAAACAATACTGTGAGTCAGTATGATATGCACTTGACTTATTTGGGCAGTTACTCAGCCTTACAGGTCAAGAAGAAGCACACTCCTTTTACACCGTCGGCAGCTGATTCCACATAGATGTCTACAGAACCTGTTCTATTGAAAGCTCATACAAGTAGAGCTCCACAGAGTGGAGAGGGTGTCAGCAGTAAGTTTGTGTTGACGTCACTGCTTATTTTGCCCTTCTTCTGATCCATCAGAACAATAACCCCCCAAAAACGGAGCACTTGGCAGCAGATTTGTGGCATCAGGCGGGTGGCAGCATCAGAATAGTAGTTGAGGCAGGTAGCCAGAAGAAACCGGTCTCTTTTGTCAAAGTGTTGGTGTGGCACCATGTATGATCTAGTCTGATGCATCAGGCATTGGTGGATAGAAATCCTGGCTAATCCATGCCTGATTCATCTTGACAAAGGTCAGTCTCTTGACAATGGTTTGGCTGCCCAGTAGTACAGTGGATCTTCAATGTGGGGTGGCAGGGTGCTGTTCAAGTATGCCACCACCTGCTTGTTCAGGTCCTGCTCCAGGTCTAGCTGCTGCTCAGTAGTTTCTTCACTAGGTGGGGAAAGAAAGCTGCTCATCAGCAACTCTAGACTCAAGTTTCTGCTGATGGAGCTGGAACTGCTTCTACCCCCACACTCTGCCACAGCAGCCAGGGCAGAGGAACGTGAGGAGGCCCCCCCCAGTCAGACCTGCGAGAGGATGGACGATGGCGCAGATAGGCAGCGGCAAACTGACTAAATAGGATGTCTCTATAGTAGTTCAGGTTGTCCTCCCTCTCAGCGGGTGTAAAACAGGCCCCCATTTTGGACCGGTAGCAAGGGTCCAACAAGGTGTAGAGCCAGAAGTCATCCCTCTGCCGAATGGTGACAATTCGGCTGTCACTACGCAATCAAGTGAGCATGCATCGGACCATTTGTGCAAGTGACTCGGAGGGACTCCCTGCCTCCATCTCCACTGCATACTGCCACGGTGTGTCTGGGTCCTCTGCCTCGTCTTTCTCATCGCCCTGTAGCTCTTCTGGCTGCTCCTCCTCTCCTGTCACCTGTGTAGAAAAACCACCCATTTCGCTACACATTGCCTGTGCTCCAATGTCCTCCTCCTTCAGTTCAGCCCCCACAGGGCTTATGTGGCCATGAGATCTAGATGACACGTCTCCAGTCCCCTGACCAGCCAGATTTACCAGCATCTGTTCCAGGACATGAAGCAGTGGAATGACGACGTTCATCCTGACAAATAACGTGGCCTCCTCAATGGGCCTGAGCAAACAGCAGGTGTCACGCATTAGCTGCCACTGGCTGACATCGAAATTACACAGGGGAGTACTCCTGTCTGCTTGGATCATCAAGAAATCGTTTATGGCCTTTCTCAATTCGTATAGTCGGTTCAAAATATGGAGGGTGGAATTTCAACGGGTGGAAACGTCGCATATCAGCCTATGTTGGGGGATGCTATTCTGCCGCTGCAGCTCAAGGAGGGTGTGCTTTGCGGTGTACCAGTGGCTGAAGTGCATGCAAAGTTTCCTGCCCATTTTTAGGATGTTTTGCTGATGGGTAGAAGACTTCAGGAACTGCTTGACAACCAGATAGAACAGGTGTGCCCTGCAGAGCGCATGGCTCTTCCCTCCTTGACGCAGCACTGATACAATGTTCTTCCCGTTGTTGGTCACCATGGTTCCGATTTTGAGTTGTCGCAGAGAAAGACAGGATTTGATTTCTCGATGAAGGACACGGAGAAGTTCCTGCCCTGTGTGACTCCATTCTCCTAGACAAACGATGTGCAGAACAGCGAAACACCACCGTGCCCTGCACATGTGGTATGCTGGAGGGGTACTGTGATTTTTCCCTGCAGTGGAGGCTGAGGACAAGGTGGAGGATGAGGAGGCGGACATTGTCGCAGGACCAGCGGCATGAGAACACGGAAGCGGGGTCACCTGGCCAATTTGCTGGTGTGGCTGTGCAGGAACCACATTCACCTAGTGGGCCGTAAAGGACATGTATTGTCCCTGACTGCAGTTACAGCTCTACACGTCAGCGCTGCCGTGCACTTTGGCAGACACCGACAGGCTCAAGGACTGGCCCACCTTCTGTTCTACATACGTGTGCAGGGCTGGTACTGCCTTTTTTGGCAAAGAAATGACGGCTTGGAACTCTCCACCTCAGGTCTTAACAAGCCATCAGTTCTCTGATAGGTGCAGAGTCCACCACTTGGAAAGGGAGGGACTGCAGCACCAGCAACTTGGCCAGGAGCACATTCAGCTTCTACGCCGTTGGATGAGTGCACGCATGCTGTTGTCTCTTGGCAATCGCTTCAGTGATCGATTGCTGACGGAATGACTGACGAGTAGGAGCATCAGGACCAGCAGCTGATGGGTAGGACAGACAGCTCCCTTCGGCTAAGGTGGTGGAGCCTTCACTGAATAAAATCTGGTGCATGCGACTGGGTGATGCAGCGGTTGCTGCGGCAGGCTGGACTACCACATTGGAGCCATGGTTCTCCCAGGCCCCTTTATGACGCTGCATATGTTGACGCAGGGCAGTGGTGCCAACATTGGCACCCTGGCCATGCTTCACATTCTGCCCACAGATTCTACAAATGGCCATGTTCACCTCCTCCGGTGGCTTAACAAAAAACTGCCACACCGCCAAGTAGGTGATTTTACCCCCAACACTACGCACTGACTAACTGCTACCGCCGCTGCTTCTGTGACCCCCTGCACTACTACTTTCCATTCAGGTAAGCTCCTGCGAAGCTGGTAGTCTACCCCGGGCACGTTTGGCTCCCGACCTCCCACTGCTGACTCCCAGCAACGCTAGCGACTTGCTGGCAATGCCGCTGCCTCACAGGCAAGCTGCCACCCTCTTCTCCCAATGATGAAGCCCCTAATTCACCTGGCTCCCAAGTGCTACATCATCATCATCGAGTACTGTCTATCCTCCTCAATGGTCTCTGGGTCAGAAGCCTGACCGCTCGCAACACCAACTCCAACGCCACTCTCCTTATCACTACTTGCCTGCCTACCGAAGAAAGTGCCGGATATCTCCTCCACATCTTGGCTGGCCAGTAGCTGCTGACTGTCCTCTACTTCTCTGGCTGAACAGAAAAGGACAGAGGCAGGTTGAGGACAAGTGAAGGCACAGGGCCTGCTCCCAGGCCATGCCAACTAATGGTTGGGTCTGACTAAACCACTGACTCTTGGCTGGGGGTGTCTGATGTCACTTGGGATGAAGTGGGTGACTGAGTCAACCATTCAAGAACCGCTTGGTTGCTGGTCAAGACATGACTGCTAGATGACACCAGGAGCTCAGGTCTCTTGCTGCGACTCCTGCTGTCACGCCCCCTTACTCTGCTGCGACCTGTGCCTGCGGCAGAAACATTTAGGCCTCTACCACTCCCCTGTCCAGGGCCTGGAACTTCTGTGTCTGACATACTGTTAGATCAATTAAATAAAGAAAAAGGAAATTGAAACACCCCAAAAAAGTTTGTAATTTTCTCGCTTCACACAACACAGCTAATAAGCCCCTTTTTTCCCCACTAATACACGCCAAAGAAGGCTTTAGAACATATAACTGCACCGCTGAACGGCAAATATATATTTTTTTGCCATTAATACATGCTACATGCCAAAAATGGCTGTAATTTTCTCACTTCACCACACAACGGCAAATACTTTTTTGTGTGCCACTAATACACGCCAAAAAGGGCTTTAGAAAATATAACTGTACCGCTGAACGGCAAATAATATATATTTTTTTGCCACTAATACATGCCAAAAAGGGCTTTAGAACATGTGTCTGCACTGCTGAACGGCAAATAGGCCCTTATTTATTTCCACTTATACCCGCCACAAAAGGCTTTAGAACATATAACTGCACCGCTGAACGGCAAATAATATATATTTTTGTGCCACTAATACATGCCAAAAAGGGCTCTAGAACATATAACTGTACCACTGAACGGCAAATAATATATATTTTTTTGCCACTAATACACGCCAAAAAGGGCTTTAGAACATATAACTGCACCTCTGAATGGCGAATATATATATTTTTTGCCACTAATACACGCCAAAAAGGGCTGTAATCTTCTCACTTCACCACACAACGGCAAATACTTTTTTTTGCCACTAATACACGCCAAAAAAGGCTTTAGAAGATATGTCTGCACTGCTGAACGCCAAATAGGCCCTTATTTTTTTCCACTTATACCCGCCACAAAAGGCTTTAGAACATATGTCTGCACTGCTGAATGGCAAATAGGCCCTTATTTTTTTCCACTTTTACCCGCCACAAAAGGCTTTAGTACATATAACTGCACCGCTGAACGGCAAATAATATATATTTTTGTGCCACTAATACACGCCAAAAAGGGCTTTAGAACATATAACTGCAACACTGAACAGCAAATAGTATATATTTTTTTGCCACTAATACACGCCAAAAAGGGCTTTAGAACCTATAACTGCACTGCTGAACGGCAAATATATATTTTTTGCCACTAATACATGCCAAAAAGGGCTTTAGAACATATTACTGCACCGCTGAGCGGAAAATATTATATATTTTTGTGCCACTAATACACGCCGAAAAGGGCTGTAATTTTCGCACTTTACCACACAACGGCTAATAAGCCCTTTTTTCCCACTAATACAAGCCAAAAAATGCTTTCGAACATATAAGTGCACAGCACAAGGGCAAATAAGGACATATAAATATTTCCTTGCAATAAACCCTGTTAATGCTGTATCAAACAGCACTTGCACCCTAATAACAAGAACGGTTTGCTGGAATTACAGAGCTGTATAATGGCAATTTGGATCCGCAGTCAGTGCAGCAAGGTGTAATCGGATTGTTCCTATTACCCAGGCTGTCACCTCCCCGACTGAACTCTGCTCTGCTTCAATTTTATGGAATGATTCCTCCCTATCCTTTCCCTGAACTTATATACAGCAAAATAAAAGTTTTAAATTATTTTCTACCACTGTCCCTAGCACCTGCTGACGTCTCTCCCTGCACACTGGACAATGGCTGAATCCAAGATGGCTGAGGCTATTTATAGTACTGAAGCATTGAACAGTTGGACATGTACATTCAAAAGTTTAGAGAAGGTCACATAAAGTTCACCTATAAAGGTTACAGTGCATTTTAGGTTCATCCTGAAATGTCACCCACAAGTCAAATATCCCTCACTTTTTGTAGTGTACTTGTTGCTGCTAGTATTAATAAAGTTTTACGTGTTACATGATTGTATTTTTTATTCTTATTATATACATTAGAGATGAGCGAATTTCAGGTTATGAAATTCGTTCACACTTCGTTTACTGGTTAAAGGTGAATTGCGTTATGGCTTCCGTTACCACGGACCATAACGCAATTCTATGATGGAATGTTTAGACGCATTCCGTTATTCATTCCGTCAGAATAGAAGTCTATGAGCTGCAAAACAGATCCGTCCCGTTCCCGTTATGCAGGAGAGGACTCCCCTGCATAACGGAAATCGAACGGATCCGTTTTGCAGCCCATAGACTTCTATTATGACTGAATGAATAACGGAATGCGTCTAAAGGCATTCCATCACAGAATTGCGCTATGGTCCGTGGTAATGGAATCCGTAATGAATCTGCAAAAACGCTTCTGTTATGCTACATGTCGTAGTTTTATTCCGGCCGCCTCTTGACATGTTTGCTGTGCTGCTGCCAGAACTCCGTCCCGCCCCCATTATAATCAATAGGGCCGGAGCGAACCTCCGGCCCCACGCATGCACAAGCGGCATCACGGATCCGGCAGGCTGTTCACCCGCCGGAACAGCCTGCTGGAGCTCCTTGTCATAAAATGGGTCCGCATCCGTTTCGCAATTCTGCGTAACGGGTGAGGACCCATTCATTGTAAATAGGGACGGAAAGGATGCGGACAGCACACATAAGTCCTATTCTTGTCCGCAAAGGCATTTCTATTGGGGTGCCGGCCCGATGTATTTCAGATCCTTACAATTATACAACCGCGCGCATCCGTCATGAACGGATCCGGTTGTATTATGTCTTCTATAGCCATGACGGATCCGTCTTGAGCACCACTGAAAGTCAATGGGGGACGGATCTGTTTTCTATTGTGCCAGAGAAAACGGATCCGTCCCCATTGACTTACATTGTGTGTTAGGACGCATCCGTCTTGCTCCGCACCACATCGCGGACAGAAATACGCTGCCAAACAGAACGGAATGCATTTGACGGATCTCAATAGCGGAATTGAACCTGCTAATGTGAAAGTAGCCTAACGCAATTCACCTTTTACCAGTAAACGAAGCGTGAACGTATTTCAAAATATGAAATTCGCTCATCTTTAATTACTACTATTATATTACTATTGCACATATGATTGGTGCTGTAATTATCATATTGCTAATAAGGCCTATAATTACTATAAATAATAGTAACTAATAATCCTAACTACTGTCACTGTTTCCAGATGCCTCCATTTAACCCCTTAGTGGAGGCGGCAGGGTTCGCTGGGTCCCCGGCACCTTCGCGCTCGTCTCTGTTTCCGGGAGGACAATGTTGACGGGCGAACGCACTAGGAAAGCAACTTCAGAGGCGGAAGAGCCGGTTCCCCGGTCATGGCCCCGTTGCTTGTATTGCTCCTGGCCGGGGTGGCACTTGCTTCTCGGGGTGACCGGGAGCCTGTGTACCGGGAATGTGTCTCAGCGTGCGAGCAGAGGAACTGCACCGGGGCCCGACTGCAGGATTTCCGGGCTGAGCAGCCTCTGTACATGAGGATGACTGGTGAGAGGAGCACTAGTGACATCTCCAGGCGGGGAGGGGGCGGCGGCAGGGAAAAGGGACGCACTATGTCGTGGTGCCCAGTGAAGTGCCAGCCACAGACAGTGCCCCATTACAATGAAGGGGTAAAGTGCCAGCTGCAGTGTCCAACATAACACTGAGAGCTCAAGTCCCAGCCACATCATCCCATACCACAGACAGTGCCAGCCACATTATCCCATACCACAGACAGTGCCCCCATATAACAGGTACCTATGCCAGCCACATTGTCCTATACCACAGACAGTGCCCCATATAACAGGTATAGTGCCAGCCACATTATCCCATACCACAGACAGTGCCCCCATATAACAGGTATAGTGCCAGCCACATTATCCCATACCACAGACAGTGCCCCTATATAACAGGTATAGTGCCAGCCACATTATCCCATACCACAGACAGTGCCCCCATATAATAGGTATCGTGCCTGTCACATTATCCCATACCACAGACAGTGCCCCCATATAACAGGTATAGTGCCAGCCACATTATCCCATACCACAGATAGTGCCCCCATATAACAGGTATAGTGCCAGCCACATTATCCCATACCACAGACAGTGCCCCTATATAACAGGTATAGTGCCAGCCACATTATCCCATACCACAGACAGTGCCCCCATATAACAGGTATAGTGCCAGCAACATTATTCCATACCACAGATAGTGCCCCCATATAACAGGTATAGTGCCAGCCACATTATCCCATACCACAGACAGTGCCCCTATATAACAGGTATAGTGCCAGCCACATTATCCCATACCACAGACAGTGCCCCCATATAACAGGTATAGTGCCAGCTACAGTCAGTGCCCCATATAACAGGTATAGTGCCACCTACAGTCAGTGCCCTGTATAACAGTGTGGGGTATAGTGCCAGTCTCAGTCAGTGCTCAGTATAACAGTGTGGGGTATAGTGCCACCCACAGTCAGTGCCCAGTATAACAGTGTGGGGTATAGTGCCACCCACAGTCAGTGCCCTGTATAACAGGTATAGTGCCACCCACATTATCCCATACCACAGTCAGTGCCCCCATATAAGAGGTATAGTGCCATCCACATTATCCCATACCACAGACAGTGCCCCCATATAACAGGTACCGTGCCAGCCACATTATCCCATACCACAGACAGTGCCCCATATAACAGGTATAGTACCAGCTACAGTCAGTGCCCCAAATAACAGGTATAGTGCCAGCTACAGCAAGTGCCCCATATAACAGGTATAGTGCCACCCACAGTCAGTGCCCTGTATAACAGTGTGGGGTATAGTGCCACCCACAGTCAGTGCCCTGTATAACAGTGTGGGGTATAGTGCCAGCCACAGTCAGTGCCCAGTATAACAGTGTGGGGTATAGTGCCAGCCTCAGTCAGTGCCCAGTATAACAGTGTGGGGTATAGTGCCAGCCACAGTCAGTGCCCAGTATAAAAGTGTGGGGTATAGTGCCAGCCACAGTTAATGCCCTGTATAACAGTGCGTGGTATAGTGCCAGCCACAGTCATTACAGCAGTGGGGATGGAAAGTGCCAGTTGCACCATATAAAAATGAGTGCTGTGTGCCAGCAACAGTCACTGACCCACATAACATAGGTAAAGTACCATGAGCAGTACTCCACTGCAATACTGAAGGGGTGAAGTGCCAGCCACAGAGCATCATTTAACAGAGAGATCGGAGCCCTGCCGCAGTGCCTCATACCAGAGCGGTGCCCGGTATAACAGTGACAGGCACTCTCGGCTCTGGTAATGGAGGAGTGGGAAGGCGGTGTGCCATAGCTGAGGGTATGGACGAGGTTGTCAGTACGGCACACGCCCTTTACAGCACAGGCAGCACAAGAATCCCCAGAAAGGTCTGCCCTAGACTAAATCCTTATCCACCTTATGCCTCATGCACACGAACGTAAGTATTTTGTGGTCCGCGAAAAACGGATCCGCAAAAAATACGAATGACTTCCGTTTGCATTCCGTATTTTGCGGAACGGAAGTGACATCTTTATAAAGCAGGCAATGAACGCCCTGCAGGGGCAGCAGCGCCATCAGTCAAGTAAGTTAGAGCCCGCAGTGATTGTCTGCTCTTTGGGGGAGGGGGGGGGGGTAGCCGATGTATGCACTTTACAAACCCTAACAGCGGGATTTTCAGCCGTCAGTACAATATATATATATATAAGACTTATTCTGCTAGCATTACAGCTTCACACTAATGCCTATGACATCTGCATTTGGAAATACAGAGATCTGATCAGTGGGATTTTAGTCAACTTTCTATTTCCTAAAGGTGCTTTGTAGTCTGAGACACGCCTCCTGTCTGACCATTGGTTCAGTCTGTAGGGGTTGCAGCCTGAACCAATGATGAGACGGGGGTGTCTCAGACTGCTCGCACATTGTAGTCACAGATTACAGCTCTGCCCCAATGAGGCTGGAGTTAAAAAGCAGCCTGAGGAAAGTCCTTAGTAGGTAATCATCCTCTGGAGATACCTACACGTCGATTTTAGGCTTTCAAAATAACATTAGTTATTATTATTTTTAGTTGTGGGAAGGAAGGGTTAATCTGGAGTCTCTGTATCTGGACTCCTTTGTAAGTTGGAGTCCTTGTGAGATGGAAAGCTCCTGTAAAGTTCCATTTTCATGTGAATTCTCCTTTCTCTACAGGATGGGTCTGCCTGGATGACTGCAGGTATCAGTGTATGTGGGACACTGTGTCCCTGTATATCCGAGAAGGATATGCTGTGCCCCAATTTCATGGCAAGGTAAGTTCTGAAACAGGACCACGATAGGATTTATAGGCTGCACAATATGCTGAATTAAAGGGGTTTTCTAATCTTAAGATTTGTGGCATATTGCTAGGATATGCCACGAGTGTGACATAGGTGCAGGGACCACCTCTGGGGAACGGGGCCCCGAAGTAAAGGGAGAGCAGCTGCACAAGCCCGGCCACCCTCCTTTCACCACTGTGGGAGTTCAAAAAATAGCTGCGCTCTGTATTGTATCGCCTCTTTCCAGCAGCCCCGTAGTGGTGCATGGAGAGGTGCCCGCGCTTGTCCAGCTGCCCTCCATTCACTGCTTTGGGACTTCTGAAGGCAGCAGAGCTCCGCTATTTTCGGGAGTCCCATAACAATGGATAGAGAGGATGCTGCGCATGTGCTGTGTGCTCTCTGTTCACTTCAGGGGCCCTGTTCTGGAGATAGGTGGGACTCACGCCAATGTCATGTTTGTGATCTATCTTAGCGATATGCCCCAAATGTTGAGAGGGAAAAACGCCTTTAATTTTAAAACAACCTTTTTATCCCACTCCACCATAAACATGCACGCTTGGCTTGGGAGAAGGCTAGGCGCCTGCCAGCAGCCGCTTACCTCTTGTGGGTAATCCAGCATGACTGATCTCTCTTTCCCACTAGACCTGGCGTCACAGAGAAGTCCGAAGGCCATTTATTTCAGCTCTTATTGTCTTATGTTTAAAGGGTTTCTGTCACCAGATTTAACCCTATTAAGCTAGCTGACATTAGCGATGTGCTAATGTCAGCTAAACCTAAGTAGCCTATTCCTAATTTTATTAGTGCCCCTGTTATGCCAAAAATCTAACTTTTATAATATGCTAATGAGGCTCTAGGAGCAGGGGGCGTTGCCCCTGCTCCTAGAGCCTCCGTTCTCCCACCTTGGTCTCCTCCCTCCAAGTCCTGATTGACAGGGCCAGGCAGCGCTGAAGCGTCCGTCTGCCAGCCCTGTGCTCTGGTGAAGTCTCGCGCCGTTCAGTATTCGGCGCAGGCGCAGTAAGGGAAGAGACGCTTGCTGGCTACCAGCTATAATCACTGCGCCTGCGCCGAATACTGAACGGCGCGAGACTTCACCAGAGCACAGGGCTGGCAGACGGACGCTTCAGCGCTGCCTGGCCCTGTCAATCAGGACTTGGAGGGAGGAGACCAAGGTGGGAGAACGGAGGCTCTAGGAGCAGGAGCAACGCCCCCCCCTGCTCCTAGAGCCTCATTAGCATATTATAAAAGTTAGATTTTTGGCGTAACAGGGGCACTGATAAAATTAGGAATAGGCTACTTAGGTTTAGCTGACATTAGCACATCGCTAATGTCAGCTAGCTTAATAGGGTTAAATCTGGTGACAGAAACCCTTTAAGGTCAGCCGTAGTCTGACTGGAAACATTGCTGAGATAAGTCGACCTTTGCTTCTGTCTGTAGGAACCAAGGATCGGGCACATCGAAATGCTCAGTCTTTCTTTCCCACAACATCTGCCTTCAGGGTAGTCTGTACACCCTCCCCCACACACTAGATATTTGGTTGATCCAACTTAGTGAGTTTAGCTAAGTTTCCCCCAAAGGGGTATTCCAGAGTCAGTTCCACTGTCCCACATACATCATCTTTGGGGTGTACGCACAGTACTGATTCAAGCCTCGTTCTGAGCTCTCTGCTGCAGTCACTTGGCCCCACCAGCACTGTTTGGGTCATTCTGCGCTGAAGCTACGTCTACAGATCGCATGCCTCAGCTCTGATGATTGAACGTCAGCAGTGACACGCTGTGGACAGGATAATGTGGGGAATGCTCAAGCACAGACCCAGCACACAATTCCTGGATCTACATATATCGGCATATAAAAACAGGACGTGAAAGGTGATACCGGGCCCAGAGCACTCCAGTGCATGCTGGGGAATGTAGTTTCAGTATGACACTGAAGCCACTTACTTGCCCCACAGAATCGGGATGTCAACAAACAGCATGGGGCATGGAGGCGGAAAGAGCATGTAGTACAAAAATGAGTGGGGACATACTCCTTGTACGGTAGAAACACTGTTGCTGTGTTTTTTTTTTCTCCTCTTAAAATCGGAGAACTCCTGTAATGTGGATTGCAATTCTTAGTTAATAGGTAGAAATCAAGTGGTTTGAGACCATTAAATACAAATTATTATTCTTATTTTTTTCATTTTCAGTGGCCGTTCTCCCGATTCCTGTTCTTCCAGGAGCCAGCATCTGCCCTGGCCTCCTTCCTTAATGGCATTGCAAATCTTGTGATGCTGAAGCGTTACCGATCCTCCGTTCCCGCCACCTGCCCAATGTACCAAACATGCCTCAATTTTGCTATGGTAGGTACCAGATGTGGCACCACTGCTAAAACATCTGAAGTGATGGATTTAATGTAATCTTGATGTGTTTGCTCAGGTTTCCATAAATGCCTGGTTCTGGTCCACCATTTTCCACACCAGAGACACTGCGATTACTGAGGTAAACAGTGGAAGGAAATGGGATTTGTGCCGTAAAGAAATGATTGCTTGCACAGATCTGCTCATGCATGCATACAGTGTCCATCTGTCAGTGTAGCCTCTGCCACATTCACTGTCTGTCCCCACAGAAAATGGACTACTTCTGTGCCTCGGCAGTCATTCTGCACTCCATCTACCTTTGCTGTATGAGGTGAGTCGAGGAAGTGCAGAAAAAATGAAAAAACCCTGCCTTCTATACAGTATTTCTTCTCCAATGCGTGCTGCTTTGCCCTTTCTTATATTGCTTCCCTTAGGCTTCTTTCAGATGGGTGTGTCCTTTGCGGAATTCAGACTCCATGGGTGAGCATGATTCCCTGTTATGGACACTGCTCGTTTCTCAAAAAACACCCAGCATTATACTGATTTATAGTGCTGTGTGTCTCTGCCTGACCTGTGTCTACTGAATTATACTGAGCAGATTATGTCAGCATAAGGGCACAACCGTATTGTTTTTGCGGATCCGCAAAACATGGATACCGGCCGTGTGCGTTCTGCATTTTCCGGCACTGTGATAGAAATGCCTATTCTTGTCCGCAATTGTGGACAAGAATAGGACATGCTTTATCTTTTTTGCGGTGCCGCAGAACGGAACCACAGATGCGGACAGCACACCGTGTGCTGTACGCATATTTTGCGGCCCCGTTTAAATGAATGGGTCCACACCCTTTCCGTCTGAATGAGCCCTAATTCTGTAGAAATAAGGTCATGCAGAGACACACAGCATTATAAATCCGTATAATGCCATGTGTTTCTGAAAATCTAGCAGTGTCCATTACAGGGAATCGTGCTTACACACGGAGCGTGATTTCCGCACAGGGCACGCTGGTTTGAAGCTAGCCTTAGGCCTCTTTTAGGCGGACCATGAGCACGTTTGGGAATGGACCACACATGGATGGTGTCTGTGTGCCATCTGTTTTTCTTGCAGAGCCATTCACTTGAGTGTCTCCTTGCCCCTCTGCCTGCCTCAGCTGCTATCTTCTTGCCTCACTGCCTGCCTCAGCTGCTGTCTCCTTGCCTCACTACCTGCCTCAGCTGCTGTCTCCTTGCTTCACTACCTGCCTCAGCTGCTGTCCTCTTGCCTCACTGCCTGCCTCAGCTGCTGTCTCCTTGCCTCACTGCCTGCCTCAGCTGCTGTCTCCTTGCCTCACTGCCTGTCTAAGCTGCTGTCTCCTTGCCTCACTGCCTGCATCAGCTGCTGTCTCCTTGCCTCACTGCCTGCCTCAGCTGCTGCCTCTTTGCCTCACTGCTTGCCTCAGCTGCTGCCTCTTTGCCTCACTGCCTGCCTCAGCTGCTGTCTCCTTGCCTCACTGCCTGCCTCAGCTGCTGTCTCCTTGCCTCACTGACTGCCTCAGCTGCTGCCTCTTTGCCTCACTGCCTGCCTCAGCTGCTGTCTCCTTGCCTCACTGCCTGCCTCAGCTGCTGTCTCCTTGCCTCACTGCCTGCCTCAGCTGCTGCCTCTTTGCCTCACTGCCTGCCTCAGCTGCTGTCTCCTTGCCTCACTGCCTGCCCCAGCTGCTGCCTCACTGCCTGCCTTAACTGCTGTCTCCTTGCCCCCCTGCTTGCTTTGGCTGCCGTCCCCTTGCCCCACTGTCTGCCTCAGCTGCTGTGCTCTTGCCCCTCTGCCGGCCTCAGCTGCTGTAACGTTGCCCACAACTTCCTCATTTGCTGTCCTGTAGCCCACATTGCTGTCCGGCTCCGCACATTAAAATATTATAATGACCACTTTGGATATGTGAAGGGTTTATTGTGAATCAATTGTAATTATACATCTCCTCTCAGGACTCTAGGTCTTCGATACCCTTCTGTTGCCAGTGTTTTTGGTGCTCTCCTGGTCCTTCTATTTGCGTGCCATGTATCTTACTTGACCCTTGGACGGTTTGACTATAGTTACAACATGCTAGCAAATGCTAGCTTTGGTGAGTTGAGGTTTATTACATTCATTATATTCTTCGGTGCATTTCTTGTATGGGCCACTGGATCATTTCTGTCATTCTTTTTGAACAGGCATGGTCAACCTCGTGTGGTGGCTCGTATGGTGCTTGAGGAGACATTCTCACCAGCCTTACCTCTGGAAATGTGTCCTGGTGGTAGTCTTGTTACAAAGCCTGGCACTTCTGGAATTACTAGATTTCCCTCCTGTCCTGTGGGTACTGGATGCCCATGCCCTCTGGCATTTCAGCACCATCCCTCTAAACATTCTTTTCTACAGGTGAGTGACTAAAGTCCAATCTGATTACATTGTATTATCTGCCTTTTTTCTATGCTCCTTCAATCCCTGTGCCTGAAACTATACAGCCCCTTCTTAAAGAGGACCTATCAGCTCTGATGACAATATTGTCAGCTTCATCTGTTATTCCTCCTGGAAATGTTCAAATACACTTGAGAACCTTTGTTCTAGCTTATAGAGTGGGGTCCCTGAGCTGGAGGACCTAACTCTATAACAACCATATGCCCTAATAGAGCAAATGTACAGGGTTTTCTTTATAAGATGACTCTTTTAAAGCATGAAGAAAAAAGTGTTTTCCAGGGTTCGAGTTTTGCTTCCGATGTGCTGTGTGTATATATATATATATATATATATATATATATATATTCCTTTGTTCAACAGTGTAAAGTTATATTATTCCTAACAGTTATTCCCCTATGTGTAACAATGGTGACTACATCCAAAATGTCTGAATGTCTATTATATATACAGTATACATATATGTATATTTATACACACACCACCGGAAAATGAAAAAAGAACATCTGAAAAATGTAATGTGCTTAAACTAAGATTGAGATTGAGATTAAGATTGATATCATGGCACCGAGGAAGACATAGTCGACACTCCAAGTATAAGCCCATCACCTACCCTTACCATGATGAGCTATTCTCGGGACTTCTCCACTCCAGGTCGCGCACCATAATTTCCCTTCCCAGTCCCGGTCTCGTATATGCATGATCCAAAACCCCCATGTATCACTGAAACCATTCCTCCCAACACAGCTTAGATACTCATATGTCATGTCACATCGCAGTAGTTCTATAAGATACCCACTTGTCCCAGATTTTGGTGAACTTGGCTAAGCACTGCCTTTTAATATATACACCCTTTTCCATTCGGAGGATCTCGTCCATTCTGTTAAAAAATTCAGCCCTAGATGGGGGTTGAGGTCTAAGCCAGTATTTAAAAATTAATTTTCTGGCCTGGAAGAGCAGACGCATCATTCCTAACTAGGGTTGAGCGAACTTGTATTTTAAGTTCAGCGTCCAAAGTTCGGGTTGGGGTTATCGAAGAATCCCGTTATGGATTCCGCTACCACGGACCATAATGGAATTTGGAATCCATAAGGGGATTCTTCGATGAACCCGAACCTTGGACAACACGAAGGACCTGGGGTGACGTCACCCTCATGTGATCAGTGCAGGGGGCGTGGCTCAGTACTGGATTGGATAAGAGGTGGTAAAGGGCCTGGTGTAATGATCATGTGACATGAGGGGCGGAGCTCCTGTGCTCTGTGTGGAGGAGAAGAAGGAAGTAGAGCAGTGAAAGACGGTTGCGCAAACTTGTTTTTTTAAGTTCAGCGTTCGGGTCCTTTTAATAGGAACAGGATGTCCGCTGAAATTATTCAGCAGGCATCCTGTCACAACGCTGTATCGGCGATCGCAGCAAACTGCAGGTCAATTCAGACCTGCGGTTTGCAGCGATCTATGATCCGGGGATCAGAGACTAAATGCTCCCCAAGTGTTAGATTTTAACCCCCCCTGCAGCCCCCACCGGGGTGGTTGCGGGCGGCGCAAGCGGTGCGGTAGGCGGGATCGCAATAGCGATCCCCCGCCCGCCTTCTCTGTAATGTTTCCCTGGTGGTCCAGTGGTTTTAGCAGAGTGTCAGCACATTGCTGACACTCTGCTAAAAACTGCTGACATCTGTGCTGCAGATGTCAGCAGTTTTACCCCTTCCATGCCACGGTCCATATGGACCGTGGTATGGAATTGTTAACAGGGAGGGAGCTCCCTCCTCTCCCATCAGGGGGCTGCTGTGCCTTTGCAGCACCCCGACAGGATGGGATCAAAGAGGGAGGGAGCCCCCCTCCCTTCCCATCACTCGCTGCTCTGTTCTGGCAGCGGGTGATGGTTACCATAGCAGCAGGACGCTTTCAGAGGCGTCCTGGTTACCATGGCAGCAGGACGCTTTCAGAGGCGTCCTGCTTGCCATGGTACTGTAAGTCTAATCAGACTTCTGCTAAATGCAAAAGTCTGATTAGACTATGTAAAGTAAAAAAAATACAGTGCAGTACACCATATGGTACTATATGGTACTGTATTAGATAGACACCAGATCCACTGGATCTACAAGAACCAGGTGGGTCTGGGTCAAAAAAAAAAAGTAAAAATAAAAAAAACACATATCACTGAATAAAAAAAATTAAAAAAAATACACTACACATATTGGGTATCGCCACGTCCGTAAAAACCTGCTCCATAAAAATATCACATGACCTAACCTCAAGTAAATGCCGTCACCTTACATCACAAAAAGTGTAATACCAAGCGATCAAAAAGGCGTATGCCTCTCCAAATAGTAGTAATCAAACCGTCATCTCATCCCGCAAAAATGAGCCCCTACATAGGACAATGGCCTAAAAAAATTAAAAAATTTGGCTCTCAGACTATGGAGACACTAAAACATATTTTTTTTTTTCTAAAATGCTGTTATTGTGTTAAAGTAAAATAAATTTAAAAAAAGTATACATATTATGTATCCCCGCGTCTGTAAAAACCTGCTCTATAAAAATATCACATGACCTAACCCCTCAAGTAAATACCGTAAAAATAAAATATAAAAACGGTGTAAAAAATGCAATTTTTTTGTAACCTTAAATAGCAAAAAGTGTAATACCAAGCGATCAAAAAGTCATACGCGCCCCAAAATAGTGCCAATCAAACTGTCATCCAATCCCACAAAATTCATACACTACCCAAGATAATCGCCCAAAAACTAAAAAAACTATGGCTCTCAGACTATGGAGACACTAAAACGTGATATTTTTTTTGTTTGAAAAATGAAATCATTGTGTAAAACTTAGATAAATAAAAATAAATATACGTATTGTGTATCGCCACGTCCGTAATAACCTGCTCTATAAAAATACCACATGATCCAACCTGTCAGATGAATTTTGTAAATAACAAAAAAATAAAAACTGTGCCAAAACAACTATTTCTTGTTACCTTGCCTCACACAAAGTGTAATATAGAGCAACCAAAAATCATATGTACCATAAAATAGTACCAACAAAACTGCCACCCTATCCCGTAGTTTCGAAAATGGGGTCACTTTTTTGGAGTTTCTATTCTAGGGTTGCATCAGGGGGGCTTCAAATGGGAGATGGTGTCAAAAAACCAGTCCAGCAAAATCTGCCTTCCAAAAACCGTATGCCATTCCTTTCCTTCTGCGCCCTGCCGTGTGCTCGTACAGTTTACGATAACATATGGGGTGTTTCTGTAAACTACAGAATCAGGGCAATAAATATTAAGTTTTGTTTGGCTGTTAACCCTTGCTTTGTGACTGGAAAATCTGCCATAAAAATTAAATTTTGAAATTTTATCTCTATTTTCCATTAATTCTTCTGGAACACCTAAAGGGTCAACAAAGTTTGTAAAATCAGTTTTGAATACCTTGAGGGGTGTAGTTTCTAGAATGGGGTCATTTTTGGGTGGTTTCTATTATGTAAGCCTCACAAAGTGACTTCAGACCTGAACTGGTCCTTAAAAAGTGTGTTTTTGAAAATTTGCTTCTAAACGTCTAAGCCTTGTAACATCCCCAAAAAATAAAATATCATTCCCAAAATGATCTAGACATGAAGTAGACATATGGGGAATGTAAAGTAATAAAAAATTTTGAGGTATTACTATGTATTATAGAAATAAAGAAATTGAAACTTGGAAAATTGCAAATTTTTCCAAATATCTGCCAAATTTGGTATTTTTTTATTAATAAAAATGTGTCATGAAGTGCAATATGTGACAAAAAAACAATCTCAGAACGGCCTGCATAAGTAAAAGTGTTTAAAAGTTATCACCACATAATGTGACCCTGGTCAGATTTGCACAAAATGGCCGGGTCCTTAAGGTGAAATAGCGCTGAGTCCATAAGGGGTTAATCTTGCCACGGTCTCCATGTGTTGCTGTACCACGTTCTGCCAGGAGATGGTGTAATTGTGTTTTAGATGTGGAATAAACTCTGCTTTTTACACATTTACCCTTCTTATTTCTCTCCATTTAGTTTCTTGATGGACGACAGCTTATATCTTCTGAAGGTGAACTCTGTACAGAAACTGGACTAGGCTGGGAAAGATTCCTGAATTTGGGTCCTCCGCTGGCGTGTCTCTCGTCTGCTGAATCGGGATTTGAAGTGGCCATGATGTACCATTGTATTTCCCTCTCCGAGAGTGAGGGTCTCTGAAGTGCCTTATTGCTGTTGTGAAAGTGACTGTGACCCAGTGCAGTCGGTATCCATTTTCTGTGTGACACGTATCTCGCGTCTGTCATTGGAATGTATTTTGCCCACTGCTGTGACTTCAGGGTCTCACACCAGTCTTACAGGAAATCTGCAGTAGATGGCAGATGTCAAGCTTGTCATTTTTGCTTCTTATATACAGACCTGCACTTTATATATTATATATATATATATATATATATATATATATATATATACGCTAGTTATTTGGTAGACAGTACATGATAATCTGTAAACTGGGAAATCAACAAGGGGCAAGAATGTCATTGTCTTGCATGTATATGTTTCAGTTATAATCTAAAGTTTACTTTTTGCTATATACAATGTTAGATCAGTGAAGGTCTAAACAGTGGGACCCCAACTGGTCACGAATACGTTTATCACTTGCCCCCAGTTCTCTGCTATCAGGTAGTGAGTAGATGAATGTAGCAAAGCCCGCTCAGCTCTTCTTGTATCGCCAATACACTGTAATTTGCCCTGCAGTTTACATGGGTAAATTTCACTTCTATACATCTTCTGGCCTTATTATAGAGAATAGGTAACATGGGGAACCCATTCTTGGTAATGATGGAGATGCCAAGGCTCGACCCCCGCATGTAACATTTATCCCCTATATTATAGGTATAAAGTAAATACCCATTTGGGAAAAGCAAGCAGCAGCGTATATGACTTCTCAATATGTTTAATCAGTGTTCGTTTTCTTCCGGTATGTTCATATGATGGATTTTTCCATCAAATAAATACGCCTCAGAATCCACTTCTGACTTTCGGATTACCGCTGCGCACTTGCAGATTGACATGCATGCGGATTTAGCCCCGCTCAGTGAGGCTAATCCATATGCAGCTCACTTTCCGAGTTCGGCAATATAACTTTGAAGCCAAATATGGACTGCAGTAAACTGCTGCTGCCATCTTTAAGGGTATAATTGATAGACTGTGAGTGAAAATCAATTTCATACATCTGAGGGTACTTTCACACTTGCGTTGAAGGATTTCGTCAGGCAGTTCCGTCAATGAAACTGCTCGACGGATCCGTTAAAATGTTTGAAAACGGATTTCATTTGCAAACGGATCCGTTTGCAGATCCTTTTGACAGTTGTATTGAAATAACGGATCCGTCTTTCCGTTGTCATCCGTAAAAACGGATCCGTTATTTATTATTTTACCATTTTTAAAGGTCTGCGCATGCGCAGAGTGGAAGAACGGATCCGTTAATGCGTCAATTTTCAATGTCGGTTCCGCCCTTAATTAATTTCAATGGAAATTAATGGCGGATTCCGTCATTCCGTCAAGTGTTTCCGCATTTTTGGACGGAGATAAAAATGCAACATGCTGCGCTTTTATCTGCGTCCAAAAAACGTGAAAGGACTGAACTGAAGACAAACTGATGCAAACTGTACGGATTGCTTTCCATTCAGAATGCATTAGAATAAAACTGATGCGTTTTTTTTCCGTTATTGAGCCCCGAGGACGGAACTCAATGACGGAAAACTTTGACGCTAGTGTGAAAGTACCCTGAATAGGACACTCTTAGAAATTTCTATAACAAGTTAAGTTTGCCATGTGAGAATATATTCTAAAGGGGGTGTATCTTCCTGCTTTGGCACTTAGAAGGGGATCCTGAGCTAGGGGCGGGCACACAGGTTGATGTCGTGTGATAACCCCTTTTAATGTTGCTTAGAGAAAGTACTCTTTGAGCCTCAAAATGTATAACCAAAGGGTCTGGGTGAGTCCAGAATCCGTTTCCCATTTTTCCGACTTTTTCATGTCCTTTTTTTTTTTTTTTCCTCTATGGTCTTAATCTTGTGTATTTCATATTAATTCAGGCTGCACGATGTTATATAGTTAGGAGTAATACAGTTCATTCCAGCATGTGCAACCTCTTTAATTGTGCCATTGAATATAAAGTGCCCTTAGGTACTTAAACATATTGTGAGTTGGAACCAGTAATTGGTAGATGGCCCAATATTCCAGCGGTGATGAATAAATAATATACAATATGATATGATAAATATATACAAATTCAGGGACAAATTAACAATTAAAGGGGCTGTCTAAGATTATAAAAAAGATGGTCTGACCATTTTTTCCATTAACAGTGACACTTGTATAAGTGCAGTGTCTCGTACTCATGTTCACGAGGTATCTGAAGAAAGTTGGACCCTTTTTTTCTAATTCCATTTAAGCCACTGTCTGCATTCATTGTCTTGTATTGAATCTGTAAATATGGCGGACCAAATCTGTGGTATTCTTGCAAAGGCATCAGTGGGGCATTGTCACCTACTATGAGGTCTGATCCCCTAAAATTGCTTTCCCCTACGTTCATGGTCTCCAACTGTATTCAGAGAGCTTTTAAGCCTTTAAGTTTCCACTGATTTTGGTAAATTTGAGAACAATATGTTATGGTTAAAAAGGGAATATTTTAAATGTGTGCCATGGAAAACCTACACCCAACCAACCCCGACCCCCACCAGTGATAAGGCTACAAGCCCCAGATCAGCCATCAATGGTATAGCAGCTTTCATACTGCTCACTTCTGGAGAACTCTAAACATTCATAGTCGGCCTCTGAAAACATTTGCGAGTGAATGTTGATCTTTGAACACCATTTTCAGTGCTAATTAATTTTTTTAATCTATACTTAAAGAAGTCAGGAGTCTATTTTATTATTTTTTTCTGATTCAGAGCTCCAAACCCCCTGTTCATGAGTTAAATGATAACTGTCGGGGGTGGGAGTATGCTGCATACTGTCTTATTGTTGAATTCAGTGTATAAACAGTATGCAGGAAGCACCTAGGCTCCCTCTAGTGGTGACCACAGGCAGTCAAGAGTTTGCAATTTAAAAATGTTGAAGGCTGGTAACTCTGAATTAAATACTGAAAAAGTATATATACTTATAGCGGGCCAATTTAATAATAGCCTGAATAAGTGTGCCACATAAAAGAAAGCCACTCACCTGTTCCGAGCAGTTTTATTTGAGCGCCAACGATCTTGTCCCCGCTACTTCCTGGCCAGGTCATGTACGTTTTTTATATAAACTCGACTGCAACTACATTCCTCCTCATTTATTGTTTTCTCAAGCCCCCCTTGGCTGTGGGAGCTGATCAACGCAGGTCAGTGGCCACCTTTCATTACATAAAATCGCCAATCAACGGTCCTGCCCTATATAATTAAGCTGTAGCCTTCTTTGGATGTCGTTTGCACTGGTTTGAGAGACAATGCTCTGGATACAATCTGTGGGTAACGATATGTCCTGTACACATGACATTCCTTTGTGTGTATATGTATACCCTGCTATTTGCACACTTCATCAATCCTCCATGTGTTAGGAAACAATATATTTGCACCAAATGTATTAGTAGAACAGCCTGTCGGACTGGAGTTTCCGGTTGCCAGTAATCTGCACCTGCAGTGTTGGGGGGATGCAGGTCTGATGGTATACTGGAATCTTTTTTTGCCATGAAATGTGTTTAATATTTTGGTTCATTTTAGGTCGTCGATATTTAGAAGGGTGGGAATGCATGTGTGCCTTACTGTCTGTCAACCAATCATTATCCATGCTGCTGTGTAATATATGACTGCTTATCGTCGCTGAAACAATCTGCATATTAAATGAATTTTTATTTAATGATTTATGATGAAAATAAATAAATTGTGATGACATGTTGACATATGTTCTGTTGTGAACTGAGAGCAATGACCATTGTGTGACCATGTAAGTACATCCAGTTGCAAAGAGTGCAGGTCAACACACCGATTAAAGAAGCACTCCAGGATTTTTTCCTTTGCCTATTCTGCACTATATAGGCAATTATTAATCTTTTCTTGACCTCCGACGTACATGTACGGCTGAAGTCTGGACTTTAAAAATGCGCCCACTCGAGAGAACAATGGGCTCCATAGTTGCACACAATAGCCCCGGGTGTCTGCTGTATGAAACAGCAGAAACCCAGGGCTAATGTGTGCGATTGGCAATAAAACCGATCGCAGACATTTAAAACCTCAGATGCCATGGGAAATTGTGACCATGGCATCTGAGAGAGAAAAACCCAGGAGTGATGCACTACTGGTGCCTCGACGGCTATAGGGTTGCCATTGGTTGTATCTGAAAGACCTGGTCTCTCTGGAAGAAACCGGGGCTTTCAGAGCTTTAGTTCCTATGGAGCCCTGCAGGTTGCCAGGGCTCCATAAGAACACAGGAATCCTGCAATGAATTGCAATAGCAATTAAATACTATGTATTGTAAAAACAAGCCTATGATTGCTTATCACAGTCATCTGAGGTGGTTTAACCACTTGCCGCCACGCTAACGCCGATGGGCGTCAGCGCGGCGGCTCTCTTAGGTCTCGGTCACGCCTATCGGCGTCATCTCGTGAGACGCGAGATTTCGCATGAACGCGCGTTCATGCAATCGTAACTGGGACAACTGAAACTACAGCCTGCCAGCGCTGATCATGCGCTGGCAGGCTGTAGATGCGAAAAAAACGCATTTAAAACGCATATCAGACGCTGTTTTGTAAACAGCGTCTGATATGCCTGCTGTCTGCTCGTCTGGTGGTCCCTTTGTCTGGGACCACCAGAGGAAACATAAGTAAAGTGCATCAATCACTACACCCCCCCCCCTTTCCCCATCACTGATTAACCCCTGATCACCCATGTCACCCCCGATCATCACCCCCTGTCACCCCCCTGTAAGGCTCATTCAGACGTCTGTATGTGTTTTGCGGATCCATGGATCTGCGGATCCGCAAAATACGGACACCGGCAATATGCTTTCCGCATTTTGCGGATCCGCACATTGCCAGAACTATATAGATAATGCCTTTTCTTGTCCACAATTGCGGACAAGAATAGGACATGTTCTATATTTTTGCGGAACGGAAGTGCAGACCCGGAAGCGCGGATCCGTAATTCCGGATCCGAGCGGGACAAAGTCTGTCCCAATAGAAATGAATGGGTCCGCAATTCCGTTCCGCAAACAGAATTGCGGACGTGTGAATGGGGCATAAGGGTCCCTTATCACCGCCAGTTAGTTAGCTACTTGTTAGGTAGTTAGCGCCCAGCCCACCGCACTGCAGTCACTGATTTTGGCAGAGATTTTTTAATCCACGATGATCGATGTGAATGAAAAAAAATCTGTGCCGTTCATTTTTTTTTTTCAGCCAAGAGGCTAAACGGAAAAAAAAAATCTCATTACCCGTATGCTCAATATAAGGAGAATAGCAGAAACTCCTAATGCTGGCCATACGTGTAATGCGGAGACCCTCAAATGCCAGGGCAGTACAAAAACCTCACATGTGACCCCATTTTAGAAAGCAGACACCCCAAGGTATTCCGTGAGGGGTATGGTGAGTTCATGTAAAATTTTATTTTTTGTCACAAGTTAGTGGAATATGAGACTTTGTAAAAAAAAAAAAATATCAATTTCCGCTAACTTGTTCCAAAACATTTTTTTTTCTGTGAACTCGCCATGCCCCTCACGGAATACCTTGGGGTGTCTTCTTTCCACAATGGGGTCACTTGTGGGGTATTTATACTGTCCTGGCATTTTAGGGGTCCTAAAGCGTGAGAATCCAAATGCGTAAAAATGCCCTGTGAAATCCTAAAGGTACTCATGGGAATTTGGGCCCCTTTGCGCATCTTGGCTGCAAAAAAGTGTCACTCATGCGGCATCGCCGTACTCAGGAGAAGTAGGGCAATGTGTTTTGGGGTGTATTTTTATATATACTCATACTTTGTGTGAGAAATATCGCTGTAAACTACAACTTTTTAATTTTTTTTATACAAAGTTGACAATTTACAGAGATATTTCTCTCACCCAGCATGGGTATATGTAAAAATACACCCCAAAACACATTGCCCTACTTCTCCTGAGTACAGCGATACCACATGAGTGACACTTTTTTGCAGCCTGGGTGCGTAAAGGGGCCCAAATTCCAACGAGTACCTTTAGGTTTTACATGGCGGCTCACAATTTAGCCCCGCCCAAAATGCCAGAACAGTAAACACACCCCACAAATGACCCCATTTCGGAAAGTAGACACCCCGAGGTATTCACTGAGGGGCATAGTGAGTCCGTTTGAGATTTCTTTTTTTTTTTGCCAGAAGTTATCAGAAATTGAAACTTTATTATTATTTTTTTTCCTCGGAAAGTGTCATTTTCCGCTAACTTGTGAAAAAAAATTAAATCATACATGAACTCACCATGCCCCTCCGCGAATACTTTGGGGTGTCTTCTTTCTAAAATGGTGTCATTTGGGGGGTATTTATACTATCCTGTCATCCTAGCACCTGAAGAAACATGACAGGCGCTCAGAAAGTCAGAGCTGCTTCAAAATGCCGAAATTCACTTTTTTGCACCATAGTTTGTAAACGCTATAACTTTTACCCAAACCAATAAATATACACTTATTGGATTTTTTTTTATCAAAGACATGTAGAATAATACATTTATAGAAAGATATATATATAGAAATGTAGTTTTTAAAAAAAAAATTACAACAGAAAGTGAAAAATGTCATTTTTTTGCAAAAATTTCGGTCATTTTTGATTAATTGTAAAAATGTCAGCAGCAATGAAATACCACCAAATGAAAGCTCTATTAGTGAGAAGAAAAGGAGGTAAAATTCATTTGGGTGGTAAGTTGTATGACGGAGCAATAAATGGTGAAAGTAGTGTAGTGCAGAATTGTAAAAAGTGGCCTGGTCATTAAGGGGGTTTAAGCTAGGGGGGCTTAAGTGGTTAAATGGCATCTGGCTGACCTGTTACATGTGCACTTGGCAGCTAAAGGCCTCTGTGTGGGTCCCATGTTCATATGTGTCCGCATTGCTGAGAAAAATGATGTTTTAATACATACAAATGAGTCTCTAGGAGCAATGAGGATGCTGCCATTACACCTAGAGGCTCCGCTTTCTCTGCAACTGCCGCACTTTCTGTACTTTGATTGACGGCCAGGCAGTGAAAATTTAATCATGCTGGTCCTGTCAATCAAAGTGCAGAGGGCGCAGAAGTTGGAGAGACCAGAGTCTCTAGGTGTAAGGGCAATGCCCCCATTGCCCCTAAAGACATTTGCATATATTAAAACTTCCTTTTTCTCAGTAATGCGGGCACATATGAACATGGAACCAACACCGATGCCTTCAGCTGCCAAGAGCACATGTAACAGGTCAGCCAGTGTCATAGGTACAAATGCAAGTAGTTACTAAAACAGACAAACATTTGGTTAGTATTAACTACTGCTTACCAGGAGCACCCCACAGCACTAGCCATTTTGGAGATGTTCTAACCCAGTCTTGTAGCCATCACAATCTTGCGGAATTGCGTACAGAAACCATACACACGTTGCATATTTTAATTCAGAAAACGTTGCGGTGTTTTTCACTCTTTGTAATGCCTCTGCAAATCTGCAAACCCCCATTTAGCTCAGGAAAGGTTACAGGTCCTTTTTAAGGGACCCTTCTAACAAATCAGGATTATCCAAAGCAGAGATTTGCAGAAATCATTAACCCTTAGGAGGTTTTTTCATTTTCTTCCCTATCCTCGTTGAGCCATAACTTTTTTATTTTTCCGATCACACAGCTGTATGAGGGCTTATTTTTTGCGGGCAAGTTGTACTTTCTAATGACACCATTTAATATGGCATACAATGTAGCGGGAAGCGGGAACAAATTTCAAATGGGGTGTAATTGAAAACAAACGCAATTTTGCCACCGTTTTACGGGTTTGTTCCAATATTCGTTCCATTTGCGGCAAAACTGACCTGTGCCCTTCATTCTACGGGTCAGTAAGATTACACCGATACCACATATGTATAGGTTTTTATGTCTAAATGTCTTTTTACATCACCATATTCTCATCCCCTTAACTTTTTTTTATAGTTATGTCTACTAAGCTGTGTGAAGGCTCATTTTTGGAGTGTGTTTTTGATCACATTTTATTACTTTTTTTTGGGTAATAGAAGCAATGAAAAAATGGCAAATTGGCCATTTTAACTCATTTTCTCTTATGATGGTGATACCCATGATTTTTATATTTTTTGTTATTTTTTTTTTTTATTCTACGGAAAGGGGGGTGCGATCAGCATTCTTGCCGGTAATGACCCGCTTGCCACGGGCTCCATGTTTGCCCATCGCTCCTGCAGGGGTTAAAGGGGGACTTACATTTTTTATTTTTTTATTTATTTGTTTATGTAATAGGAAATCATACATTTTTTTTCTAATATACATGTATTTTAAATTCTGCATACAAATCTTTCTTATCAAACAGTTGACCCCCTATATGCTGTGGAATGGTGAAGCCCATGTATCAGTCCTGTTTAATATATCCATGACTTAACTGAAATATGATCAGTCATATGTCATCATATAATGCAGGACATTCAGTAAGCAGCAGTTTTACATGACATACATGTGCTGGTTCAGCACACAGGATACATACATGTGATAATTAAATGTGAGCTTTTACATGGCTGCCTGTCTGTAGGTGATGTTATATTATTAATAAAGTTCACCTGTTAGATACCTGAGCAGTTAACTGAAAGGCAAAGAAAACAGGAATAAATGTGTTTTGCCCCTTTAAATGGCGCCACAGACCCTCGGATGGAAATATATGTTGTAGGTCCAATGATTGGAATGTAACAGTAGGTTGAAGTCTCTATAAAATATATTGATATATATATATACGTATATAGACTTATAGTATACACATTTGAAGAATCGTTTGAAAATCAATAGGACAACAGCATAGTGTAAATTAAAGGAAAATATAGATTTAACTCACTTCACCCAGGAGGTATCGGATGGGATAAACTCAAGACACCCTCCAGAATACCTTCTGCGCCTGGGTAGCCTATAGGATCTCACAGAATGACAGCAGTCCAAACTCGTACTTCTTGCCAATCGTCTTTATAGGCTACCCAGGCGCAGGAGGTATTCCGGAGGGTGTCTTGAGTTTATCCCATCCGATACCTCCTGGGTGAAGTTAAATCTATATCTATATTTTCCTTTAATTTACACTATGCTGTTGTCCTATTGATTTTCAAACGATTCTTCAAATGTGTATACTATAAGTCTATATACGTATATATATATCAAGATATTTTATAGAGACTTCAACCTACTGATTGTTACATTCCAATCATTGGACCTACAACATATATTTCCATCTGAGGGTCTGTGGCACCATTTAAAGGGGCAAAACAATTTTTTTCCTCTGTTTTCTTTGCCTTGACTTTACCCATTAAGGAACTCCTTTGATGGTTGTTTGCTCCTGGCAGCCTAATATCCCTCTCACTCAAACTGAAACCAAACGCAACCATTTACCCCCTTTAATACTTTCACAGGTCCTCCCTCTGGCGCCCTGCTAGGTACTCTCAAAATTCTTCTTTTGAAGACTAGAGATTAACCCCCCTTCCTTTTTTATCCCCTCTACCATACAGTTAACTGAAAGCCAGGTCACATGACTGACACCATGTTTGGTCCTATTCAGCGCTCCTGTGGATGCATTTTACAGGATTAAAATGAGCCATACCATTTTTGTTTCTTTAGAGAGAGGCTACTGTATGGATATAATAAAGGTCTACAAGCAACATTTTAAATAGATGCATATTATAAAATTGTTAGACATCCCATTCTCTATAAAATGTAATCATTAAAACCGGAATACCTCTTTAAGTCTGATTAAACTGCAATAAAATGGGATGTCAGCAAAGGACCGAATGCACTCTCATTAGCAGCGCATAACCTAACCTAAGGTTTATTGATGTGTGGACCGATTTTGTCTCATCTGTCATGTATTTCCAGGGCTGATGTACTATCACAGTTTAGATTCAGCACACAGTTGCCATAGCTCATGTTTCACCATACTGCTAGTAAACTGTATGCCATCTGTACAGAACCTAATTAACATCTTCCTTGATATCCAGAAACAAGGCAATGATAATAATTGATTGCATGGTACGTATGATAGTCAAAAAGTCCTTGTATCTCAAGGGGTTCATTGTCAAAGTCAAACGCAGGTGCACAGGTTTTTAATAGCGGAATTTATTAGATACTATTTGCATATTTATGTTTTTTATATATGGCATATAGATAGGTGATACATTACATTTCATTACATTACCTAAAGCCCCCTCCATATATCTAATATTATAAATAGGTCGTGCAATTAAGTGCTTCACTTTGCAGCGTCTTTCTGAGCCCAAGCAAAAAATATCCCACTCACGTCGTCTACACCAACTTTCATGCTAGGAGTCATGGAATAGGTAGAAAATTCCCTTACAACACACTTTGCCTTGGACAGTGCCTTCTTCACCATATCTTCTGTGACTGGCAACACGCTCAACCGCGCTTCTCCAGCCAAGTAGTAGGACTCCTCCAAAGCCCCAATCCATAAAAAGTGCCCCTGTGGTTTCAGAAGCCCGACTACATTTTCAAGTGCCTTATGAAAGGCCACTAGACTGGGACTGCAAGCCTCAAGGCAGAAAGAAGATACGAGACAGTCTATTGAACCACTGGCTACTTCTCTTCCTAGTGGACTAGATTGATGGATGTCAACTGGGATCACACGAGACACACATTCCCGCAATCGTTTCTGCTTCTCTTTCCAGGACTCTCTGGATAAGCAAAATGAAAAAGCTGATTAGTAAAGACAACTACCCTTCTGCAGTATACGCAACTGGAATGAAAGATTTCGGCACCAGAGACCTGAGAAGGCAACAGACTTCCTTCTCAAACTCTCAAGCAAAAGACATAAGATAAGTATTGTACTGTAGGATCAAACAGATCTTATCCAGATATTAGTAGACATTTTTTTTTCCATTTGTCATGTAGAAATCCATAATTTTAACTTTTGTTCAAAATATTGCGCAGCCAATGAATATTCACTATAGCTCGGTGTTTCAGATGGGCTGCTATGTATTAGCACAAGCTCAACAGCAATTGACTTTATGTTGAGGAGAATTCTCTCATAACAAGGACGGACAGAATGATTCTAAGAGACTAAGCCATTATTAAGAGTTTGGGCACATATATGAGGACTCTTTAATAGATGGAAGTGAAGACTCTAAGCAGCTTTTAGTATGTGACCATTTTTTAATGCTACTATACCACCATGGATGTTACCTCGCCGTTACCGTTGACTGCAGCTTTGACCTGGCGCAGTGCATTTCCATGACATTTGCACTTGTGTATAAGTGAATGGCAACAGTCATGTAGAATTTGCCATTTTCACATTGGAGTCTCACTCAAATCGGGTAAAACTTCTGAATTACATAAAACACCTTCTGCCAGAATTGTATGCCAGAAGGCTGTGTAGTTCTTAGGATCTGATACCTAAATATACGGCTACTGCAAAGCCCTACTCTGGCACTGAAAGGCAGAATGTCATCAAATTGAGTCAAAATTAAGTATTGGTCTCAGCCTGTGTATGACCGTTATTAGTCTTGGATCTGGACAGAAGAATGATGAGCGCTAGAACATGCTACTGACTACTCACCCTTTGCCCTCCAGCTTACAGACATATTCAAAGTAGGGACTCCAGTCAAACACCCCTGGTTCATTATTTAGCCACATCTTCAGTTCTTGACGATTTATTTCCAAGTAGTCCGTCATAATCACCTCCTGAAAGTGCTCAAAGGCACTCAACAACTGGTATATTGTAGGACCTGAGCCGATGTCTACCAGGGTGTGTCCTTTTATCTCACCTAAGAATACAGAAGAGAATGTTTGTTTGTTTTTTTAACTGTCTTTATATGAACATAACAAAGGGCAAAAAATAATGTTACAGCAGAGCGATAATTCAGATTACCTGCGGATAGACGGGGTTGTATTCTAGTAGTATACAGGTGAAACTCGAACAATTAGAATATTGTGCAAAAGTTTATTTATTTCAGTAATGCAACTTAAAAGGTGAAACTAATATATGAGATAGACTCATTACATGCAAAGCGAGATATTTCAAGCCTTTATTTGTTATAATTTGGATGATTATGGCTTACAGCTTATAAAAACCCCAAATTCAGAAAATTAGAATATTACATGAAATCATTAAAAAAGGATGTTAAATAGAAAAATGTAGGACCTCTGAAAAGTATAATCATGCATATGTACTCAGTACTTGGTTTGGGCCCCTTTTGCATCAATTACTGCCTTAATGCGGCGTGGCATGGATGCTATCAGCCTATGGCACTGCTGAGGTGTTATGGAAGACCAGGATGCTTCAATAGCAGCCTTCAGCTCTTCTGCATTGTTCGGTCTCATATCTCTTATCTTTCTTGGCAATGCCCCATAGATTCTCTATGGGGTTCAGGTCCGGCGAGTTTGCTGGCCAATCAAGCACAGTAATCCCATGGTCATTGAACCAGGTTTTGCTACTTTTGGCAGTGTGGGCAGGTGTCAAGTCCTGCTGGAAAATGAAGTCACCATCTCCATAAAGCTCATCTGTGGAAGGAAGCATGAAGTGCTCCAAAATCTCCTGGTAGACGGCTGCGTTGACTCTGGACTTAATGAGGAAACTTCACACTTGCATTGTGTGCCTCTCCATTCTTCCTCCAGACTCTGGGTCCTTGGTTTGCAAATGAGATGCAAAAGTTGCTCTCATCAGAAAAGATGACTTTGGACCACTGAGCAACAGACCAGTTCTTTTTTTCTTTAGCCCAGGTAAGACGTTTCTGACATTGCTTGTTGTTCAGGAGAGGCTTGACAAGAGGATTGCGTCATTTGAAGCTCATGTCCAGGATCCGTCTGTGTGTGGTGGCTCTTGATGCACTAACTCCAACCTCAGTCCACTCCTTGTGAAAGTCCCCAACACTTTTGAATGGCCTTTTCCTGCTGCTTGTGCACCTTTTCTTCCACACTTTCACATAACTTTCTATTAATGTGCTTTGATACAGCACTTTGGGAACATCCAACTTATTTTGCAATTACCTTTTGAGGCTTTCCCTCCTTATGGATGGTGTCAACGATGATTTTCTGCACAATTGCCAGGTCAGCAGTCTTTCCCATGATTGTGATTCCTACTGAACCAGACTGAGAGACAATTTAAAGGCTCAGGAACCCTTTGCATGTGTTATGGATTAATTAGCTGACTAGAGTGTGACACTTTGAGCCTAGAATATTGAACCTTTTCACAATATTCTAATTTTCTGAGATTGTGAATTTGGGGTTTTCATAAGCTGTAAACCATAATCATCCAAATTGTAACAAATAAAGGCTTGAAATATCTCGCTTTGCATGTAATGAGTCTATCTCATATATTAGTTTTCACCTTTTAAGTTGCATTACTGAAATAAATGAACTTTTGCACGATATTCAAATTTTTCGAGTTTCACCTGTAGTATATGTAGATTATCTACATGGATTTTCAGTGCATTTCCTCACCAAATAAATAGCAAAATCTGCTTAATTTTTATGTGGATTTTCCCCAGATCTCACTCTTTGGATTTCAAATGATGAAATCTGCACTGAAAATTCACACAAACAATGGTTTAATGTGGATTTCACAATATGCACAGTAGGTCAGTTTCCTTGTGGAAAGTTTCTACACCGTGTACATGAGATTCTGGAAATCCCGTCACCCTAACTGCTACTGTATTACGCTGCAGATTTGGAGATTTGCAGCATGTGAGTTGTTTGTGCAGATTTTCGATGCATAATTCAACCTTTGGTGGAGGGTGAGATCTGGGGCGAATCCGCAACATGGCTTAACTCCAATAAAAGGAGCTAAACTGTGAGCAGATTCCTGCTGCAGCTCCAAGTGGCGGCTGTCCACACCCACCGCGCCAAAAAGGGACATGTCCCTTCTTTGCGCAGTCATAGCTTTAAACCACCGGCCCTGGCCATGACTTTTAGTAAAGGTTTTTCTACTATATAAGACCTCATGCACACGGCCGTGTCCATTTTGCGGTCCGCAAAACATGGATGCCTGCTTTGTGCATTCTGCATTTTGCAGAAAGGAACGTCTGGCCCTCAAACCACGTCCGGACCCAAACCATGGTTGTGTGCATGAGGCCTGGATTTGATCCAGTGCTGAGCCACGCCCCCTGCACTGATCACATGATGGTGACGTCACCCCAGGTCCTTCGGCTTTTTCCAAAGTTCGGGTTCGTGGAAGCTGCCCCTTATGGATAGTCCGCGATAGTGGAATCCATAACGGGATGCGGTGATTACCCCAACCCGAACGCCGAACTAATTTTTTAAGTTCGCTGATCTCTACCTATGAACAAGACAATCACTGTTAGGGCTCATGCACACGACAGCGGATCTGCAATACACGGGCACCAGCCGTGTGCATCCCGCATCATGAATGGGTCCGTGATCCGGGAGATGCGGTGCAGAAGGACGGAGCGGAACCCCAAGGAAGCACTACAGAGTGCTACCGTGGTGTTTCTGGCCGTGCCTCCGCACCGCAAAAAAGTAGTGCATGCAAGTTAAATGGGTCTGGATCCGTCTGCGGCAGCCGCATGGATGTTGCCCGTGCACTGGGGACCGCAAATGCATTCGTGTGCATGAGCCCTTAGGCTAGGTGCACACGGTTAAACAGTTTTTTCACTGATGTCTTTCTGATAAACTGCCATTAAAGATGCTTCTCTTCAATTGTATAGGGCCTGTTAGGCTGTAAAAATGGACAATATAGGACATGTCCTATTTGTTGACGACCAGTATTCACAGTCCATTAAAAAACTGACACGTCAATACACCCATAAACTGTCATTGTTCTGAAAATGGCTGTGTGAGGGCTGTGGAAAAAACGGAAGTCACACAGCCATTTTTTACTGTCATGCAAATGTAGCCTTAACTTTTTTCTCTTTCTTCTTCTGTCTGCATACAAGTACAATGACTTTTCTGGACAGAGTAGAATATATCAGAGCTGTTCTCTATAGAATGCACATTCAGGACAGTGGGGAAGTATCTAAACTGTAAGCAATGCAATTGAACAGTCAGGAGTGTATCTAAGCTGTTCTTTGTAAAAATACATTGCACAATGTGTGGTGTGTTTTAAATATTCTCAGTAGGGCATGTCCACATGGAAGCATTTACAGTAGCAGCAAACTGAATGAGATTTTAAAGGGAATGTGTCATATTTGTTTGTGTTTATTTTTCATGTATTATTTTACAATAAGATATTTTTAACAAATCGTACCAGTATGTCCGTTCTGCAGCCGCACAGAAAAATTGAACATGTCCTATTCTTTCCCTGTTTTACAGACAAGCATAGGACAGTTCTGTTCTGCAAAATGTGGAACACACAAGACAGGTATCCGTTTTCTTGATCCGCAATTGTGGACCGCAAAAAAGGCAACGTCTGTGACACACTCTAATAGACCAACACTAATGTCAGGCCTGGGGGCCTTTGCTAGGCCCCCAGCTGCTATGGCACCGCATCGGCATCCGCGATTGTGCTTGCGGGGAGCTGATGGTGATCCTTTAACTGCCTAAATGCCATGGTCGCCATTGAGGGTGGCAACTAGGGAGTTAAGAGGCAGGGACATGAGTCATATTGCGGCTTCAGTCAGTGCCAGGCTCCAGCAGTGATTCAGAGCGCTGTGTTCATGCACCCATTGTTTTATTCATTCAATAACTCGAACTATAGTATGTCCATCTGTAACTAAAGATACACCCAACACACAACCATACAATACCTCAACAGGCAAATTTTCCAATGAAATATTGCTCAACAAAGATTCAATTACTGTTTAAGAATCAATTCATACATAACCTCTGGGTACCCATTACAAAGTCCCATCGCCTACTCAACATGCTTCTCAGCCATGTTACTCCCACAACTCCCCCTATTATTCTTGCCACATACTTAACATACTTAGAGGGAGTCTTTCACCTAATCTGAGCATTTTAGACCGCTCAGATCAGGTTATAGACTCTTTGCCCCTCATTACTACAGTACCTTTTTTTATGTGTCCCTCGCCCAGTTGATGAAATAGACCCTTTTTAAACGTATGTAAATGAGCTTCTGAAGGTGCCCAGGGGCAGCGTTAATGGGCGATGTACCCACAAAAACACACCTCTTTCAGCCCTCTGTCCTATTACCTCCTCCAGCGAAAGTCACAAGCGGCACCAGAAGATGGCGGGCCGGACGTCTTTAGTTGGCCGGCGCATGCACAATATGAAAAGCTGTTCCTCTGCCCATAACGAGCCCATAAAGACGTCCGGCCCGCCGTCTTCTGGTGCTGCTTGTGACTTTCGCTGGAGGAGGTAATAGGACAGAGGGCGAGCCAGAGGGCTGAAAGAGGTGTGTTTTTATGGGCACATCGCCCAGTAACGCCGCCCTGGGCACCTTCAAAAGCTCATTTACATATGTTTTAAGTGTCTTTTTCATTATCTGGACGAGGGACACATAAAAGAAAGGTACTGTAGTAATGAGGGGGCAAACAGTCTATAACCTGATCTGAGCAGTCTAAAACGCTCAGATTAGGCGAAGGACTCCCTTTAACAGAAAAGCTGACTGCCACATTAATTTCTTCAAATCAGAGAGGGGTGAACTAGTATATGTTTAGAACATAGTCGTCACCAGCTATCTTTCTCTTACAGATGGTGGAGTCTCTCCACAGAAGGGATACGGATCTTACCCCTCCACTCCCAGATGTGGGTCTAATCCAGTGAGATGACCAGTGGAGACAAGGAACCAGCACCAATATTCACACACTATTTTAGGAGTTGTGCATGCCCTGTCACACATAATACCAGCCCACCCACTCCTTTCCCAGGGTACAACTTCACATTTTTGCAATCTTCTCTTTGTCTCCTCACTATGGCCCCACTGTCCTGGGATACGTTACCCCAAATATTCGGTTCTTACATATTTACTCATTGGGAATGTCAGATACTGACAGCTGCTATTACTGTACCATAAATTGACAAGACTATTTTCAGATGCAGCACAAATTTTTCCTTATATGTGACTGCCGGTGTTCATAGTATGATGTCATTGCACTATAGTACACATGGTATTTATGTAATCAGGACGACTTACCTTTGGCACAAGCCTCATGAAGTCGGCGTAGTTTCCAGCACATGACGCTGTCTTCACTTGAGAAGTCTGCCCTAGGGGGCACATAGTTATTCTGTAAGTAGGCTCTGGGGTTGAATACCTTGTAGGACTCAGCGACTGCCTGGATGCTGCTCATATTGGAGGAGATAGATAACACTGTACTCTTTGCAGGGCTCACACCTTTATATACTGGAGGTATCACTCCCAACCTATCATCAGTCTTCATTACGGGTACACCTCCCATCACTCTCCATTACAAGATTCTCCACCCTTTGTCTGTGATAGCATCTCTTACATTGATTCACTTTTCAGTCTGCCCCCAGGGTTACAAAGCAGCACAAGGGTATCTAGAAATGTCATTATTTTATCTGCCAGATGCCAGCCGCCTCGGAGCTGAAGTACATACATCTAGATTGTTCTTGGCTTTTTTTTCACATTACACATTTGTGGCAGATGCATATGGACTAGGTTATTGTATACAATACAGCGTGTTATTCTCCAGGAGTAATTCACAATTGTGTAAAATTACCAAGCCATATTGTTTGAGAGAATTCTCTTTGTCTGGTGTATCTTAAGTATGCCACCATGTTGTTTGATTTACAGAATTTACTAGAGAATTGAAGTGCATAGTGACATATTTGCTGTTGTTGTCCCTGAATATCTGAACTTATAATGAATGCCAAGTTCTCATGGGCAGCCTACTAAGGGTGCAACCTTTGAAATTCTGTATAAAGTTGTAGTACTAAAGGTCTACCTACTTTGACCAGGTCCTACCACCAGAAACAAAATAGCAGAATATAATATGGTATAAGTTGCAATACACATGGCCAACAACAGGGCTGTCAACACCTTCTCATTGACTTCATGTCCAACGCTTTCCCAACTGATCCAGGATTTTGGCATGTTGGACTACAACAGTCAGTTCATTGACCTAATCTCACACCCATTCTGAGATCAGATTGGTTGCCCAGCACCTTCTAAGTACATCACACAAGGCTGACCGTATTTGTTCCAGAATTACAATGCACAAAATACACAACCTTTCAAGCCATGTCTGTAGGCTACTAGTCGGCATGGTGATTGGCAACCCTCATGAAAGGTTGGTGTATGAGTGCATGTTTTTCAGTATTTTGTAACTGTCTGACCTCCCTCATGTACCATTGTGGCTTGTCTGCATCCAGTCTGGAGCTGTTAGTTTAACCTGCCTTTATATTCGTATAAGTATTGTCTTTTTCAGTAATTGCTTTCCAATTGATTTCTAGGAATTTCCCCGAGCTGTTTCCATATGTGTTGATTTTTCCAGTTGTTTTTATCCCAGTTGACGTCCCTATTGTGTCTGCTGGGTAACAATGAGGATAGCCACCATTATAGCTCCCACAGGGTTCATCACCCAACATTAATAGAAATGGGCACAAATAAAGATAAACTGGCCCAAAGAGATTGGAGGATTCTAGGACACCTAACAGAATCAAGCATTAGGAGCAACTGATAATGGAGGTACTGCGGAGCAAGTGGAACAATCCAACTGGTACTTTTATTCAACGCCTGGAAAGGTTTTGAACCCAAACTTGATCTATTTATCCATTGTGGGTGACAGAATTTCATCCCTAAACCCTGTGTCACTGAAGTCCCGCAGCCTTAGGACTTTAGGTAGCAGCATGTGAGCTGTGATAAGTGATCTGTCAAAGGCAGACAGAGTGCAGGCTGAAGCCCAGGGCCTCTAGACAGCATCCTGCGAAACATGACATCATTGAACCTCATTACACAAGACATATAGTCCTGTCATTTATCTATTTCCTTCCTTTCCTCTGTTATCCCTTATCTCTATAATACCTCAGCCTTAAACCAAGCTGGTTTTCTTCTCGTCATACTCAACATTGACAGGCTAATGTACCAAGATGTATTTTTATGATATGTTAGACATATTGGGAACGGTGGGATCCAGCTGCTGGGACCCCTACTGATCTCAAGGATGAGCAGGTTCTTGTCCCATCTTCTTCGTGCATTCACAGTTACTGTCAATAGCATGAAGACCAAAGTCAACAGTCATATCTGTAATTTGCTCATCTTTGAATACCATATGCCAGGAATGTGAATGAAGGACTGGATTATTGGGAGGGCACAAGGGTCAAATGCAGTCTTCACAGTATTCAGATATAATTCATATCAGGGTCCAACTACCAGTTCTGATGCTTGGCTGGAAAATCCAGAACGTGGGGATTGTTGTCTGTGTACTTTGTAATTATTATAATTTTTTATTTAAAGGAGCACTAAGCTTAGAAATAAAGGTTAAAAGTAAAGAAAATATGTGGTTGATCTCACTAGTAAGCTCTAGTAAGGCTGCAGCACTCTCTGCATAATCCTGACACAATTTTGTAGAAACCCTAAGGAGAATAAAAAGGTTAAATTGCTGATCTGCTCCATTTTAGGCTGGAGATTGGTTTGGGGCAGGGCTTAACCAAAAGGCAGGGCTTAACAATCTGTTTGTCCTACAGCAGACAGGACAGCATGGAGGTTTCTGCTCCAGTAAGGGTACTTTCACACTTGCATTGGTGCGGATCCGTCTGTTTATTTGCACAGAGCAGTAGTTGAAGTAGTTACTGTAGGGTTGAAACCAAGTGCAAAGATGTATATAAATGGGAAAAAGAGTATGGAGAACAGGGTTTATGTGGGTACTGTTTCTCAATAAGAGATCTATCAGTGACTGAAGACTTTATAATAATAGAGGCTGGGTTGCCGGAGGAGGCATGTGACTTATGATGAGGCGCAGGCCTCGCCATAAATTAAATGCTTCCTTCATCAGTCCGCGCTTCAAGCTGAAATCACAGAGAAAAAAACAAAGATAAAAACATCCTGCATGATATGATAAATAAATATGCAGATGTCCATGGCTACATTTATGAAAAAAAATCACTGAAAAACAGATAACGCACTAACACAATAGATGCAAGCACTATATATGGACTAAGCCTTCACTCTGATATGATAAAATCCGAGACACTCAGCCAATATATTTTGATCAAAACACATCTGTGCCCACCTACCAGCGCCAAGGTGGTCTCATTCAGGCAAGTCCTACTCTTAACCTACCTATGCCGATGAGCATCTATGTTCAGGAGAGGAGACTCTGCACATATAGTGTACTGCTCCTAGTCACCTCTATGTGCACCTAGTAACCGATGAGAGGAGGAGCATGTACAGCTATATGTACCACCTAATCAAGGCAACCTGTTTGATAGGAGTGGCAAAAGTGTACAAGAATACTACTTCCAGGATAAAATAGAAGCGCATTCACACTTGAAGGTGCCAATCCCTCAAGTTTATGCTCCAAACTATGCAAAGCTAAGCGCGTCTAGCTGCCATAGATTTCAATTCTGTCATAAGTAATGAGGAATGTGCTGGTGCTGATGGCCTCTACCCACACCCCTTCTTCGCCATGTCCCCTTTTAGAAAACTGGCAAGGGCAGAGTAAACAGTTTATACCAGCCAAACTAGCGGCACCCATCTGTAGACAATACTGTCTTGGGGTTCTTACCCCTCATTAGTAAAGAGCAGATTATTAGTTGACTTTGAGGAGATGAATTAGATGCAGCTCTTTTGGGGGAATTCTCAATGAAGAGACACATCATTGTATGGAGACTCATTTTTCAAGCAATTTTGCATGGAGATAGCTCATACCAATCACACCAGAGGCACCCATCCAGATAGCACTGTTCTGGGGTTTTTGCCCATCAACAGTAATAAGCAAAGTATGGGCTGGCTGAATGAGGGTTCCTGGATGTGATAGGCCCGTCCCTCCGGCTAAGCCTTGCCCTTTTCTTGACGCTTTTGAAAAGTAGTGAGATGCTGAAACAGTCACAAATTATGGTGCAAATATGCTGTGTTCTATCATTTCAGATTTTATGCTCCATAATAGTGGTGTAATAGCCTCGATAAATGTCCCTTTATATCTCCATACCCCGCTGTGTCTCTTCAATGAAAATGAATGAACTCCAATAGACACACCCAGAAAATATAAAATAATGTAATTCATTTATTAGAACCAAAGTAGCCTATAAACAATTGAAAAACTAAAAAGCTCCTCATTCTTCAGTACTTATTGAAGGTATACCTTCATTAGTAATAGACTAATTTGAAGGTTGGAGTTTTTTAGTTTTTCAATTGTTTTTAGGCTGCTTTGGTTCTATATCTTCAATATAGTACCCTTCAATAAGGGTAATGTAATTTGCTTACTGTATACAGTATAGCTAACATCTAAATACATACAGGGCTTAATAGAACCTTTACCTAGTAAGTGCACAAAAAACACCCAATATAATTAAATCAAGGAAAACAATCAAAGTGCTAGTGCAAATAACCACTCACAATGTGACACCTAATACAAACCAAATATAACAGTCAACAGCATGAATCTAACCATGGAGAACTTTCCCCACATGTATCACCACTTGCAAATGTAGCTTTTTCAGGGCAAATATGTAACCTGAATACTAAAGTGCTCTTATAATCAATTCATAGATAAAGTCTTATTAGCATTACTTTCATCAGATCAGACCACGCAGGGGCATTGCTGTGGTCTCAAAACATCCGGGGTCCAAGCCCCAATACATATGTGCCAAATTCTCGGAGTACAAAACACACTAAGGGTACTTTCACACTAGCGTTAAAAGAATCCAGCGGCAATTTCATTGCCGGAACTGCCTGCCGGATCCGGAAATCCGTATGCAAACGGATATTATTTGTTTCCGGATCCGTCTGACAAATGCATTGCAATACCAGATCCGTCTCTCCGGTGTCATCCAGAAAAACGCATCCGGTATTTATCTTTTTCACAGATTTAAAGGTCTCCGCTTTAATACATTTCAATGGAAAATAATGCCGGATCCGGCAAGTTTTCCGGAAATTTTGGCCTGAGAAAAACCGCAGCATGCTACCGGCCAAATACCGTAAAAGGGACGGAACGGAAGACATCCTGATGCATACTGAACGGATTGCTTTTGATTCAAAATGCATTAGGACAAACTGATGCGTTCTTTTTCCGGTATTGAGCCCCTATGACGGAACTCAATACCGGAAAACTTTACCGCTAGTGTGATAGTACCCTAACACGCCCTAGTACTAAAGACATATTTTGCTTGCTGGATGGACATTACATTGAGCACTACCAAACATACAGGAGTATACAGCACTACATACAGTACTTATTACATTCAGTGCCTCACAGGTGACATCTCCTCTTATGTAAATATTCCCTTTGATCATCTTCTCTATTCAGCCTATAAAAACATCTTTCAGCCACGTCTTATCTCTGCATAGTTTACCAAGCAGACGTAATAGGTGCCTCACTTTTCTATTATCCTCCCCCTCCTGGTGCCCCAACAGTGTTATCCTGCTGGTTCCTCCAATACTGTGCCCGCTGTACTCCCCAATGCCCCCAAATACCATACAGCAGAAATTATACTGCCATACGGATACACCCACCATTGGCAAGAATTCTCTCTCAGAGTACTTTCATTAGTAATAGTACCATTACAGTGTCCCCAATAATGATAATTCTCCCCTTTTAGTAGTAGTGCCCTCCATATGCAGCAAGCCCCCGTGGAGCTGGTGTAGAGAATGAGTGTGGTTGTGGCCCTGGTGATGATATTGTTGTAGTGTTCACAAAGGGAAAGACCAGCACTTCATTCTTGTTCAAAGTAGTTCAGCGCTCTAATTCCTCTATGCGTGAATAAACTACTTTGAACAAGAGTGAAGTGCCGGTCTTTCCTTTGCGATTGAAGTGGGTCTTCCTGCCCTGGATGCGTGCACCACGACCTCAGTGAGAGAGGAGTGCCGACTGTTTGAATTTCGTTGAATGTTGTTGTATTGTTATGGTGTCCTACCTCAGGCCATTGCTCCTTGGGGTCCGATGCAGTGAAAATATAGTACTGAAGAATGAGGCCAGAGTTAAACATAACAAAGTCTCTTTTACTAAGTGCAACATAGAATTTGAAATACATACAGTAGCAGCAGACTTGATGTGCTATTCTTCACAGCAGAAGTTTTTAGTTTTTACAGCAGAAAGTAATCTAGGCAGAGGAACAAAGTGCGCCACTCCCCTTCACTGTGACTGACAGCGCTTATGCAGAGCGTTCAGATGGTCTTGCCGAACTGCCGGCTGTCAGTTACAGGCAAAGGGGCAGGGAAGGGGCTTGGTTACCTTGACTTGAAGCAAAGAGGCCGCTGCCCCTTGACTTCAAGCATGACTAGAAAATTGCGCGGTCAGGAAATAAAAGAACGTTTTAGAACTTTTGCTGCATCTGCCTTCAGGAAGAAAATGATCGTCAGAAACATGTTGCTGGCTACTCTCAGGTACTGCTGGTGGCTTGGGATGATTTTTGTTGGTGACAGGCTCTCTTTAATCTGAACTGGAGTGATAGGAGCTATATAAGCTGGATTTTGTTTGGCAGAGGAAAAGGCTTTAGAAAAAACACAAGTGCGCATCCTTCCAGAATTCCCTTTGGCAGGAGTACGGCACGAGCCCCTACAGATAATCCGTCTATCTCTAGGAAGAATTGTTTCACAACATTTGGTCAATGAAGGGCAGGTGCAGAGGAAAATACTTATTTTAATGTCTGGAAAGTAGACTTGGCTACTGGTTTCGAATTCTTGGCATTGGCTCCTTGCAGGTAACAGCAGAGATTAGTGAGGCTATGGAGGAGAAGAGGGGAATTAACTGCTGATAATACCAAAGCCCAGGAATCGTTGAATTGCACATAAACCGGTGGGTCTAGGCAAGGTCAGTACGGCTGACAACTTTTTCGGATCCATCTGAAGATCTTGATCATAAATTATATAACCCAGAAGGGGGAGATAGGGTGTGGAGGACCTTGAGGAGGAGTAGTCCCAGGAAGCAAGTCAACAGGACAATCATAGCGGCAATGAGGGGGCAGGGTGTCCATCAAATTTTTTTTTAACCAAAAACATCAATATAACTGAAATAAGTGGCTGGTAGCCCATGCAGGTTGTATGGACTGGGTAGAATTCAGACAGGTATAACAGGCGTCAGGCATCGGGAATGGCAGGCAGGTCCCCGAATAAGTAGTTGTCTGGAGTTCCAGGATAGGACTGTGTTGACGTAGCCAAGGAAGGCCCAAATGCAGAGCACTACTGTTATCCCAGCGGTCCGTGCTGGCGCTGCTGCCCCTACCCGTGGACATGGGCACCAGGCTCCTCTTTCCCTCCTGCTGCCATGTGCTGTGCTGACAAGCGTGGGCAGCAGGTAGCTTAACTGATGTATCTGTGCTCCATGTCAAAGCTTACTTCCTGCTTGAGTCCTGTACTGTTTGTCAGGGCTTGCATGGGTGTGTCAGCATGTACACGCCCTCTATCTCCCCAGCCTATGGCTGGATTGCAGGAAGTATTTAAAGGCGCTTCCTGCCCCAGCTTGTCTAGTTTCCTGTTTGAGCAAAGGTGTTCTGTTGGTTCTTGTCATTCTGTGTAACTGACTGTAGATTACTTTTTTACGGACTGTGCCTGATTGCCATCTGCCCTGACTCTGATCTATGTTTACTGACTTTGCCTGACTGCCCCCTGCTCTGACTTCTGCCTTCGTACGCTGACTACTCTTCCGTCTGATCAGCCTCTGGCCTCCCACCATCCACTAGGTGGATTGTGTCATCTGGAGGTCAATCCAGCGGGTTCACACTCTGGTCCAGATTCCCTCCCGTTCCAATGTGTTCCCCTCTGAGGTGGCACCTGATACTCCCCTCGGGAAAGTCTCTTCTCACTATCAGTGGTATCGTGTGAAGAATGAGGGGTGTGCTTAGACATCGCCCTCAGAGGGAATTGGTCACGTGGGGCAGCGGGTTCTCACCCACTGCTCATAACAACTAGTAGAGACAGGCAGGACATACAAAGTGATCCTCTCCGAGTGGCTTTGTGACATATTATATCGTCTTACTAAGAGCTTTTGAATGTCACCACCAAGTTCTTTTTTTATACGCTGAACAGGAATTCTGTACTGGTTCACCAAGGCCTGATGCAAGAAGTTTCCTCCTGAGCCATAGTCTATGAGGGCCTGCATGGTGAACTGCTTACTTTCACAAGAAAATTCTATGGGAAAAGTCAATTTTAAAGAGAGTGTGAGTTTCGGGGGCAAATGTGGGCACAGTGTTCCTTTTCCTCACAATACAGACACAAATTGTTAGTATGCCTGTGCTGACACTTTCCTTCAGACAATCTGACCCTGTCCATCTGCATGGGCTCTGGTGCTAAAGTTGGAGAAGACAGAGTCAATGGTTTTTGGAATACTGGTGCCAAGCAGAAAGGTCTTTCATGACCTGGCATGTTCTCTCTATCGCAGGTCAATGCGGGTTGCTAGAGATATCAAAGCCTTCAATGTGGACGATATGTCCTAGTCTGCCAGTTCATCCTTAATTAGCCCAGATAGAGCTTCCCAAAAAGCTGCCACTAGAGCCTCACTATTCCACAACATAGTTTGGGATCACCTTTATAGCTTTGGAGAAGTGACAGACATGGACTGGAACCTCCTGTGGAAGTAGCTTGAGATGGTGGTAAGGGTGCTGTGGCTGCTGCCAGTGGTTGCGGTACTGCTGTGGTAGTCATCAGGGAAGCAAGGTGGGTGAACACATTGTGCATATATGCCAGTATTTGTTCTTAGTGATCACGTTGCTGGGCCACGTCTTGAAACAGTTCAATTAAAGCCATACAGGTTGGTACAATGAGATCCATTGCCTAGGCTTATAGTAGTGGGGCACTGTGTGTGTACCCATTGTACCAACTAACTGATTTGGCTTTGGGCTAGTTCTAAGGGCGTTATCCTGAAGTCCCTTGGTTTTCAGGCTTTAACCTATATACACGGATCAGGTCTTAACTGCCTCTAGGCTGCTACATCTTGAGTCTCAGTGTAGTTGGCAGCTGACCCACAGGGTCAGAGACACCGATGTGAATACCGAGGGTCAGAAAATATTTATGGTCAGATGAAAGACCGAGGTAAGAGCAGGCAGCATACAAATGAAACCCATAAACAAGTCCAAGGTCAAAAGACAATGGACCAGTACGGGAAACAGTGTAAGGTCAAGAAAGGCGTGAAATCAGAGCTAGTTGTCAGGCAGAGGTTTGGTACATGGTTACGCAGACAGAATATTGCATCTTAACTGATTAACTACAGACGGGACCTAAAGCTCAGGTACTCTCCTACTAGGGAAGATGCGTTAAATACCCACTGTCAGCTAGCCATATTGTCACGGACATTCCAGCGACAGGTGGCAGGAGATCGGTTAGACTGGCAACATGTGGTTTGAGCTGACATGTTTTCCGTTTGGATCAAATGACATCTCTCTTTTTTCTGGTGCTTGCCCCACCTTCTTTCCCCATGTGTGGTTATTAGGGTCATTTAACCTTCTCTATTTATAGTTGGTTCTCCCACAATGCTGTGCGGTTTATAGCTTCTGTTTGGGACCTTTGGATAGATTGTGGTTGGATCTCGGCTGAGTTCCTGGTGCTTCCATTGCTCCCTTGAAGTTAAGTCTTTAATTTCCCTTTTGTATTTTGTTTGGGTTCTGTGTGTTGCATTTCCCTATTGTTTGTATTAGGCCTGTTCGTCCTTCCTTTTGAAGGAACAAGTCATCTCGTCCCTGCCATTAGTACCAAGGTCCTATAGGGCTAGATAGGACTCTAGATATTCCTGCTTATGAACTCACCTACCTTTGGGGTCTGTTCGTACTGGTAGTCAGTTAGGAATTTGGTTAGGGTTTTCACTAGGAGGTGTCCATCTTCCTTCCCTAGTTCTTAGGCCTGATTCCCTGTTTCCCCCCTTTCCTCCTATGCTCAGTGTGGTGTTTCCCTCCCACACCAAAGCGTGACACATATGCTGAGGAAGAATTTGGACATGCGCACCTTGACTCTTTAAGAGAACGAGAGTGAGTGTGTGTGTACCCTACGGGGCAGCCTAGGCAGGAAATCACAGGATTCTGCCTGCACCAGAGAAGAGGGGCACAGTGGGCACATAAATTTATACCTCTCGTATATTGGATCACCTCCTGATGTCCTATTGGAAAAGTGTCACGTTCATGTGATCTATTAAATAAAAATCCAAACACTAGAGACCTACAGGTAAGTATTCATCCTGTTGTACCCCAGAAAGCAATTTTTTACTACCTAAAGGCCCTAGGTAATCTCTAACGGTCACTTAAAGAGCTGAGTCTATAATATATTAATTATAGCCATCAAAAATCTTTGTTACCCAGCTCTTTTCGATTCTTAAAGGGGTTTTCCAGGATCAGTATATTGATGGCCTGTTAAGGTCGAACATTGAGTTATAGGATAGCTACCATATATCGGGTAACATTAGAGACACAGCTTTCATTTCCTTTTGGAAAAAGAGCTAATTTGCATAGTCTCCACCAAGACTGTGGTGAATTGGTTGGCTGTTGTGAATGTTTGGAGCTTTAAAACTAAGGTTGTCCAGAAGCCATGTCTCTTCTTCATACATCCCATACATTTATTTTTACCTTGAGTAACATATAGGACCCCCTTGTGGGTCTACTATAAAATGCAGATATGTTTCTAGTGGTAATTAATTTGCACACATAACATTTATGCTTGACATTCTACACGTGCATGGCACAACCAATCATGGCGTTAATGACATGGTTTTCTTCAGTCTCTCTGGATGTACTGTACTCATTTTCCTTTCCTTCCCCCTTGTTTCCTCTCCATCTATGAATCGTGTGATATAATATTACATGTTTTTCTAATCCCTGAATCTAAATCTGACAGCTGCTCCCTGCATGTGTGATGGGACAAGCTGTACTGTCTGCTCCTGACATATTCCTGGATACAGCATATGGTTTTATAGGATTTGTTTGGCTTCTGTACGGTAACATTGAACTATGTAATATACTGGTTCCAGATTTTAATTGTGGACTGCAGCCATCTCAACGCAGAATACCCCAGACATAGAACAAGGGTGGGGTATATTATAATCTATTGATTAAAGGGAATGTGTCATCAGAAAATGACCTATCGTTTAGGAACTGTGTCCCAAGCCCCATATGAGTGTAGCGGAGGATGAAAGCGGTAGGGGTATAACATCAGGGGAGAGGAGGAGGAAGAGGACCATCAACTCAACACGTGTTTCGCCTCGCTTCTCCACGCCCCCTGAAGAAGCAAGGCAAAACGAGCATTGGGTTGATGGTCCTCTCCTCCTCCCCCCTAACGTTATACCGGTACTAGGACCGTCGGCAGTCTGTTGGTATGTAGTACATGCAGGCGTAAGCATATGCTGGCAAAGCATGTATTAGACATATGGCATCATGCCTGATACTTTAGGCAGGGATTGATAATTTTTAGGGAGCCCTGTAAACAGGTCGTTTGGTCCTATCAATAGCACGAGTCGAGAGGGGAGGGCATACAGCCTTTACTATCTCTAGTGTATATTTGGTATGTGCTAATCGGGAGGGGAGGGGTGTGGAGAGATTATTGTGTTCTTGCCATAGTACTTTGTCTGTTAAGCTGCTAATAAATTTTATACATGTGTTGTCTATTTAATTATTGGCTTTGGTGAAATAAAGAATGCGATTATTACATTATATGTGTGGCTTTGCTATTTATCCCTAACAACAACTCAGGCAAGATGGCTGCCCCCATAATCATGTTCAGGCAGTAGAATAAAATAAATTTGCAGTCAAAAAATAAAGACAAATTAGAAGAAAAGGAGGTGTGTCGCTATCTGGATTTAACTAGCAGAAATAAATTATACATGACACATTTCCTTTAAGTAAGAAGGGCAGCGGATGTCTGACAACTACTGGCCCAGGAGGTAGCCAACAACACTGGACAAGATGAAAATGTGTAATGACCTGATTATGGAAGACTCTAAAAATGATTATACAGTACTTGTACCTTCCTGCTGACAGTCAGGGTTAATGATGACATCCTTACTATGTAATATAGAGCTGGCCAAGCTGAAAGCCATCTATAGAGTATCCTAGGCAGGGCAAGGCTGGAACTAAAACCCCACCAACCCAAATAATCCCCTCCCCAATATAGGAGAAAATAGTGGCACAAAATGCACACTGCAGCAAGTTTTGTTTTATTTGGTAACGCCTCACCACTCCCTTAAAGGGGTTGTCTGAGTTGTAATAAAAGAACATAAACTGTATACCACTTTGTCTCAGTCCTCACCTCTGTTTCAGCTTTACAGTCTGCAGCAGAATGTTTATACGTAAATTAGTTAATGTATGTGATATACGAATCATGGCCTGGGTATGCAGACAGAAGATTAATATGCCATCAACACCTGTCATACAATATATGAGACTTCAGCATGTCTGACACCTCGGTTGTGGGATCCTCAGTGATCTAGGTACAAATCACACAGTAATATGTGTCCTGACTTAAAGGTGTTTTCCAGGTGTAGACTATTGATGATCATCGGTGGGGGTCAACTCCTGGCACCCCAAGTGATCAGCTATTTGGAGGGCCTCTTCATAGCCTAACAAGCACAGCGCCATACATTGTATTGTGTCCGTGCTTGATATAGTAGCCCAGGCCAATGAACATGACATCACTGACCTCCTGTAGGAAGGAGCCGTGGTTCTTGCCGGAGCACCACAGCCTCTTCAAACAACTTATCAGCAGGGATGCTGGGAGTCAGACCCCCACCAGTCACATATTGTTGACCCGTCCTGTGGATAGGTCATTAATATCTAACTCCTGGAAAATCCCTTTAAATCAATGACAGCAAGTACACTTTCAGGACCTCTTGATTTGATTCATGAGGTTGAGTGGTTTAGACACATAAGGTGACTGTTTTCCGACTGTCATTTATCCCCATTGTTGTTGCAGCAAAAACTATGACAAAACTGCAGTGGCCATCAGATGTTTGATTTCTTTGGGTGGCCATAGCACCCCCTCCCCAGGAGCCTTGGGCCCAGAGCAGACGCAAAAACCGTCCATATTATAGTCCATCATTCTTCTCTTATTCTCGGCCTTTTCATCTTTTCTGGTTGAAGTTATATGCATGCGCAGCATCAAAATGAAGTCCCTTGGGCCTATTGGGCCTAGCAGACGAAATTATTTGGAGGACCCACCCTCTGTGTATACAGGACCTTAGAGGGGTATTCCCATCTCAGACAATGGAGACATATGGGTCCCACCTCTGGAACCTGTATCTATCTTGTAAACTGAGCCAGCAAAGTGACCACCCTCCATTCTTTTCTATGGGGCCACTGAAAATAGCCAAGCACTGGCTCAGCTATTTTCGGAAACCCCATAGAAATGCATAGGAGCGCACTGCACTTCCGCTCCCATTCACTTCAATGGAGCCGATGAAAATAACCGAGCCAGCGATTGGCTATTTTCGGGTTGGAAGGCGACCACACATGCGCAGTGTGCCCTCCTTCACTTTTCCGGCTCAGTTTACGAAGCGGGACCCATACCTATGAGACAATGAGGGCATATCCTAGCTATATGCCCCCATTTCCTGAGATGGGAATACACCTTTAGGGTCCTGTTTTATTAGAAGTCCATTATTGTCACAACTTCTCCTCCTCCCACTGGAGGATTCTCTGGTACTCTGGTGGGCCAGTCCGACCATACGCATGTGTATGTGGGGGCTGGTCAACAATGATCTACAGTGTATTGTATGGGCCGCTTGAGATGCACTAATGGCTAACCTTCTCCGATGATCTGAAAACTGTGGATCCACAACTGTTGGGAACCTACAAAACCCAGCACGCCTGACAGATTGTAGCTTCCCAAAAGATCACAGCCACAGATTGGAGATCGCTGATTCTCTCCATCATGTTTCAGTTCTACGTCTTAAAATATCATGAAATAAAAAGGTATTGCACTTTTTTTTTTTATAAAGATCTACAATGCCTTATGCAGTACCTAAAGGGTTCGTATCCTTTCCATGTCTATTTTCCTCCAACATGTGGTTTCTAATAGAGCATTTTAAATCCCCCTCTTGGCTGAGTACATTCCACTAGGTGTGAATTCCTAACAGCGGCCAACTTTCCAGCTAGCCACTGGGACAACACACATAAACAGTGGTACTAAAATAACACCCCCCCATCCCCCAGTGTTATCCTTTCATACAGTACATTAATAGATCATTCATTCCCACATTGCAATTAGCATGATATGGTATCTGCTTACTGCTGCTTTCTTATGTAATGCGGATTTTTCATATAGAGGGGTCTGGTAATTTCAACCTCTGCCAGTTTTATCTCTATAGCAGAGAAGCAGCCTTCCGCCATGTGCTCTCAGTTATACGCTCTGAATCCATATTTTGCATGTCAATAATAAACTAGACTATGTAGATCGACACGATCAACCCCTCCAGGTATGCAAACTGCAAATCTATAGCTATAATGCATGATCCATGGCACATCACTTCAGGATGAAGCTCAGCGACAACCTGGATGCCGGTTGCCAGGGGGCACAAACAAGCCACTTTACCTGGGCCAAGGTGTCTAGATATAGTGCGAGGGCAGTGTGCCCTGGGTGAAGCTTAGCTATGGCTCTCTAGCTCCTAGATGGAACAATTCCAGACACTCAGCATATACACAGATATAATACAAAAATGTACATTCAAAAATGGATCTTTATTGAAATCGATAAAACAAATAAATAGATGCATAAATTCAGGGGGAGTAGAGGTAGCTGACGCGAAACACGTGTCGGGGTCTCTAGGAGGTGCCACGAGCCGGGTCTGTATTGTGTATATGTTGTGAATCATGGTTTTTTATCTAAGTGGGGAGCCACATGGTTTGCATTGCATTTATTTATAACTTGTTTTTCCATCCCACCTTTTCCATTACTTGCAATGCTATAACTTGTTTTTCCATCCCACCTTTTCCATTACTTGCAATGCTATAACTTGTTTTTTCTATCCCACCTTTTCCATTACTTGCAATAATATAACTTGATGCCCCGAGGTATTTTGTCCACTCTCCATGTGGTTGTGTCTATTATGCATCTATTTATTTGGTGTATCGATTTCAATAAAGATACATTTTTGAATATACATTTTAGTATTATATCTGTGTATATGCTGAGTGTCTGGGTTTGTCCCATCTAGGAGCTATTCATTTTTGACACTTGCGCTCTATTTGTGTTATACAGCCGTATTCCGATTTTGTGTTTTATTGCTCATTGGTATCTTAGCTATGGCTCTGCGTCGCTGTTCTGTATAATTAGTTTCTATAGTTTAGTGATGATATATATATGTATATACAGTTATATATATGTGTGCTAAGCACTCCCCTATGGGGATAATCAGTACGGTGAACCCAATTTCTACTGCAAATGGTTTACGTTTAACCTTAAAGCTGGCACATGAGATAACTGTCAGCTGAAAGCTCGTTTGTCTGACTGCTATTTCTCCCGAACCTCCAGTACATATGCATGCTCTGTTTGGCCGAGCATGCATATGTATAGGAGGGGAGAAGCCACTGCCAGACACCTGTGGCAGCACTTAACTTCTCGAAAATAGAAAAATCGGGCATTTGAAATCCAACATGCCCAGTCCTTATCTCCCCCGACATCAGCCATCAGGAAATAGTCTACAGGACACTATAGACTTGAGATGGTCAGGTGAACCCACTGACATAGATACAAATGTATATGGCCAGTTAAAAGAGGTTATTCCATGACTAATGTAAAACATTAAAATCAGACATCATATAGTACATGACAATCTCTTTCTAACAGACTTAGAACCAGCCCTGTACCTAACAAAAATCCAGAGATCTCCACAGTCATTGCTGAAATTGCTCTGCTAGATTTATTTCAAGACTGTAACTTAGGGGACGTGCACTTTCTCAGGGAGTGTGACCTTTCTTCTGCAGCTGGTGGCAGTTGAAGGATGGAACTGAGCATGTGCTTCCATCTCAGTGAGCAGGACAGAGAAATTAGAAAAAGAACAAACAGCAGGTGGCGCTGTACAGACAGATTTTAATGAATAACTCAATGGCTATGCTACATTTTTAATTACATGCTATCACAAAAGTATTCAGATCCAGGTGCTGGTTTGAAAAATATAGATTTTTTTGTGGACAACCCTTTAAGGCTATGTATTCTTAATTGTATCTCTGTTATTACCTATTTCAGGCTGTGGAGAGGCTGATGTTAGTGTTCTTTAATGGGATGGAAAAATCTTGGCCCCTAATGAGCACTACTTTATTTCTCGTATTTCCAGACCTAAGAAGCTCCAAAAGCACTCACACACATATGTGTAATTGATATTGGCTGCTGCATGTGTTGCGTTTGTTCGCCCTTTACAGATCATTGGATACATGATCATCATATTTTATTGTGGTATTTTCCTTATTATAATGTTATACTCTGATTAGAAGACAGAAACCCCTAGCAAGGGGAAGGGAATTAAAATGTGACTTTTAATCTGAATAATAAATTCTAAAATGACAACTACGCCATTATTAGACCAATACAAATAAGCAATAGAGTTAGAATACCAGTATATCAATCCTGAAGATCCACCGTTTGTCAATGATGGAAAAATCGGAATGATCTTACCAATCCTGTAGTGCAGAATGAAGGTTCCAGATAATGGCGGATCTCAGTGTCAAACCAGCTGTTGTATAGAATAGGCGTCGGGAAACTATCCCTGATTTTGCCCTGAGTGCAGGGAACTCTATTGCTTAGGTGTATTGGGCTAATAATGGTGTAATTGTCATTTTAGTATTTATTATTCAGTGTAAAAGTGAGTTTTAATTCCCTTCCCCTTGCTAGGGGTTTCTGTCTTGTAATCATATACCTTGTGGGAGTTTATTAAGGAAACCATTATACTGAGGTATTCCTTATTAAAGTGATCTACTTATTTACCCTTGGAGCATGGCAGGATTCAGGCCCGACGCTATAATAAGGCAGACCAAGCAGTTGCCTTAGGGCGCAGAGACGCTGCGGGCGGGCGCCCTGACAGCTGTGTTGTGTGCTGCTTGTGCCGTGCGGCCCCTCACTCACAGAGCGAGCGGCACACGGCAACATGGGGTCGGGGGGGGGGGGGATGTGACTGGCACCACGGCAGCGGGTGGCAGGCGGAAGCAGGGAGTTGGTGACTCACACAGCCAGACGGACTGCCGTAGGTCAGCGTCAGCCACAGTTCCTGTTCTCCTCAGTATGGTCCTGGTATCTTCTCTCTGGGCTCTCGACAAGTTTTGGGACCTTTCCCACTCAGCCAATCAGTGGCCGCAGCTGTGTCACGTGTCCGGCCAGTGATTGGCACAGCAGTAAAAGTCCTCCAACCAGCGATTGTCTGAAGCAGAGAGAAGATACCAGGACCACACAGAGGAGAAGGGGAGCTGCTGCAGACCGGACCAGGGCCAGGTGAGCATATTGAACTTACACATTAATGGGGAATGTGCCATGGAGGAGAAATGTGACATTGGGGAGATGTGCCATGGGGTGATGTGACATGGGGGAATGTGACATGGAGGGGAGAAATCTGACGGGGGAGGAAATGTGACACAAAGGGGTGATGTAAAAGGGGGTGATGTGACATGGAGGGGAGAAATGTGACATTGAGGGGGAGAAATGTGACATTGAGGGGAGAAATGTGACATTGAGTGGGAGAAATGTGACATGGAGGGGAGAAATGTGACATAGTAGTTTGTGTTTTTACATAAAAAAAAATAAGTTAGGCTACTTTCACACTGACGTTTTTGGGTCCGCTTGTGGGATCCGTTTCAGGGCTCTCAAAAGCAACCCAAAATGGATCAGTTTAGCCCCAATGCATTCTGAATGGATAAGGATTTGTTCAGAATGCATCAGTTTGGCTCCGTTCCACCTCCATTCTGCTCTGGAGGCGGACACCAAAACACTGCTTGTAGCATTTTGGTGTCCGCCTGATGATGCTGAGCCAATCGGATCCGTCCTGACTTACAATGTAAGTCAATGGGGACGGATCCGTTTTCACTGACACAATATGGTGCAATTGAAAACGGATCTGTCTCCCATTGACTTTCAACGGTGTTCAGGACGGATCCGTTTTGACTTTGTTCATGATAATGCAAACGGATCCGTTCTGAACGGATACAAGCGTTTTCATTATTATTGGTGTGGATCCGTCTGTACAGATACAAGATGGATTCGCAGAAAACGCAGTTCTGAAACTAGCCCTAAAGAAACATATATGCACAGGATGTGGGTGCGGTAGTTGGACTGCAGGGTTTTGCGAGGAAGGCATTCAGGCGATTGGAGTGGGGTCCGGGTGGGATGCTGGTGTTAGGGGGAGTTCTGGGGGGGAGAGACGCCAATATGTAGCTTTGCTTGTGTTGTCAAAAATCCTTGCATCGGCGCTGGCAGGATTCCTATCAGTAGGTTTCAATGCTGACAGTTGGTTGGTTGAGGCAAAGGATATATTCTCTGACAAACAATTTTATCAGAAAAAATACACTCCCTCTTTTCATGCTGCTTTCAAAGATTTAAAGGGGTTGTCTGAGTTATAAAAAATATATATATAGCACTCTAAATCTGATGGGCAGCAATATATGACTAAGCTAAGCAAGTTTTAGGCAAAAATATATATATATATTTCCTCATTTCCCTGGTTCTTTTCTGGCCCTTGTTTACATGCAATAAAAACAATCTCTGCCCCTCCCCCTGCACTGCTAAGGTAGTGGATACAAGAGCTGCCCTGAGTGACATGTCTGTCTGATGGGAGAATCAGCAGCATGTTGTATGTGTAGAACTACAAGTCCCAGCTGTACAATGACACTGCTAATACACACAGGATCTTCCCCCTACCTGTTCTTGTGCAATGCTCTCTCTAGTCTGTCAGCCTCTGTGCCCAGCATTTGTCTCCTCATGTTATAATTGCCCCATCATTTTTGTTATGTTTATTTATTTTTTCATGACATTCGAGGGCAAATTACCCCTATATTTGGAGTCTACCCTGACGAGTTATCTAATGAAACGTCGCACGTCAGGACTTCCTTTTTGAGGGTTTCTATAGGGATACTGCCCAGGCATAGGGTTAGGTAATGAGTGCTCTGTATAGATAAGCAGGGCATTCCCAGCCCCCTTCCCTGCACTCAGGGCAAAATCAGGGATAGTTTCGACATTATCTGGAACCATTATTCTGCACTTTGAAACCACCCTGCACTACAGGATTGGTAAGATCATTCCGATTTTTCCATCATTGACAAACGGTGGATCTTCAGCATTGATATACTGGTATTCTAACTCTATTGCTTATTTGTGTTGGTCTAATAATGGTGTAGTTGTCATTTTAGTATTTATTATTCAGATTAAAAGTCATATTTTAATTCCCTTCCCCTTGCTAGAGGTCTCTGTCTTCTAATCATATACCTTGTGGGAGTTTATTAAGGAAACCATTATACTGAGGTATTCCTTATTTAAGCGCTTTATATACTCTGATTTGAACAAAGACTGACACAAAATAAATATATAACCTTTTTATTACAATCAGTACAGTACACACAAATATATATAATACATAAAAACAGACTTTATTACATATCTACATAGAAAACTGTGCAAAGTATTTATAATCTAAAGCAACATATAATCCTGTTACACAGGCCAGGAAATTTGCAGTCGGTAGCTTATCTTTTCAAAGACCAGTTTTAGCTGGCGATGGAATTGACTTAAGACCCACTCAGGGACCCCAATGTCTTTAAACCCTACCTTCATGCCTTTCTACTTTTAAATTCTGCCCCCCATAAAACTTATTTAAAGCTCTAAGGACTAACAAAGCCCATGGGTTCTAGGCCAGAGTACCATGAAGAACCTTTCAGTTAGAACATCTTCTATCCTTCAATTGTAACACTGTATACCTCAGGAATCAATTATAACAATGTATCCGTCTGGCGGAACTAGTTATAACATCCTATCTTTTAGGAACCAGTTGTAACATTCTATCATTCAGGAACCAGTTATAACATCCTATCCTTCAGAAACCAGTTTTAACATCCTATCCTTCAGAAACCAGTTACAACATCCTATCCTCCTGGAATCAATTATAATCAACTATCATTTAGAAATAAACTATAAAATCCTATCTTTTAGGAACCAGTTATAACAAACTATTCTTCACAAACCTGTTATAACATCCTATCCTTCAGGAACCAATTATACTGTGCTATCCTTTAGGAACCAGTTATAACATCATGTCCTTAAGGAACCAGTTAAGCAGTTATAACAACCTAGCCTTCAGGTATCAATCATGGTCCTGCTTGGTGCCACCATAACTTATACTTTCTGATGCCTAGTCATTTTGCACTTCTATCTTCATCCAACATACAATGAGTTATTGTTTGTGGATATGAGAAAACGCAAATTGCAAAAACATGTGTTAACCTGCACACCTTCAGAAATAGTCAAATCGAAAGAAGAGGAAACATGACATTTCCAATCCCACATCTGCTAGATCCAGATGTCCAGCAACTTCTACACATAACACCAAGAACCTTCTAAAGAACAAAAAACAATGGATGAAGGTTCATCTGACCAAGCAAGACTTTGGGATTATTGACATCCAACACTTGTGCTAAACACAATGGAGTTGAAGTTCTGTAACCTGTAAAGAGTTTATGGAATACAGTACTTTCCAGGTACAATGATAATGTTTTCTTCTGTAATATTCCTATCAAAAGCCAGAACATTCTGAGCAATTTGTCTATAAATTAATTTGCTAATGGACATTTTGCTGCTGGGCATAAACTCAATAACTGAGATTCTAGTGCAAACACAGTGCAGACACAAACTGCATTCAAACCTGGCCTTAGTAGGACTAATACATTTTCAGATGGTACACCCCATGCCACTGTCCGTTATAATCATTTAACCCCTCTGAGCCTCCTGTGACATAGATCTGGAGAAGGAAGATGCCAGGTTGGGTTTAGAGAATTCCATACGTGCTGGCTGCATGACTGGAGGCAACTCTTTGGTGATTTGAGAGACGGGTATCTTGTCTTGACATGACCCATCATTGCCTGGATTGCTTAGGGCTCTCTCGAACTCAATCATGCCGCGAAGCTGTGGAGGTGTTGCCATGCGATCCATCTTGGTAGTAAGGTCTGCTGGCTTGAAGATAGGCAGGGTAGAGTTCTCTGGTAGGGAAGTTGATATTGAGCAAGGCGGTGACCAAGACGACCCATTCTCATGATCTGAGCTGGAGAACGTTGGACGAGGAAATGTGTTTTCCCCTGCTGTTTGAAGCTTTCCGCCTCCAAACATCGGCATCACGAGCATTACAGCTGAATGAGAGAAATATCAGAATGAAACATATTGTCCATGTAATTATGCAACATGTTAGATAAAATTGTGTTTTTCCTAATTGTTTTCTGTATCTTTGTTGCCCACTACAGGTACTCAGTAAAACGTACCTTTCCAACATATAACCATATAACCAAAGTCATGGGGGCAATATGGCATTGATGCATTTAATGTTTTCTATATGTATATTAATGACCTCTGCAATGTGGTTGTTGGGTCTCAGTTGTCTCACCTCTCCTCTGGTCTGCTGAAGACAGATGTATCCAGCCATTCTGCAGAGTAGCGCTCCCTCCGGTCCCTGTTGTCCTCCTTAACTTGACAACTTAACTCGGCCATAGTGCCATCTTCATGTGTTTCTGGCTTCCCCAGCATCTTAGGTTAAGTATGTGTTAACAGATTACAATAGGTTTGACTTGCTCTGTGTTTCCTCTGAGGCTTGTTCTCCTATGCAGTGGTATGTCCAAGGTTTATATACACTCGACTGGGTCTATTTTCATTCTGCTTTGTAACAATCTATATCTATCCAGAGAGTCATCCTTGCCCCCTTACACCCACACAGTGACCACTGACTGACACAGAGGACAGATTTGGAACTGTGCCCAGACTTCACATCTCATAAGAACATGATCACTGCAACAAAATGCGGACATTGCTATTTGTTTTGTCATCAGAAGACTTAAATTACACAGTTCTCATCACAGGTTCTACTTATTATGTCACCTGTTATCAAAGAAAATTGATTTATCAAAATGATGTTTTTACAGTGATCTCCTGACTGTGGATTGTACAGATAGTGCTGGGTTTCTATATAATGTACAGTGATCTGCTGACTGTAGATTATCAGGACAGGATCACACAGTGCAGGGTTTCTATATAATGTACAGTGATCTCCTGACTGTAGATTACCAGGACAGGATCACACAGTGCTGGGTTTCTATATAATGTACAATGATCTGCTGACTGTAGATTATCAGGACAGGATCACACAGTGCTGGGTTTTTATATAATGTACAGTGATCTCCTGACTGTAGATTATTAGGACAGGATCACACAGTGCTGGGTTTCTATATAATGTACAGTGATCTGCTGACTATAGATTATCAGGATAGGATCACACAGTGCTGGGTTTCTATATAATGTACAGTGATCTCCTGACTGTAGATTATCAGGACAGGATCAGACATTGCTGGGTTTCTATATAATGTACACTGATCTCCTGACTGTAGATTATCAGGACAGGATCACACAGAGCTTGGTTTCTATATAATGTACAATGATCTCCTGACTGTAGATTATTAGGACAGGATCACACAGTGCTGGGTTTCTATATAATGTACAGTGATCTGCTGACTGTAGATTATCAGGATAGGATCACACAGTGCTGGGTTTCTATATAATGTACAGTGATCTCCTGACTGTAGATTATCAGGACAGGATCACACAGTGCCGGGGTTTCTATATAATGTACAGTGATCTCCTGACTGTAGATTATCAGGACAGGATCACACAGTGCTGGGTTTCTATATAATGTACAGTGATCTCCTGACTGTAGATTATCAGGACAGGATCACACAGTGCTGGGTTTCTATATAATGTACAATGATCTGCTGACTGTAGATTATCAGGACAGGATCACACAGTGCTGGGTTTCTATATAATGTACAGTGATCTCCTGACTGTAGATTATTAGGACAGGATCACACAGTGCTGGGTTTCTATATAATGTACAGTGATCTGCTGACTATAGATTATCAGGATAGGATCACACAGTGCTGGGTTTCTATATAATGTACAGTGATCTCCTGACTGTAGATTATCAGGACAGGATCACACATTGCTGGGTTTCTATATAATGTACACTGATCTCCTGACTGTAGATTATCAGGACAGGATCACACAGAGCTTGGTTTCTATATAATGTACAATGATCTCCTGACTGTAGATTATTAGGACAGGATCACACAGTGCTGGGTTTCTATATAATGTACAGTGATCTGCTGACTGTAGATTATCAGGATAGGATCACACAGTGCTGGGTTTCTATATAATGTACAGTGATCTCCTGACTGTAGATTATCAGGACAGGATCACACAGTGCTGGGTTTCTATATAATGTACAGTGATCTCCTGATTGTAGATTATCAGGACAGGATCACACAGTGCTGGGTTTCTATATCATTTACAGTGATCTGCTGACTATAGATTATCAGGATAGGATCACACAGTGCTGGGTTTCTATATAATGTACAGTGATCTCCTGACTGTAGATTATCAGGACAGGATCAGACATTGCTGGGTTTCTATATAATGTACACTGATCTCCTGACTGTAGATTATCAGGACAGGATCACACAGAGCTTGGTTTCTATATAATGTACAATGATCTCCTGACTGTAGATTATTAGGACAGGATCACACAGTGCTGGGTTTCTATATAATGTACAGTGATCTGCTGACTGTAGATTATCAGGATAGGATCACACAGTGCTGGGTTTCTATATAATGTACAGTGATCTCCTGACTGTAGATTATCAGGACAGGATCACACAGTGCCGGGGTTTCTATATAATGTACAGTGATCTCCTGACTGTAGATTATCAGGACAGGATCACACAGTGCTGGGTTTCTATATAATGTACAGTGATCTCCTGATTGTAGATTATCAGGACAGGATCACACAGTGCTGGGTTTCTATATAATGTACAATGATCTGCTGACTGTAGATTATCAGGACAGGATCACACAGTGCTGGGTTTCTATATAATGTACAGTGATCTCCTGACTGTAGATTATTAGGACAGGATCACACAGTGCTGGGTTTCTATATAATGTACAGTGATCTGCTGACTATAGATTATCAGGATAGGATCACACAGTGCTGGGTTTCTATATAATGTACAGTGATCTCCTGACTGTAGATTATCAGGACAGGATCACACATTGCTGGGTTTCTATATAATGTACACTGATCTCCTGACTGTAGATTATCAGGACAGGATCACACAGAGCTTGGTTTCTATATAATGTACAGTGATCTCCTGACTGTAGATTATTAGGACAGGATCACACAGTGCTGGGTTTCTATATAATGTACAGTGATCTGCTGACTGTAGATTATCAGGATAGGATCACACAGTGCTGGGTTTCTATATAATGTACAGTGATCTCCTGACTGTAGATTATCAGGACAGGATCACACAGTGCTGGGTTTCTATATAATGTACAGTGATCTCCTGATTGTAGATTATCAGGACAGGATCACACAGTGCTGGGTTTCTATATCATTTACAGTGATCTCCTGACTGTAGATTATCAGGACAGGATCACACAGTGCTGGGTTTCTATATAATTTACAGTGATCTCCTGACTGTAGATTATCAGGATAGGATCACACAGTGCTGGGGTTCTATATAATGTAAAGTGATCTCCTGACTGTAGGTTATCAGGACAGGATCACACAGTGCTGGGTTTCTATATAATGTACAGTGATCTCCTGACTGTAGATTATCAGGACAGGATCACACAGTGCTGGGTTTCTATATAATGTACAGTGATCTCCTGACTGTGGATTATCAGGACAGGATCACACAGTGCTGGGTTTCTATATAATGTACAGTGATCTCCTGACTGTAGATTACCAGGACAGGATCACACAGTGCTGGGTTTCTATATAATGTACAGTGATCTGCTGACTGTAGATTATCAGGATAGGATCACACAGTGCTGGGTTTCTATATAATGTACAGTGATCTCCTGACTGTAGATTATCAGGATAGGATCACACAGTACTGGGGTTCTATATAATGTACAGTGATCTCCTGAGTGTAGGTTATCAGGACAGGATCACACAGTGCTGCGTTTCTATATAATGTACAGTGATCTTCTGACTGTAGATTATCAGGACAGGATCACACAGTGCTGGGTTTCTATATAATGTAGAGATCTCCTGACTGTAGATTACCAGGACAGGATCACACAGTGCTGGGTTTCTATATAATGTACAGTGATCTGCTGATTGTAGATTATCAGGATAGGATCACACAGTGCTGGGGTTCTATATAATGTACAGTGATCTCCTGACTGTAGATTATCAGGACAGGATCACACAGTGCTGGGTTTCTATATAATGTACAGTGATCTGCTGACTGTAGATTATCAGGACAGGATCACACAGTGCTGGGTTTCTATATAATGTACAGTGATCTCCTCACTGTAGATTATCAGGACAGGATGACACAGTGCTGGGTTTCTATATAATGTACAGTGATCTGCTGACTGTAGATTATCAGGACAGGATCATACAGTGCGGGGTTTCTATATAATGTACAGTGATCTCCTGACTGTAGATTATCAGGACAGGATCACACAGTGCTGGGTTTCTATATAATGTACAGTGATCTGCTGACTGTAGATTATCAGGACAGGATCACACAGTGCTGGGGTTCTATATAATGTACAGTGATCTCCTGACTGCAGAATATTAGGATAGGATCACACAGTGCTGGGTTTCTATATAATGTACAGTGATCTCCTGACTGTAGATTATGAGGACAGGATCACACAGTGCTGGATTTCTATATAATGTACAGTGATCTCCTGACTGTAGATTATCAGGATAGGATCACACAGTGCTGGGTTTCTATATAATGTACAGTGATCTGCTGACTGTAGATTATCAGGACAGGATCACGCAGTGCTGGGTTTCTATATAATGTACAGTGATCTCCTGACTGTAGATTAGCAGGACAGGATCACACAGTGCAGGGTTTCTATATAATGTACAGTGATCTGCTGACTGTAGATTATCAGGACAGGATCACACAGTGCTGCGTTTCTATATAATGTACAGTGATCTCCTGACTGTAGATTATTAGGACAGGATCACCTTGTTGCCAATAGGAATGGAGGGAATGCAGTTTGAAACATTGGTGTCCATGAAATTCTGGTTACCAATTTTTTGTTTCTGTGTCTTTTTGCCATAGTTATAGGGAACCTTTAATATCACAAGCTGATTTCAGAGATCTGTCACTTATCTGCTAAAAATAAGTGTTGTGGAGCACATACTGTGTAATCCTTTTTGTGCACAGCCTGAGAAAAATCATGATTATTCATGGTTCTGTCAATATAGCTCCGATGTGTACGGCTACAGTTTCAACTGTCTGCTAGATGGATTCATGGTCCGTTTTGTCATTGTCATACCATTGTGGTGCATCTTTAATCTACAGATGAAAAAACATTCTTTCCGTTATTCGTGCAGCTGTCTCGCTTATCAGCCGGCCACTGCTTAGGGTCAAGGTGACCTTCCCAATTCTCTCTCTCTCTATAAAATAAATAAGCTCAGCAAGATTAATCTCCATATTTGATTCCAGGCCAATATGCAATCTGAGAAAGGTATTTTAAAGTCTGTACCCACTCTGCTGGCACGCTTCTGCATCTTGCTTCTGTTGGAGGAATGAAAAGCTACTTAATCCACTAACTAACTTGGTAGGAGCCTGCTTGTTTATTGAAGTGGATCATAACTAAATTTCAGACTTGTTTTTTAGTCCTGCTTATAAAATGTAAGGTACATTAACCGTGGATGGTATATTCTGAGCCTTGTGCTTAGTGTACCAACTTTAAGGCTCCACCATGCCATGCACAGTACAATTCAAAATGCCAAAATGCCAAAACACTAGCATGGTGAAAATCAATTTAGAATAGCAGATGTCTGTACAAATGATTTCCCAACATGTTGGAATCACATTCTGGCAGATACACACTAGTAACAGTTGGTACCATTTCATAAAGCCTCATGGGCAGTACCAGTCTGTCATTGCATCTGTGGAACACCCTAATAAAGAAAAGCCCCAAAATCAGTACTTATTGTGACAAATTTGTGTTAGGGCCCCTAGTATAACTTAGCTTATTTAAAGGAGTCCAAGATTTATAAAAGCATGGCTAATTTTTTCCAAAAGAGCACCACACATGTACATGGATTGTCTCCAGTAGAGCAGCTCAGAACCATCGAAGATAATGGGGCAGAGTTGTAATTCCACACCCAACCTATGGACAGGCATGGTGCTGTTTTTAAAAGACATTTCTAGTCCTGGAGAACCCCTTTAAACAGAATAATTCTCTCCACAAAACAGACTGATAGTTATAATATCCCGGGTAGTCTAAGAGTTAATGGTACCATCTCTTGTGATCTAGGGTAGTGAAAGAGTTCATGGTAACATAAGCCAAAAAGGGAAGTCTATTAATTAGATACCGCGCTCTATGTCTAGGTAAAAATATATGGTATACTGTGTCTGTGCAGAGCCAAGTAGTTACCTCCCATTACGCTGCCCTCCTTGCATCCCCGCTTGGTTATGAGCTCGTCGGGTGCCTGTATGGTTCTATTCCCGTTCTCTTTCTAGGCTTTTTCTCCCCTCTGCAGGGCTTGAGGTTTGCTAGTCAGCGCAGCTTCTGGAGTCCGGTCTCTACTGTCTGCGTGTGTGAGTCGCGCCCGGCCGGTGGCGCGATTCTCAGTTCGTGGTTGCACGCTCACTGGGAGCAAGGTGACGTCACCGCCGTGGCTACCGGTAGTCGCGGGCACCACTAAGCTTCATTAAGAATATTCATAGCCTCACTATGGTATTTCTCCTTATCCATTATAATTCCCCCCTTTATCTGCCGGCCGGATAATAATTTCGTTGTTTTGTTGCATGGAAGTGATGGCTTTCTTTTCTTCTATTGAGATATTATTTAGATATTTTGGGTTCTTGGGGATTTTTAATTTTCGTATCTCCCTAGTTACTACATTCATAAATGTGTTAAATGCTGGGGAATATTCTTGTAGGGGGTGGTATTTAAACTTTGGTTTTAAGTTGGTATGTTTATAGGGGTCCCCATTGACCCCTTCCCCCTGCTGTTCTTTTCCTGTACCTTTTTGGTTATATTTTTTATTCTTTTTATAAAATATCTTTTTAATGCTAGTTTTCGCATGAATTTACGAATCCCTATAAAGGCTTCAAATTTGTTAAAATAGACCGTAGGGGGAAATTTTAAACCTTTCTGGAGAATTTTTGTTTCATCTTTAGACCAAATTTTATGAGACAATAGATGAAAGTTCATCTGAAGAAGAAAGACATGAGGAACAAAATTAACTAAATGAATCAGTCCTCACAACACATATTGAGGAGAACACTAAATCTATATCGAACCCGGGTCCACCAGAATCTAGAACCTCAGAACCCTGTAATCCTATATCCCCAATAATCTCCATAATACATTCAAAGGTCCCGACTCAAAATCGGTTTGACACATTGAACCTGATAGAGGAAGAAAATGTAGAAAGAAATGAAAAGGAAGCCTCAGGAATGAACAAAGATGGTGGGAGGACATGGGAAGAAAATAGGGAAGAAAATAGAGAACCAATAGAGGATGAGAATAATACAGAGGAAATAATAAAACAAAAACAACAGAGAGTTAAACCAGATACAAAACCCATCCCCAAAAAACTATAAATAAGGATTTATTTCAACCACGACAAAGAAATATAAAAGGGGATGTAGGGGAGGAAACAGACCCAAAAGAAAAACAGAAAATAAAATTGGATGAAGCAGATAAAAACTGCATCCAAAAATATACAATTTAAGCAATTATGAGTTGTCTAAAGATGAAACAAAAATTCTCCAGAAAGGTTTAAAATTTCCCCTACGGTCTATTTTAACAAATTGGAAGCCTTTATAGGGATTCAGTAAATTCATGCGAAAAATAGCATTAAAAAGATATTTTATAAAAAGAATAAAAATATGACCAAAAAGGTACAGAAAAGAACAGCAGGGGAAGGGGTCAATGGGGACCCCTATAAACATACCAACTGAAAACCAAAGTCCAAATACCACCCCCTACAAGAATATTCCCCAGCATTTAACACATTTATAAATGTAGTAACTAGGGAGATACGAAAATTTAAAATCCCCAAGAACCCAAAATATCTAAATAATATCTCGATAGAAGAAAAGAAAGCCATCACTTCCATGCAACAAAACAACAAAATTATTATCCGGCCAGCAGATAGGGGCGGGGATTATTATAATGGATAAGGAGAAATACCATAGTGAGGCTATGAATATTCTTAATGAAGCTTAGTGGTGCCTGCGACTACCAGTAGCCGCGGCGGTGATGTCACCTTGCTCCCAGTGAGCGTGCAAGCACGAACTGAGAATCGCGCCACCGGCCGGGGCGCGACTCACACACGCAGACAGTAGAGACCGGACTCCAGAAGCTTTGCTGACTAGCAAACCTCAAGCCCTGCAGAGGGGAGAAAAAAGCTGAGAAAGAGAACGGGAATAGAACTATACAGGCACCCGAGGTGCTCATAACCAAGCGGGGGACGCAAGGAGGGCAGCGTAACGGGAGGTAACTACTTGGCTCTGCACAGACACAGTATACCATATATTTTTACCTAGACATAGAGCGCGGTATCTAATTATTGGGAGCTACATTGTAATTGTGTTGAAGTGAGGGAGGTGCAGCCTCGCTTGATACCGCTGCTTATAGGTGATAAGAGCATAGTGCAGAGCTTCTGAAAAAGTAACTATCACGTGCAAAAAGGAAACTGGATCCAGCGAGTAAAAAAATCACCAATCCTCTTTATTCCATAGCAAATATTAAAACAAGTCTTACACGCTTCAAAATCGTATCCATAAAAGCTACAGACTGCCCCACAAAAAATGAGCCCTCCCAGGGCTCTATAGGCATAAATATAAAAATTTCTGGGGTTAGAATATGGTGATGCAAATAAAAATAATAAAAAAAAACAAATTTTTTAAAGTATTAAAACACAAAAAACTATCCAAATGTGGCATCGCTGTAATTAGTGACCTGGAGTATGAAGGTAACAGGTCAGGTTTACCACATAGGGAACACCGTAAAACTGAAACACATAAAAATGCATTGCATTGCATTTTTCAACAAAAATCTAAAAAAATATGTTTAAAGGGGTATTTCCATCACAGACAATGGGGGCATATCGCTAGCCAGTGCTCGGCTATTTTCGGCGGCCCCATAGAAATGAATGGAGGGCGGCTGTGCATGCGCAGTGCGCCCTCCGTTCATTTCTCCACTCCGTTCTCATTTTAGGTGCGGGTCCAAGCTGTGGGACCCACACCTATCAGACAATGGGGGCATATCCTAGCGATATGACCTCACTGTCTGAGATGGGAAAACCCCTTTAACATTAAAACTTGATTTAAAGAATAGGTCATTTTCTTAAAATACATCCCCTTTAAGTCCTGAAAGTTATAAGGTGGAGCCTCCATGGCTTGTACTTGATTTTTCAGAACATCCCACAGATGCTCAATCAGAGTTCTTGAGAAGTTGAAGGCCAAGTCATCACCATCACCACACCAAGTCTTTGTCATGTACCCATGGGCGTAGCTATAGGGGGTGCAGAGGTAGCAGTCGCTACCGGGCCCAGGAGCCTGAGGGGGCCCAAATACCCTTGTGCCGCATAGGAAGACACACAAAGCACTGAGGAAGGGGGCCCAAGCTGAACTCTTGCACCAGGGCCCAGGAGCCGTTAGCTACGCCCCTGCATGTACCTCAAACTATTTCTGAACAATTTCTGCAGTGTGGCAGGGCATATTATCTTGCCGAGAGAAGTCATTGATATTTGAGAATACTGGCTCCATGAAGGGATGTACGTGGTCTGCAATAATGTTCAGGTAGGTCATACATGTCAAAATAACATCCACATGAATGCCAGAACCCAAGGTTTCCAGAAGAACATTGCACAGAGCATCACACTGCCCTTACTAGCTTGACTTCTTTACATAGTGCATTCTTGTGCCATCTCTTCCCCAGGTTAGTGATGCACCTGGACATCTACAAATTGTAAAAGAAAAAGAAAATTTGATTATCAGAACAGGCAACCTTCTTTGTCCACTTTTGATGATCATGTGTCCATTGTAGGTGCTATCAGCGGTGGACAGGCATCAGCATCCCATATGCAGCATGCTGTATTGTACTGTGTGTTTCGACACTTTTCTATCATAGCAAGCATTCATTTTCATTTGCTGCCTAATATTTTCTACTCCATTACAGGTGCCATTGTCTTGAGATAATCAATGTCATTAACTTCACCTCTTGGTGGTTTTATTGTTATGGCTGATGGGTGTATGCAGGGGCAGTTTGGGAACTGAAAGTTGCTGTGAAAAAAAAGGTAAAAGTGGCCCCATGTTGTAGGTGGAGCCAATCTGCTTGAAGGAGTGGCCAAGTCAAGTAGGAGGGGTCAGCAAACTGTTAGGCCAGCTACAAATACAATACAACCCTAATTTTTGAAGCGGAGACAAAAGTTGTGCGCGCAGGACTTTTGTCTTCATTTCAAAAGTCTTCCTCTGAGCGGAAACCTAATGGACCTCATTATAGTCTATGGGGTCCGTAGGCTTCATTCGGCTCAGTTATGTGCCGAATCCGTCCTTTCCGTTCTTTGCTCCTTTAACAGAACAGGAGAACGGAAAGGCTGAACGCTGATGTGAAATCAGCCTTACTTGAATTTTTATTTTAGATTTGACTCATATTTTGACCTTGTATTTTTATTACTAAGGGTAGTCCTGCAATATATGGTGGATAGTTATGAAAACAGATGCAAAGGAAAACTGGCCTATTTGCCCATAGCAACCATTTAGATTGATCCTTTAATTTTCCAATTAAGCTCTGGTGGAATCTGATTGGTTGCTATAGGCAACTAAGCAAGTTTTTCTTTTCACCAGTTTTGATAAATCTCACCCTATATATTTATTACTAGGGGTAGTCCTGCAGTGTTTATGTATTAAACCTGATGTATACAGCATGTTCAATAATTTATGGAACAGATATACAAGTGTATGTCCTATTCTTTTCCAGATAGTATCTGTATTTTGTTGAACCGCAGTAGTCTGTTTGCAGACTACAAAGCGGATATGAAATTAAAGGACCGGCGCTCCGTAATTTCTTTGCAAAAGACTTCTTTATTCGTCACCCATATGGGTGACGAATAAAGAAGTCTTTTTTGCAAAGAAATTACGGAGTGCCGGTCCTTTCATTTCATTTTGATGGGGATCCGACCTGCTGACCGTGCACCCGGATCTCAATGAAAGCACAGTGCCGTCCATTTTCTCTAAATACAAAACGGATATGGTCATATGCATGAGAAGGGGCATTCCTTTAGCATATATCTGTATATCTGTTACTAGTATGCTCCTTCAAACTCGCCAGTGGCAAGTAACAGGTGTGGGCAATATAAAAATCACACCTGAAACTAGATAAAAAGGGGAGAAATTGACTCAATCTTGCATTGTGTGTCTGTGTGTGCCACACTATGCATGGAGAACAGACAGAGGAGAAGAGAACTGTTTGAGGACTTGAGAACCAAAATTGTGGAAAAATATCAACAATCTCAAGGGTTCAAGTCCACCTCCAGAGATCTTGATATTCCTTTGTCCACGGTGCGCAACATAATTAAGAAGTTTACAATCCATGGCTCTGTAGCTAATCTCCCTGGATGTGGACGGAGAAGAAAGGTTGTAATGCAGGATAGTCAGGATGGTGGATAAGCAGCCCCAATGAAGTTCCAAAGAACTTCAAGCTGTCCTACAGGCTCAGGGTGCATCAGTATCAGCGCAAACTATCCATTGACATTTGAATGAAATGAAACGGTATGGCAGGAGACCCAGGAGGACCCCAATGCTGACACAGAGACATAAAAAGCAAGACTGCAGTTTGCCAAAATGTATGCGAATAAGCCAAAATCCTTCTGGGAAAACTTTAGTGGACAGATGAGACCAAGATAGAGCTTTTAGCCTCTGGAACTGGGTGCCTTGACTGTGTGCAAGGCATCATGAAATCTGATTACCAAAGGATTTTAAGTCTCAATGTAGGGCCCAGTGTCAGAAAGCTGGGTTTGCGTCCTAGGTCATGGGTCTTCCAACAGGACAATGACCCCAAACCATGGCCGGACTGGCCATAGGGCAGACCGGGCATTTGCCCGGTGGGCCGGGCCACCGGTTAGCTGATAATCAGGGGCGGACTGGGCCGGGCCTCTCTGTGTTGCTACTGTCTGACTCTGTGTCACCTGGGCCGGCTGGAATGAATCATCGCGCTCCACGGCCCCAGCTTGCGCAGGGAGACAGACGGCCGTGGAGGTGTGCTGCCGGCAGCCTATCAGAGAGGCCGCCGAACCGACTCAGGCGGCGCGAAGACGTCATTGCGCCGCCACGCCAGAGTCACTGCTGCTGCGCTGCCGAGTGGCACTTGCAGGACGGGAGACGGGAGTGAAGGCGCGCGATTAGGACAGTTGCAGGAGGTAAGTATATATATTTATTTTTTCTCTTGTCTTAGTCTTAACTCTCAACTTAATAGCTACAGGGGGCCTGGAGTCTGGACTTTGGCACATTATGGGGGGGCCCTGGAGTCTGGACTCTGGCAGGCACATTATAGGGGTCGGCCTGGACTTTGGGGCACATTATAGGGGGCGCCTGGCCCTGGACTCTGGCACATTATAGGGGGCCTGGACTGGCACATTATAGGGGGCCTGGACTCTGGCAAATTATAGGAGGGAGGGGGGCCCTGGACTCTGGCACATCATAGGGGGGGGGCTTGGACTCTAGCACATTATAGGGGGTTGGACTCTGGCACATTATAGGGGGCCCTGGACTCTGGCACATTATGAGGGGGGGCTGGACTCTGGCACATTATGGGGGCCCTGGACTCTGGCACATTATAGGGGAGGCCTGGACTCTGGCACCTTATAGTGGGGCCCTGGACTCTGGCACATTATAGGGGGCTGGACTCTGGCACATTATACAGGGGGCCCTGGACTGGTATATTATAGGGTGGGCCCTGGACTGGCACATTATAGGGGGCCTGGACTCTGGCACATTATAGGGGGTCCCTGGACTGGCACATTATAGGGGGTCCCTGGACTCTGGCACTAAATAGGGGTGGGCCCTGGACTCTGGCACATTATAGGGGGCCTATCATACTGGAACATTATAGGAGGGGCCTATAGCTACTGGCACAATATAGGGGGACTATGGCTACTGGCACATTATAGGGGGCTTATTGGCTACTGGCAGTCTGGCACTTATAGAGGGGGCTTATGCTACTGGCACATGTTGATGATGGGGGGATTCAGGCTACTGGCACATGATAGGGGGCTCTGGCTACTGGCACATTATTGGGGGACATCTATGGGGCACTTCTTACTGGCACATTATTGGTGGGCACTATAGGGGCATCTACTGAGGCCACAAAGAACGGTTATTTTATATGGGGGCTCTGTATAGGGGCATTTTATACTGGGACACATTATGGTGGGTACTATGGGGAAGGTGGGAGAGGAGTACTATGGGGTCATCTATGGGGCACTGAGAAGGGGTATTTTATACTTACAAATTATGGGGGACACTGAGGGCATCTCCTGGGGCACTATATATGGGGAATTTTTTACTGGTACATTATGGGGGCACTAGGAGGGAGGGGAGAGGAGCACTATGGGGGCATTTACTGGGGGCACTATGTAGGGGTATTTTATACTGGCACATTATGGGGGCACTATGGAGACATTAGGTCAACTGGGGGCATTACAAGGAGGTATTTTTGCACTGTCTATTATAAAGAGAATTATAACTACTGGGGGACATTATGGTGATCCTTATTACTCCCCATGGTATGAGCCCCTAGTATCAGCACCAGCCTCTCCCTGCTCTGCTATCCCTCTGCACCTTCTCCAAATCCTTATTATGAAATATTTCTCATTAGGATAAAACACATTAGCTCTGGCGAGCCCCGGCCAAAGTGTGAAAGTAGTGTCCGAGATAACCAAGGGTCAAGCCAAGTAATCGTAAGTTTTCATAGGAAATATATTTATGTTATACACATATAGCATACACCGTGCCCCACAATATACAGTTTCTTCTGCAAAAGTCATCAAGTGTCATGGGGGGGGCCCTTATTGTTTTTGCGCCCCAGGGCCCCATTTCACCTTGAACCGGCCCTGGTGACAGTCGCTTCTCTATACTATGCGATCTCTGAATCAAATCAGCATCGCATAGTACTGTCCTGTGAGTGCTCTTTCGGGGGCACTGACAGGTACAGGGTGTGGAGGATGGGGAGGTTGAGATCCACTGAGGATATTATAAGACTTTTCTGTAGTTTCCTATATTGTTGCAAGGTCTGTATGTTGGTTGTTGCAAAGCCTGTGTGTTGGCTGAAGCCTTCCTATCTTACTGGTGGCTGGCCCTGCCCCTCAATTGTGCTTCCGGGGTTGGCCCCGCCCCTAGACTGCAAGGGGTGGGGCCTGTTGGGGGTCATGTGATTGGGCTGCTCAGTTAAAAATGCCCGGGCCTATTTTTTGTCCCAGTCCAGCCCTGCCCCAAACATACTTCAAGAAGCACCCAGAAATGGGTGGGAACAAAGCGCTGGAGAGTTCTGAAGTGGCCAGGAATGAGTCCAAATCTAAATCCCATTGAACACCTGTGGGGAGATCTTAAAACTGCTGCTGGGAGAAGGCACCCTTCAAATATAAGAGAACTGGAGCAGTTTGCAAAAGAAGAGTGGTCCAAAATTCCAGTTGAGAGGTGTCAGAAGCTTGGTGATGGTTATAGGAAGTGATTGATTTCAGTTATTTCTTCCAAAGGGTGTGCAGCCAAATATTAAGTTGAGGGTGCCAGTAAATTTGTCCAGCCGATTTTTGGAGTTTTGCATGAAATTATATCATTTTTGAATTATTTTTGTGTTGTTCCAATACACACAAAGGAAATCAACATGTATATAACAAAACAAATGTAATTGTAATAATTTTCTGGGAGAAATAGTTAATTTTCTGTGCCAATACTTTCGGCCATGTATATACATATATAGACATATACAGGCTCAGACTGGCCCACAGGCATACAGATGGGCCCCTGAGTAAGGTGGACCCCTAGTGTCCCACCCCTTGTGCAAGTGGCACATAACACTAGACTTACTGCACTACATATATATATTCAATGTACAGCACCTCAACCAGCCTATGTTCATATACCCCTTAAGGACTCAGCCCTATTTCACCTTAAGGACTTGGCCATTTTTTATAAAATCTGAGCAGTGTCACTTTATGTGGTGATAACTTTAAAACGCTTCTTATCCAGGCCATTCTGAGATTGTTTTTTCATCACATATTGTACTTCATGACAGTGGTAAAATGAAGTCGAAAAATTTCAGTTTTATTTATAAAAAAGTACAAAATTTACAAAAAATTTGGAAAAATTAGCAATTTTCCAAGTTTCAATTTCTCTACTTCTATAATACATAGTAATACCGCCAAAAAAAGTTTTTGATTTACATTTCCCATATGTCTACTTCATGTATCGATCTATTTGGGAATGCCATTTCATTTTCTGGGGATGTTACAAGGCTTAGATGTTTAGAAGCAAATCTTGACATTTTTTAGAAATTTTCAAAAACCCACTTTTTACGGACCAGTTCAGGTCTGAAGTCACTTTGTGAGGCTTACATAATAGAAACCACCCAAAAATGATCCCATTCTACAAACTACACCCCTCAAGGTATTCAAAACTGATTTTACAAGCATCATTTACCCTTTAGGTTTTCTACAAGAGTTAATGGCAAATGGAGATAAAATTTCAGAATTTAGATTTTTTGGAAACTTTTCCATTTTAATCAATTTTTTCCAGTAACAAAGCAAGGGTTAACAGCTAAACAAAACTCAATATTTATTGCCCCGATTCTGTAGCTTGCAGAAACACCCCATATGTGGTTGTAAACTGCTGTATGGCCAAACGGCAGGGTGCAGAAGGAAAGGAACGCCATATGGTTTTTGGAAGGCGGATTTTGCTGGACTGGATTTTTGACACCATGTCCCATTTGAAGCCCCCCGATGCACCCTAGTACCCCACCAGTAGAAACTCCATAAAAGTGACTCCATCTAAGAAACTACTCCCCTGAAGGTATTCAAAACCGATTTTACAAACTTTGTTAACCCTTTAGGTGTTCCACAAGAGTTATTGGCAAATGGAGATGATATTTCAGAATTTCTATTTTTTGTTACCTTGCCTCAAAAAAAGTGTAATATGGAGCAACTAAAAATCATATTTACTCTAAAATAATACAAACATAACTGCCACCTTATCCCGTAGTTTCCAAGATAGGGTCACTTTTTTGGAGTTTCTACTGTAGGGGTGCATCAGGGGGCTTCAAATGGGACATAGTGTCAAAAACCAGTCCAGCAAAATCTGCCTTCCAAAAACCATATGGCGTTCCCTTCCTTCTACGCCCTGCCGTTTGGCCATACAGCAGTTTATGACCACATATGGGGTGTTTCTGCAAACTAGAGAATCAGGGCAATAAATATTGAGTTTTGTTTGGCTGTTAACCCTTGCTTTGTTACTGGACAAAGTGATTAAAATGGAAAATTTGCAAAAAATAGCTGTTTTGTGACCGTTTTTATTTTTTGTTATTTACATCATTAAACTGACAGGTTAGATTGTGTGCTATTTCTATAGAGCAGGTTGCTACGGACGCGACAATACCAAATATGGCTACGTTTTGGGGGTTTGTTTCAGTTTTACATAATAAAGCATTTTTAGTGTCTAGTGTCTAAAGCAATTATTTTTAGTGTCTCCACATTCTGAAAGGCATAGTTTTTTTTTTTTTTTGGGCGACTGTCTTATGTAGGAGCTCATTTTTGCGGGATGAGATGAGATGTTGATTGGCACTATCTTGGGGTGCATATTACATTTTGGTCGCTTGCTATTACACTTTTTGTGATATAAGGTGACAAAAATGGCTTTTGACACAGTATTTATTATATTTTTTTTGTTGTGTTCACTTTAGGGGTTTGGTCATGTGTTATTTTTATAGAGCAGGTAGTGACGGATGCGGCGATACATAATATGTATACTTTTTATTTTATTTATTTAAGTTTTACCCAATATCATAATTTTTTAAAACAAATAAAATCATGTTTGACCCTAGGTACACACCTAAGCGTTTTACAGCGCATTCAAACGCGCTGTAAAACGCACAACATGTGAAAAGCCATGCTTCCCTATGGGCATGGTTCACATTTGGGCGTTTTACAGCGCGTTTGAACGCGCTGTAAAACAGCCAACGCCCAAACAAGTACATGAGCTTCTTTGGGGCGTTTTAACGCGCCTATGGACAATGATGCCATAGGGGAGAGTCACTCAATCGCGCGTATGACGCGCGTTTGTAAGTTAACAAAACGCGCATCAAAAAACGCGCATAAAAAGCGCGTCATACGCGCGATTCAGAAACGCCTAGGTGTGTTCCCAGCCTGAGTGTCTCCATAGTCTGAGAGCCATATTTTTTTTATTTTTTTGGGGCGATTGTCCTATGTGGGGTATCATTTTTTGCGGGATGAGATGACGGTTTGATTGGCACTATTTTTGGGTGCATATAACTTTTTGATCGCTTGCTATTACAGTCTTTGAGATGTGAGGTGACAAAAAAGTTTTTTTTTTACATTGTTTTTATTTTATTTTATTTTTTTTTTTATTATTATTTTTTTCTTTATTTTAATCATCACAAAAAAAAACAGAATCGTTAAAACAAAATTACAAAAGGTAACCTCCCCATTCCTCCCACCCCCCCCTCAACCCACCCTCCAAACCTGCAGGGAAGAGGTAAGAGAAGAAAAAGAAAAAAAAAAATCCTCAACCATCCCAATCTCTCCAAACATTAGCCCATTTCACATGGGACCCTCTTTGTCTATGCATGATTCTCTCATAGATTTTCACCTTATCCACCAAGCCTAACAAATTGTTGCAGTCTGGAGCAGAAGGGAAAACCATTCTCTGGCTACAAGAAGCCTGGCCAAAAACATCACTTTAGTCAGCAGACGGCCCTTCATAAGCTGGCAATTAACCTCTGATAAGTCCCCTAACACCCATATCTTAGGAGATAGAGGAATATCTATATTAAGTCTCCGAGTCAAGGTTGTTTGTACCGTTCTCCAATAATTACTCACTATCGGGCAATCCCAGAACAGATGCATATGGTCTGCCCCGGGGTCCCCACAGCGAGGACAGTCAGATGCGGCTCTAAATCCCCTCTTATGAAGCCATAAAGGTGTCACATATATTTTGTGTATAATATTAAACTGTACAACAGTATGGTTAAAATTGTGCGAAACCTGGCTAAAATTCTCCCTATATTCTCCCAGTCCGGAGAACCCACCTCTGACAGTAAAGCAGACCAGGATTTCTGTCCTGGGAAAAACATTCTGAAAAAAACTTTTCATCAAGTGCCTATAACAATGTGATAATTTAACTTTCATACCACCTTTCTTACAAATCAAGTTGTGCAAAAATTCCGGGTGTCTACCTCAAGTGAACAACTATCAACAATATTAAGAAGTGCTGACCTCAATTGAAAATATGCATACCAAGCCACCTCACCTAAATTTAAATTCTGTTTTAGCTCCATAACAGACAGGACTTGCCCATTTTTAAACACCTGATTCAGATATTGAATGTTTCGCGTCCTCCAATATTGCCGACAATTTGGATCATCTAATTTCAAAAGCTTTGAATTATGCCATAGTGGGGTGCAAATAAGTGCTGCCCTAACTTTAAACCAGCTCTTTATCACCAATCATGCCTTTGTAGCCATTCTGCAGAAAGGTTTATATCCAGTCTGCGTATTGAGTAAGTAGTCGGACTCCAATACTGTAAAAAAATCTGAGAAGCCTGAGCCTTTCACCAGTTTTCTACAGAGTTGGCTATTTTCCCATTCATTAAAGAAGCAAAGTTGGGAGGCCATGAAATATCCCCTAAAATAGGGGAGGTTAAGACCTCCCCTGTTATAGGGCATGGAGAAATAAAGCAACTTTAGTCTCACCCGCTTCCTCCCCCATAATAAATCATTAATCATCCGTTCTATCAACCTAAAATACTTATCTTTAATCCAAACGGGCGAATTGCGAAGAACATAAAGTACCTGGGGCAGCACCACCATTTTTATTAATGAAATTCTATTCCCTCTTGCAGGCAGAACTTTTTGCCATATCTTAATTTTTGATCTCACCTTCGACAGTAGGGGGATCAAATTAAGTTGGAAATAATCTTGGATTTTGGCAGAAGCTGTAATCCCCAGGTATTTTATTGAATCGGAGATAGATACCCGATTAAAAAGGTTTTCCACAGATCCTTGCAGTTTATCTACAGGTAGAAGAACAGTCTTCCCCCAGTTAACCTCCAAACCAGAAGGAAGGGAAAATAGGCTAACCAGTTCCATTATTCGAGGGAGTGTTTTTTCTGTTTGGTGAATAAAAAACAAGATATCATCTGCATAAAGGGATATTCGATCCTGCTCCCCCATTACGCCAAAGCCAGCCACTCTCGAGTCTTGCCTTATGCTAGCTGCAAGAGGTTCAATATAGATATTAAATAAGAGAGGGAAAGAGGACATCCTTGACGAGTGCCTCTTCCCAATGAAAAACTCTCTGTCAGCATGTCATTGATCCTAATTCTGGCCACTGGACATTTATATAGCAACTGAACCAGAATCTGTAATTGAGAAAGCAAACCATAGGCTACTTTTTAAGGGTCAGAAGTATTTTTCAGAATCTGGACGTTCTGGTAAGCTTTTAGCTAAAATAATATCACAACAGGATAAAAAAAAGAAAGCTTTTACTTTAGTTCATAATTTAGATGGGGTAACAATATCAGACCCAGAGGGTATAAGGGACGCTTTTTGCAATATTTCTCCCAGATATATAGAGCTTCACCTGGTCTGCCAATTGACCTTGCGAGACAGTTCCTGGAGAGAATTTCTCTTCCAACGCTAACAGAAGCCCAAAAAGAATCCCTGGAAGGAGAGGTGTCTCTTGTGGAGATCCAGGAGGCCCTGAAGTCTATCTCCGGGAACTCATCGCCAGGTTCAGATGGTTTTCCATATGAAATCTATCGTAAGTACAGTGATGTCATCCTCCCCCATCTATTGGAAGTGGTTGCTCAAGCATCGCAGGGAGGGAATTTGCCACAGTCTATGATGGAAGCTGTGATAGTTTTAATCCCAAAAAAAGATAAAGACCCGACAGATCTGAGTTCATATAGACCAATTTCCCTATTAAATACGGACGCTAAGTTGTTTTCAAAGGTTCTGGCTAGGAGGCTCTCTCAGGTTATGCCTTCTCTGATTCACCCAGATCAAAATGGCTTTATGGTAAAAAGGGGTACCCACCACAATCTGCATAGGTTCTTTGCTAATATTCAGTCTCCCGGTGGGGGCGCCCGCTCGGTCCTGTCTCTGGATGCTACTAAGGTGTTTGACAGGGTCGTGAGTATAAAGCTGAATGTGTACTCACATTGCCTGCTAGTAGCCATCTGGCTCCAGGAGGAGTGCACAGTGGGCTCGGCATGCATGTTGGTACCTGCATCCCTGGTTCTAATGGAGGCTGTTGCAGCACCAGAAGGGGTTAATAAGTAAGGTCTATCCCAGCGTGCATGCTGGGCTCACACTCCCTGGATTTTATGTGGCTGTCGTGGCCCATAACAGGTAAGACTTAGCGTTAGGAGGATTTTATGTGGCTGTCATGGCCTATAGTAGGTCAGATTTAGCGTTAGTACCCACTCTAGGAGACAACCGTGTCGGGGTGAGTGGGCTTACTACCTTTGATCAAAATGTAAACCAATGTCTCCACTGTTTGCATGCGATATCACTAATGTCCTCTTACAGCTCCCATCTTGGGCAGAGCTCTAGTTGCTGAGTGCTGTTATATTTTTGTGTTTGTATGTATAATTGCCATAACCTACGTGCACCTGCATACAGGGAGTGCTGACTGAAACCCCCTTTTCGTTTGACAGGGTCGAGTGGACGTTTCTCTGGGAGGTGATGAAAAGAATGGGTTTTGGCCCCAAATTTATTTTATTTTTTAACGGTATTTACCTGAGGGTTAGATCATGTGATATTTTTATAGAGCAGGTTTTTACGGATGTAGCGATACCTAATATGTATACTTTTTTAAAGTTTATTTTACTTTAACACAATAATAGCATTTTAGAAAAATAAATAATGTTTTAGTGTCTCCATAGTTTGAGAGCCATATTTTTTTATTCTTTTGGGGCGATTGTCCTATGTAAGGACTCATTTTTATGGGATGAGATGGCGGTTTTATTGGTACTATTTTGGGAGGAATACGCTTTTTGATCACTTGGTATTAAACTTTTGTGATGCAAGGTGACAAAAATTGCATTTTTACACCATTCTTGTTGTTTTTACAGTATTTGCGTGAGCGGTTAGGCCATGTGATATTTTTATAGAGCAGATTTTTACGGACACGGTGATACCTAATATGTGTAGTGTATTTTATTTTTGAAATTTTTATTCAGTGATGTGTATTTTTTTATTTTATTTTTTTCACTTTTTTTAAAATTTTTATTGACCCAGACCCACTTGGTTCTTGTAGATCCAGTGGATCTGGTGTTTAGATAATACAGTAAGTACACTATATAGTGTACTTACTGTATTTTTTACTTACAAAGTCTGAATAGGCTTTTTCCTTTAGCAAAGCCTATTCAGGAGTTTCAGTGCCATGGAGAGAGCAAGACGCTTCTGAAAGCGTCTTGCTGCCATGGCAACCATCACCCGCTGCCAGAACAGAGCAGTGGGTGATGGGGAGGAGGAGGCTCCCTCCTCTGCTATCCCATCCTGTCGGGGGCTGCAAGGCACAGCAGCCCCCGATGGGAAAGGGAGGAGCTCCTCCCTGTTAAACACTTCTATACGGCGGTCCGTACGGACCGCGGTATGGAAGGGGTAAACTCCTGACATCTGTATGGCACAGTTGTCAGCAGTTTATAGCAGGGGTCAGCAATGTGCTGACCCCCTGCTATACCCACTAGACACCAGGAAATCATTTGAAAGGAGGCGGGCGGGGATCGCATTGTGATCCCGCCTGCCGCACCGCCTCTGCCTCACGCGCCGCCCACCAGCAGCACCACCCGCATTTCCCCCTCCCCACCCCACTAATATGGCGGGGTGCGGTTTTCTGCAATTGCCAAAGGGGTGGGGTCACAGGACCCCTGGGCATTGTGCCAAGGTGCCTGCTAAATGATTTTAGCAGGGACCTTGTTTCGATCATCGCCATGTGCGCAGCGGTGATCGGATATTCGCAGGGTGTACATGTACGCCCTGCGTCCCTAAATACCAGGACACAAGGGCGTACATGTACACCCTGCGTCCTAAAGAGGTTAAATAAACTCCCGGTTTAATATTATAGACACAATCACAGCTGAGATGACTTCAAGTTCTAGGTATAGAGGAAAGCTAGCAGGTGTCCTCTTTTCCCCAGGACCTACCTTCTCAAAGTTGCTGCAGGGACCCCCATATTCAATCATCTGGTAGAATCTCGGTCCATACAGTGGGCCCTAGGCACCCTAGTGCAAAATGTATGTAATATATATATATATATATATATATATGTTACCAGAAACGAGGCAGCAATCCAGTAGTTCACAGTGATGACTCAAATTTTATTCCCAGGCAACGTTTCAGCCTACTCCATGAGGCCATCACCGTGAACTACTGGAGTGCTGCCTTGTTTCTGGTTAACTACATACATAGGAAGATTTTCCGTCCTCCTGAGGGATTGCACCCGGCTTCGCAATTGGATTAGTGCTGCTGCCTTTACTGGTTACATATATGATATTATATATATATATATATATATATAGATATAAAATATATCTATACATATATATATATATATACATATATATATATATAAATAATCATAGAGAGAAGCAGCACTCTTTCAAGCATGAAAAAGCGGTGATTTATTCAGCACATGTGTCAGCAACGTTTCAGCTCTCTCACAGAGCCATTATCAAGCCAAGTTGGCTTGATAATGGCTCTGTGGAGAGCTGAAACGCTGCTGACACATGTGCTGAATAATCACCGCTTTTCTGACAAGAGTGCTGCGTCCTTTCTATGATTATATGCGGCTCTTGGACACGAGCGGACGCGTGCACCGTGTGTTAAAGGGGAGTGCTACCTGATCGTATTGGAATATATATAAATATATATATACACACACAGACAATGCAGGACTATATACACTACTCACAAGTTAGAGATATTTAGCTTTCGGGTGAAATTTATGGAAAATGTCAAAAGTTAATATTATATCAATAAAGTAAGGCATTTAAGTAGAAGCAGCAATGGTGATTTCCTCATATCAAAAGCCAAAGAAACAAAAGCCAACAACAGTGGTGCGTATACCCCACAAAAAATGTCAGTGTCTCAAAAACTTGTCATATGGCCTTGAGCATCAATTACAGCTTAATTTGAATACACCTGAGGAACTGGAGAGTCCTGGATGAACTGTTGGATGAACAGGAAAAGAGGAAAAGTAAGTTGCCTCAAGATCTACTCCCTAGATCTAAAGTTCCCCCTCTCTCTACTTTCCCTAACATAGACATGTTTGTGAGGTTAGTTATGGAGGAGTTGAAGAAAATAGCCTGGAAAATAAAACAGGACAATCAGTTTTTAAACCCTCAGATAAAGGGGGAAACGTGGTTGTCTGGCCAACAGCCATGTATGAAAGGGAGGCATTTTTAGCCAACTACGTGATGGTGAGTGCTACAAAAGACTCACATACAACCCCCTAACAGCATTTCAATCACTCCTACAGGTTATCCTGCAGAGGGCCGTGGAGTCTGACATCATTACAGAGAAGGAAATGGGGTGTCTGATTGAGAGAAATCCCACTATACCTACCTTTTATCTACTGACAAAGGTACATAAGAATGACAAGGTCCCTCCGGGTCGACCAATCGTCTCTGGCACCAATGGCATGTGTACACCTATCAGCAAGTTTATAGATTACATATTGAACCACTTGGTTCAAAGTCTCCCTTCATATCTTAGGAATATGAGTGATGTTTTAAATAAAATTGATGGCAATCACCTGGAAGATAATATGATGTTGGTCACTTGCGATGTTGAATCGTTATACACATCCATACGTCACCAGGACGCCTAGAGGCAGTGTGAATTTTTATCTCCACATCGCAGTGGAAAGATGAATTGGGAGACCTGATAGTGGAGTTGTTGGAATTTGTCTTGTATCATCATTTTTTTGTTTCTAAGGAGACCTTCTACCTACAGCTCCAGGGGACAGCTATGGGGGTTAGCCATATGCTAACCTGTTCCTGGGGCTGTGGGATCTTCTTTATGGACCCTGTCAGACTATGTGAATGTGTACAGTCGTGGTATCGATATATTGATGACATTTTGATTGTCTGGCAGCGTTTCTATGAAGAACTGGAAACATTTATAGGGATTTTAAACACCAACGATCTGAACTTCAGACTGACTTACAAGGCGGGCAGAACAGGTATGAATTTCTTAGACTTGTCATTGAGCATTGATACGGAAGGTTACATTCAAACGGACTTATTCCGTAAGAGTACGTCGGTTAATAGCTTGTTGAGGGCAGACTCTGCACACCCTAAAATATTAATTTCAGGCATCCCCATTGGTCAATTTCTCCGCATCAGACGGACCTGTTCTAAGAAGGATACATTTATGAGACAAGCTGGAGAATTGGGAGACAGATTCAGAAGCAGAGGGCATGGTGAATACTGTATAAGCCAGGGGTTCCAACGGGCTAAGAAAACGCCACGAGAACAACTGATTTATGGTCCCAGGAAACAGTCTTCTAAGAAGGAAACAGACTGGGTTAGATTTGTGATGACCTTTTCCCAAGGACATCAGGGAGGAGGGAAGTCCTTAATAAATACTGGAAAATCCTTCTTTTGGATACTACTCTGCATAAGTGCTTACCAAATAAACCAAAGAATAGGAATTTGAAAGAATTGTTAGTAAAGAGTCAATACACTGGTAAGAAACTGGAAAAGGTCTTTGGATCGAAGGGCCCAAATGGGGATGCCGACCTTATGGGAGTTGTGTGGCATGCCCGAACGTGCTTAGGACAACTACCTTCACCAACTCCATGGGTGATAAAAAATACCAAATCACCCAAGGGATTCCTTTTAACACCATGGGTGTGGTTTATGTGGCGAGCTGCACCTGTGGGTTGTTATATGTGGGCCTAACAAGTAGGGAATTGAAAAAGAGAGTACGCGAACACGTTTTGGGTATTGAGGCGGGAAGAACAGGATTTTAATGCATTGAAGACTATTCCCAAGCACTTTAAACAATATCACACATGTAATGGTTCTTTACTACAAGTAAGGGGAATTGATTAAATACACATTAATCCACTGGGAGCGTTGGAAGCATCTCCTGGCACAGCGGTAGGCTCGTTGGATTTTTGTATTGGATACAGTGGCCCCCGTGGCTTAAATGAAAGTCTCAGTTTCGCCCCTTTTGTGTGATAATGCTGATGTTCCATGAGGGGTAATATCATATTGTGGTCAGTTGCTCTAGCTTAAAATATGCACCAGGTAGTGCAGCTCCTGTTTATAATCGCCCATGTTTTTATTGTTTTAGCGAGTTTGACCTGGGAGAGTGTAGGTGTTTGTATTAACATGTTGTTTTGTGTTTTATAGAGAGAAAATTATTGAATGTAATATTCCATATTGTGATATCCTGGAGGTTTTCCCTTCTTCTTTTTCTGTGAATCCTCAACGTTCTCGAGATATCATAAACAATCGGACAACAGAAAGTGGATTGCATATTGGAGTTCATCTATTTTTGCCCCTTCTTCCTTTTTTATTTTAAATCACTGGATGTACTGATTAATTAATTATGTATACTTCTATTTGGTTTATTTCGCACAATTATGAATTGATCAAGGTTTTATTATAATTCTATACTCATAATGGTGTATTTACAGTTATAATACACTGGATGTATTGAGCAATTTATTATATTTTATTGATATGTGTGTTATAATTTTGTACTTTATTTATTTAGCATAACGTTACACAATTATGAATTTATTATAATTATTTATAGCTTATTTATATTATTATATGTTTAGCTTGTCAGCACATTGAGCACTTTTTTATTTGAGCACTTGTCTGTCACTTGCACAGCGCCTGCACTTTTACCTTTGCGGGTGATGGCCACCTCACATGCAGGAGTATAGATATTTTAATGGGGAATGTATGAGGCTAGGATGTTATTAAGGTGGAACTATCAGGTCGGTCCCCCTGTTGTGGGAGGATTTAGTACGAGCGATGCGCGTCTCTTCCGGTCATGTGACTTTGAGCTTGGTCGCGTGATCGGCGGTGACGCGCTTCCTGTTTTGGATGGTATGTACACGAGAACAAATGAGGTTCCTGTGGGTTCCGATCATGTGACAGGTATATTGATCACGTGATTATTAGTAGATGACGCTATGATTGTCGTCATCATAGAGGGACGCCTCCATATGTGAAACCAGGGTGGATAAAAATCAATGATTTTTTTTAAAAAATCGGATTTATTTGATTTAAATCGGATTTTTTTTATTTAAATCAGATTTAAATCGGATTTTTTTTAAATTTAAATTGGATTTTTTATATAAAATGCTTTTTGAGGCAAATATATTACCATCCAAAGGTTATTCCATCATGAAATAAATTCGTTTTTTAATTATGTAGAATAAGGCTGTATATGTTTAATTTTTTTTTGTAAATAAATTCCATTAATCGATTCACAATGTCAGGCTCTTCCAGAGGTTTTTCTTAGATTATTGGGCAGTTTCTCTGCCTACAAGATATTATCACAGATGCTTGGTTTACTTTTGCAGTTCTCAAAACTGAATTTGACTTAGCAGAGATCATATGCCTCTTCTTCACAGCAAATCTTCATCTACTTGCATATTATAAGTTATACCAGCAAGAATTAGTCTTAGGGCTACTTTCACATTTGCGTTCGGTGCGGGTCCGTCCAGTACTTGTACAGACGGATCCGCACTGAAAATACAAACCAATGCATCCGTTCAGAACGGATCGGTTTGTATTATATGTGGAAAAAAGTGCTAAGTCCCAAACAGATACGTTCTGACCCCCATTGAAAGTCAATGCAAACAGATCCGTCCCCATTGATTTACATCGTAAGTCAGGACGGATCCGTTTGGCTCAGCATCGCTAGGCGGACACCAAAACTCTGCAAGCAGCGTTTTGGTGTCTGCCTCCAAAACGGAAAGGAGGAGGTATGGAGCCAAACCAGTGCATTCTGAACGGATCCGCATCCATTCGGAATGCATTTGGGCTGAACAGATCAGTTTGGGGCCTCTTGTGAGACCTTCAAACGGATCTCACAAGCGGATCCCCAAACGCAACTGTGAAAGTAGCTTTATGTAGAAAACTATGATTTAAATCAAGCCTTACTGACTAGTGATTTAAATTGTGATTTAAATCAGTTTGATTTAAATTAAATCCACCCTGTGTGAAACACTTGCCGATCTCCCAAGTGTGATTCATTTTATGATTATTTGGATATATATAAGTGTGGGGCTGGTGTAGAATTCAGTATTCCCCAGATGAAGCGATAAGAAGAGAAACACGCATCGGGAGTGAGGAGTAGCGACATACTTTGCACTTTATGTGAGTGGTATTGTACGTAGTGGTCTCGTCTGATTCCTTTAAGGGAATGTATGGTGATTGTATGCATACTCTTCAAAGGACACTTGGCATATTATTATCTGAACTTTAATTCAAAAATTGGTATACTTTTATCATACAATTTTGATTGTGAGACCAATACCCTCTATTGCTATTTATATGACATACGGTACTCCTCTTTGTGGGCTTGTTTTAGCCTAGTGTATAGCTTTCACCACTTGACCTGGATTTTATTAATTTTTGAAAAAAACATATATACAATATAGATTTAATGTGTTTATGTAATTTGGTAGTGCCTTTTTTGGTATACATCAATTACAGCTTGACAACGATGTCTCATGCTGTTCACAAGTCGACTAATTGTCTGCTGAGGCATGGCATCCCACTCTACTTGAGGGTTGGCCCTCAGGTCATTGAGACTCTGGAATACAGAGTTACGAGCCTCTACATGACGACTCAGCTGATCCCATAGGTTTTTAATGGGATTCAGGTCTGGAGAAAGTGCAGGCCATTCCATTTGAGGTCCCCCAGTCTCCAGCAGCCACTCCCTAATGATGCGACCTAGGTGAGCTGATGCATTATCATCCATGAAGATGAAATTTAGCTTGTGTTGTTCATGCAGAGGCACAATGACTGGATTAATGATGTTATTCAAGTAGTATAAGCTTGTCACTGTACCATTCACAAAGTATAGGGCAGTTCTGTATACTAGACACGCCTGCCCACATTATAACACCACCACCACAAAAGGCAAACAGTGTCTGATGCACAGCGCTCTCCTTGACGTCTCCAACATCGTTGGCAGCTGTAATTTCTGCTCAGTGTGAATCGACTTCCATCAGTGAAAAGCACTGAGGCCCTCGTCCAGTGTACATGCTCCCTGGCCCATGCAAGACAATGACACCTGCGGTCAGGTACCCTTGCAGGTCATCTAGCACACAGACCACACTGATGTAAATGGTTTCAAATTGTCTAATGTGACACTTTGGTGCCTCTCACCTGCCTTAAATATGCCTGGAGTTGTGTGGCATTCATCATCCAGTTCCACAGGGCATTGTTCACAATGAAACGGTCATCAGTGTGGGATGTGGCTGGGATGTAGCCAATGGATGTTCACTTCTATGCGTTCTGTGACTCTTCCAGTCTTTCTGTATCTCTGTTGCAACCTGCTGATGACACTGTGACACTCTAAACTCAGTGGCCACTTCCTTCTGAGAACATCCTGCTTGAAGCCTCACAATGGTGAGGTACTGTTGATCAATTGTTAGGTGTCGTCTTAGTCTCATGATGTCAAAATATGGACAGCATGATGAGGAGGACTGTTTAAATACCAACTCTAATTGAACCAGGAAATGTATTGGGCGATTAATGGATCAAAGACCTGTTGTGAATTTTGCCATTAAGTTCCTTGTTAGAGAACAGCAACTTGTGCAAAAAGTCCAGAAAACACTGAACAGTTGGACATGTGCATTCAAAGGTTTAGAGAAGGTCACATTAACTTCACCTGTAAAGGTTGGAGTGCATTTTAGGTTCATCCTAAAATTTCACCCAGCCAGATATCCCTACCATTGTATGATAAAGACAACGCACTGGACACAGCAGGGCTGGCGCTGTAACAGGCTGTAACACAAATCGCAGGCCCCTGCACAGTGTATGATAATACCAGGGCGCTGTGCACAGCAGCCTGCAATGTGTATTGGCACGCGGGGCTACTAAAGACAATATGTGAAAAGTAAAGGCAATTGGCCCACCGGGAATTTTCCTGGTAGGAAAATCTGCCCTTGAGTGCATGAGAGAGCCTACAATATAGCCACCAATACACATCCACGGTATGGATTATACTTACCTGCTCCCTGGAACCTGCGTTGTTCCGAATCCCTGCACAGTCGCTGCTGCATCTCCTTGTCACTAGGGGAGCAGCCAATAGCAGGCGGTGATGGGGATGAGCCCCTTGAGGCTGGTTACCGTCGCGGCCTGCTATTGGTTGCTCCCCGACCCCCCCGTCACCGGATGTTTTGATCAGAGTGGGAGATCCAGTGGCGGCCGTGCAGGTATCTGGAGAGACGCGGGTGTCCGAGAGCAGGTAAGTATAATCCATGCAAGGGGCCGGGATAACCCCTTTGATGCAATATAATCCAATTAGAGGAAGCGGTCATGTATGGCAAAAATGGAGTCGTGTCAAATGGTTGGACTACAGTAAAGAATACAGATATACAGACACTAGGAATGTTGACAGTGGCTCCAATGATCACTTGGTGAGATTGACCAGGAAGCTTTCTTCGTCAACCTCAACACACTCTTCTTCCTCCTTGTCTCTACCTTTCCCAGCCCCTGCCAGCCTGGACTCACCTGGACAACAGTACCAGGCACCATGTAGCTGCGTGGTAGAGGTGCTCTGCAGTGTCATGTTCCCCATAAAAAAATCATGGTGGCATTCTCATCTCGATGAGGTAGTTGAATGAAACACTCCAGAAGTGACATTTAGCATCGTGTAATTAGTGTCTTTTCTGTCATCACTTACAGTGAATCACACAGTCCAGAACATTGTGTGACAAGCCTGAGGGGAGGTGGTGTTGAAGGGGGGCTATGGAGAGACCTTTTTAACTGAAGAACATAAATCGAACTCATGCATTGCAGAGATTGACTATGTCAGGTATGGATATTCTATTACCGTACATAGTGTTTAGCTGCCTTGGCCAGAATGTAAATCCTATTTCCAAGATAAGAGCTGGGGTCTGACATCATAGTGATAAACATGTTTAAAAGGACTGGCATGAAGTACATCAACAGCATATCATATGCTAATCCATACTTGTTACCTTCAGGATTGTTTCTCATAGAGAGGGTTTTTTGCCTTTGCCTTGTCCCTTTTAACATTCTTCATCTCACCCTTTTGAGTGGCATCCCACCTCTTTTTGTTGGGTGCCCCACTCCCTCTACAGTATGCACATTTGTGCACTGGGGCTGTGTCTAATGATGCACTGTCCTGGCAACCCCATACATTTAAAGTACATGGAGAGCTACTTTCTAGAGAAAGCAGCCCGACCATGCGAAACCCGTGAGATTTGCCAACTTGTCCAGGAGGCCAGCAGGACAATCTGGGAGAGTTGGTAAGTATGTTCTCACCTTCAGCCACAATGTGCCTCCTTCTGCACAGTATTGTTGGAGTCCTATATGATGGCTCCAATACACTAATCTACAGTTGATCCATGGTTATTAACAGTGTCTACTTATGTGTGACTGCTACCTCTACAACCCATATAGATACACCCTTGCAAGGTTGGCATTTTCTCTGCAGGACTTCTACAGCAAATTGTAGTGGGGGTGGGGGACCATAGGAGTGTTCTACAGGGCAAAACATGCACAGAGAGGTCATGTCAGCAGAGGAAGATGACTTAAAACTGAAAAATAACATTCAGTTTATTTTTTTAGTTTAAGTCACCAGATTTGTGTAGAACTCCTTTGAAAAGGACTGGGTTGTTTTTGGGGTAAGGAAGTTCTACATGAAAGTGACATGGAAGAGTACTATGAGGAGGATGGGAGAGGTAGTGGTTCACGGTGGCTGTCCTTACTCTGGCACTCCCTGGGGCCATGCAACAGTGAATGGAAGGCATGTGCTTTCTTCCCTTGGTGCACTCCCTGACTCTGTGGCTTCTGCCTGGTGTTAGGTGGGGGGCCCTGGCTTGATGTTGTGAGGTTTAGAGGTGCATGACTGGGCTCCCTCATAATGTAGGCCGTGAAGTAGTGGGGCAGTTAAGGTGATGAATAGAAAGTAATAATGAGGTCCATTTTGTCCCTTGAGGTGAACAGTCCCTTGAGGTGCAGGCCACTGAGGTAGTTTAGTCAGTTCGTAACACAGGCAATGATAGTAGTTAGTAGAGATGAGCGAAGTTAGCAAAAATTAGATTCGGCTGCTTCGCCGAACTTCACAAAGAAATTAGATTTGTTACAAATCACATTCCACTGTAAGTAGCGGGTGCAATGATGGGAATAGAGATCGCGCCCAAATCCCCCCTGGTTTTGGACCGCTCAGATGCTGCGTTCAACTCTAATCACGGAATCTGACAGTCACATTGAGGCATTTCAGGGTTAAAAACAAAAAAATACATATTCAACTTATCCATTTGCTTCGCGGAGAGGCTGCCGCGCTATCTCGCTCGTGCTGTCTTGTGGCGTCACCACGTCATCATCATGATTGGCTGGGTGCAGTGATGTCATCAGTCAGCACACACGAGATTTGGAGTGTTTCCTTTAATCAAGGTGGCCTCAACGGCCCCTCCACGAGCAAATGGATGAGGTGAGTATGTATTTTTAGTTTTTACCACCATTTCAGGAAAAATTGATTCATTACCACGAAGGGCAAGGAAATTTGGCTTTTGACGAATCAAATATTTCCTGAAATTCGTTAACGTTAACTTCGATTCGCTGAACACTACTAGTGAATTCAGTCATCCCAGGATACATTCACAATACTTCCAAAGCTGAACTTGGAATAGTTTCTCTCTTTTAGATCCAGACAACTTTCCAAACTGTGTTTGTGTAAATGAAGTTAAATGATCTGGACTGGCATTCTGCTGTTTGGCCACAAGATGCTGCTGTTTCCTAACCATAGCTAGAAAGGGCTGCATTCCTAGATTCATCTGATGTAAAAAAAAAAAAAAAATCTTAGGGGTGGTATGCTATTCTGACTCTGATTGTTGTAATAGCGATTTATCCCTAGTGAGACCGATATGCCTGGCCTGTATAAGCAGATATATTCACTGCGGACAATCCTCATCAGATATCTTGAACTCACCAACACCGTGTTCATCTGTATAAGTTGCTTTATTCTGTAAGTCAGACAACAGAGTACCGCAGAACAGATGGATTCCGGTATTGTGCGGTCAAAAGATGATGCTTTCATTAGTGTACATGAGAATACATGTGTCCCTGTACATGTGGCTGAAGCAACATGGAAGATACAGGAAGTGAAAGACTCCAGAAGAAGGGTGGAGCATTGACAGGAAATGAGTCACTGATATCAAAGAACAGAACAAGAAAACAAGTGCATTACCAAAAACGGCCACTAGATGGGAGCATATAACCGAATATAGAAATACTGCATAGGAAGTGGTTCAAAAGACTAAACCACACAAATTTCAATCTACACAATGTAAATATTGACTGTGTAACAGCATAAGTGGAGTTACAAGCCTGAAAAGGAAGTGAATGCTGATGAGAGCTGAGGAGCAAAGCAACATACACTGCAGTACTGCATGCCTGTTGGAGAAGCCTTTGTTCAATTCACCATTACCAGCTGATGCAGAGCAGACCCCGGTCAGTAAGACTGATCGTGCACGCACCTAGGGTGGCCACTGGCTTCAACCCAGAAAGCCATACTTCACCGGCTACGCCTCCAAACTGCTAAACCATTCCCCGTTCTTAACCGTGCTTCATTAGGTCACGCCCTGCTCCATTAAGCCACACCCCATTGCAGGCCAAAAAGGTGTGTGTTGACTTTCAGACCGGAAGTTGAGATGGGGGCAGCTCCCAGGGGGAGGGGTCGGGATTCTCTCACCCTCAGTCAGCCACAGATAGTCAGCCTGTTTGGGACTATACTCACCATCCCTTTTTTTCATATCCATGGAACTTCCACTACAATTATTTTTATTACAACTATATTTATTGCACCTGTGCAACTACAAGACTTCTAACAGCTTTTGATCACTCTCAGAGATCCATTGATTTATCCATCCTTTTTACCTTTGTTCTTTATTTTTCATTATACTATTTGTATTTTTTTATTATTGCATTATATTTTTATCCAGCCTATACCTATTAATAAATTTACTTTTAATACATATGTAACAACTTCCAGATACTAGTGTGCCAATCTTATTCCTTCCTTTATTAAGAAAACCGGACTGTCCAGCCTAAAACCAGACGTCTGGCCACCCTACATGCACCTCATTACAGTGTTGGCGCATAGAATCCTAGAGACTGAGACCAGGCCTGTAGTTAGTTAGTTAGTTAAGGTTTCTATTTGTGTTAGGCTACAAGGTTTGTTAACTGTTCATTACAAGGACTTCCCAGTTTAAGTTACAGTTCACACCGGAGAGCTGATAAGCTGCAACACAAACTCAAGCCAGGCTGGCGTTTACTCAGAAGAAACACTAAGGCACATGCTACATGACCAGTTATTGGAGGGGGGAACACTACATAATAAGATTATAAGCCATTGTGCTGTAACGCAGGCTAGCCTGCACCACACACCCAAACAGTTGTTCCTGATTTTTAGGGTGATAACAGGTAAGGCGTGGCTGTTTTAGTTAAGCCCGCCAGTAGGTAAATTACCGCTCCTACCTCTAACATCCACCGGGGGGTGCCAAGCTGTGCCACACAAGGGTCTCAGCCTTCTGGCTGGGTGTATGTACATTTTATTGTGTGTTACCAGCATTTGTGCTCATTACCAATCCATGTTTAAGTAATATACTGTTTTAGCAAAGCTGGGTGTAGATCTTCCAAAGGGTAGCTTATCCGTGGTAAAAACGTGGCGAGCGCAATATACCTCTGGGGTACTGTATTTTGCTCACTGATACAATATACGACTGAAAGAAGAATCATATTATAGTTGCACCATGACACCCATACGTTGTATTGGCTAGAGCCTGAATAGGTAGACATGCCCCCAGTTCATAACTTTGAATGTATGATGATGGTCTTGTATGATGTATCTACTGTACATTGTATGTTATGAGCCTTTAATGAGCTTTGTTTTTATTACATATCTTTCGTGTGTTCTTCTTCTTCTGTCTGCACTTTAGCAAAAAGGGGCAGACAGAATGGAGTAAAAACGTGAGGAGAAGATGGGGGTGTAACTAGGGAGACACATAGCTGTGCATAGGAGCTGTAAACAGCTCTAAGTTCTTTTTTTTTTATTTATTTTAGATTCATTGTAACAATAAAAATGTTTACAATAGTGCAGATTGCCATGGTCTCCATGTGTTGCTGTACCCCGTTCTGCCAGGATATGGTAAATTGTGTTTTAGATGTGAAATAAACTCTTTGCCTTTTACACATTTACCCTTCTTATTTCTCTCCATTTAGTTTCTTGATGGACGACAGCTTATATCTTCTGAAGGTGAACTCTGTACAGAAACTGGACTAGGCTGGGAAAGATTCCTGAATTTGTCTCTCGTCTGCTGAATCGGGATTTGAAGTGGCCATGATGTACCATTGTATTCCCCTCTCCGAGAGTGAGAGTCTCTGAAGTGCCTTATTGCTGTTGTGAAAGTGACTGTGACCCAGTGCATGTAAGATAAAAACAGAGAGAGAGGACCGCGCCTCATGTGTGGTGTTGTTACGAATGGTGACGCAAGAGATATAATAAAATCTGCTTACCAGAGGCTGTTGTGAATGAGTCACAACAGCTATATGAGCTCCTGCTGGTATATTATCCCGACCAGCACACGGGGGCTTGGCTGCAGCCTGGGTTCCTTCCTGTACTCAGAAAGTGTGAGTGCTGGAGTGGAGGTAGATCATAGGAGAAAAATGGAGATAAGAACCTTATTTCCGGCGCTGCCAAGGATGACGGAATGATGCGATGTCTTTTAAAAGGTACTTTATTCGTCTCACGCGTTTCAGGGGTGAAAGTCCCCCGTCTTCAGGACAGTAATACATACATAGTAAAATGCACTGCAAGCATTTATAACAACATGTGTTGTGTGATTTGGCGCTCAAACCTGGGAGAGGTGGGAGGAAGGGGGAGGGGGGAGGAAGCTCAAACCTGGGAGAGGTGGGAGGAAAGGGGAGGGGGAGGAGGAGGATTCCTGGGGGTGTGTCTGGGGTACACTCCACGAATACCATGTTAAAGGTAATGTTTGTCCAAAACCTCCCTTTCATTGACGTAAGGCTTGCTATTTTGGTGACGTGTAGCTGGTAGGAGTGTTTGTGCCCATATCCCCGCTCCTGTAGGAGCGTGATTGGTGGATGGTAATCATAGAAATCAGAATGTTGTACCTGGTTTGGGAGGAATCGGAATCTTGTGGTAAGTTCCGAGGGCAATATTGCTTCCATATTGCACTCGGATGTCCAATTAGAACTTGGTTTAGTTGCATATCGAGATTGTACTGTAGTTCGATGTATGCAAATGGCAGCGCTACTATATCACAGCTTCATGTTATATATGGGAGCAATAGTGCTCCTGGATCCACTGATGGGATGTCGGTAAAATCCGCTGGTGGCGTGCGTAGGGTAAAACGGTGTGCGGGAGATATAATATGGTTAAATACAATTGGAGGAATAGTACTCATCGAAGAAGTAATCGGAAAAAAATAAAAATTAAAAAATTTTTTTTTTAAAATTTTAAAATTTTTTTTTTCCGATTACTTCTTCGATGAGTACTATTCCTCCAATTGTATTTAACCATATTATATCTCCCGCACACCGTTTACCCTACGCACGCACCAGCGGATTTCACCGACATCCCATCAGTGGATCCAGGAGCACTATTGCTCCCATATATAACATGAAGCTGTGATATAGTAGCGCTGCCATTTGCATACATCGAACTACAGTACAATCTCGATATGCACTAAACCAAGTTCTAATTGGACATCCGAGTGCAATATGGAAGCAATATTGCCCCGAACTTACCACAGATTGCGATTCCTCCCAAACCAGGTACAACATTCTGATTTCTATGATTACCATCCACCAATCACGCTCCTACAGGAGCGGGATATGGCACAAACACTCCTACCAGCTACACGTCACCAAAATAGCAAGCCTTACGTCAATGAAAGGGAGGTTTTGGACAAACATTACCTTTAACATGGTATTCGTGAGTGTACCCCAGACACACCCCAGGAATCCTCCCCTCCTCCTCCACCTCTCCCAGGTTTGAGCTTCCCCCCTCCCCTTCCTCCCACCTCTCCCAGGTTTGAGCGCCAAATCACACAACACATGTTGTTATAAATGCTTGCAGTGCATTTTACTATGTATGTATTACTGTCCTGAAGACGGGGGGACTTTCACCCCTGAAACGCGTAGACGAATAAAGTACCTTTTAAAAGACATCGCATCATTCCGTCATCCTTGGCAGCGCCGGAAATAAGGTTCTTATCTCCATTTTTCTCCTATGATCTGTGACCCAGTGCAGTCAGTATCCATTTTCTGTGTGACACGTATCTCGCATCTGTCATTGGAATGTATTTTGCCCACTGCTGTGACTTCAGGGTCTCACACCAGTCTTACAGGAAATCTGCAGTAGATGGCAGATGTCAAGCTTGTCATTCTCATTTTTGCTTCTTATATACAGACCTGCACTTTCTTTTTTATTTAGACACCAGTTATTTGGTAGTACATCATAATCCGTAAACCGGTAAATCAACAAGCAGCAAGAATGTAGTTGTCTTACATCTATATATTTCAGGTAAAATCTAAAGGTTACTTTTCACTAAGCACTGGGACCCCAAGGGGTCACGAAGGAAGAACTTGCCCCCTGTTCTCCGTTATCAGGCAGTGAGTAGGTTAATGTAGCAGAGCCTGCTCAGCTCTTTTTGTATCACCAATAAAGTGTAGAAGGCCCTGCAATTTGTGTGGGTAGATTTCACTCTATAGATCTTTAGGACTGATTATAGAGAATAGGAACCATGGGGAATCCATTGTTGTTAATGATGGAGATCCCAGGGCTTTGACGCCCAACTACTGCAACATTTAATTAATCTCTTTTCAGGAAAAGCAGCAGTCTGTAAGATTTCTCAATATATTTAATTAACATTCAATGATCTTTTCCTTAGGCTACATCCACACAACTGTGAAAACAAAACAGCAGTTAAAAACTGCAGAACGGTTCATTTTTAACGCCAGTTTTTCACGGACGCTTTTCGGGAAAAAAAGCCATTAAAAACTCCCCCTTGCACTTTATTGGTGGCTATCTGTCCATGAGAACAGAAACTAGAATATGCCCTATTTTTTAATGGCTGTTAAAAAAAAACAGCTGTGTGAATAGACTCATTCTTCGCAATGGTTCTGAAAACGACCATGTGATGGCTGTTAAATAACGAATGAATGATGAGCACAATATAGGGTGTTATTATTCCATCAATGTCCTCATCATCCTGGTGCCCCACAGTGTCATCCTGCTGCCACCCCCAATTACTATATGGGGGCAGCTTGGGGGGGTGTTGCTATTGGGGAAGCACTGTAGGGGCAATTCTATTATTTTTGGGGACACTACACAGAGATTCTTGCCTGGAGCACAATATAGGGTGTTATTATTACTGGGGGCACTCTAGGGGGCATTTGGGGTCATTTATCAAACTGATGTAAAGTAGAACTGGATTTCCAAAAGAGCTGTCAAAATTGAAAGGTGGAATCTAATTGGTTGCTATCGGCAACTAAGCCAGTTCTACTTTACACCACTTTGATGAATTACCCCAAATGCCCCCTAGAGTGCCCCCAGTAATAATAACACCCTATATTGTGCTCCAGGCAAGAATCTCTGTGTAGTGTCCCCAAAAATAATAGAATTGCCCCTACAGTGCTTCCCCAATAGCAACACCCCTAGCTGCCCCATATAGTACTTCCCCACACTGCCCCCATAGTAATCCCCACAGTAATTTCCCCCACACTGACCCCATATAGTAATTTGCAGCACACAGTAGTTTCCCCCAAACAGTAGTTTCCCCCCACACAGTAGTGTCCCCCACAGTAGTGTCCCCCACACTGCCCCAACACAGTAGTGTCCCCCACACAGTAGTGTCACCCACACTGCCCCCACGCAGTAGTGTTCTCCACACTGCCCCCCTACAGTAGTTTCCCCCACACAGTAGTGTACCCCACACTGCCTGCTACACAGTAGTGTCCCCCACACTGCCCCCCTACAGTAGTTTCCCCCACACAGTAGTGTACCCCAAACTGCCTGCCACACAGTAGTTTCCCCCACACAGTAGTGTACTGTACCCCACACTACCCCCACACAGTAGTGTCCCCCACACAGTAGTGTTCCCCACAGTGCTCCCACACAGTAGTTTCCCTCACACAGTAGTGTACCCCACACTGCCCCCACACAGTAGAGTACCCCACACTGCCCTCCTACAGTAGTTTCCCCCACACACTAGAGTACCCCACACTGCCCGCCACACAGTAGTGTACTGTACCCCACACTGCCCCCACACAGTAATTTCCCACACACAGTAGTTTCCCCCACACAGTAGTGTCCCCCACACTGCAGTGTCCCCCACACTGCAGTGTCCCCCACACTGCCCCCCACACTGCTCCCCACACAGTAGTGTCCCCCACACTGCCCCCCACACAATAGTGTCCCCACACTGCCCCCTACAATAGTTTCCCCACACAGTAGTGTACCCCACACTGCTCCGACACAGTAGTTTCACCCACACTGCCCCTACACAGTAATTGCCCCCATATAGTAATTTGCCCCACACAGTAGTTTCCCCCACATAGTAATCCCTCCCATAATTATTTGCCCCACACAGTATCTGACCATAATATTTTCCCCCAACATGTCCTCCTGTGTCCCCCAAAGTTACTTGGCACATAAATGGAAAAAAAAAAAAGAAAAGCTAAATGCTCACCTATGTCCAGGCGCTTGCTCGCACACTTAACTGTACTGCTGCGTCCAGGCACAGGTGCGTGCGATGACATATCACTACCACATAGGCCTCAGGCCTAATAGGCCTGAAGCCTATGGTGGGCATTGATTGGCGGCGGGGCAGGGAACTAAGTATGTGGGCCGAGGGCGTCAGCGCTCCAGCAATGAGCGCTTCCATCTGTATTGATGGAAGCGATCATTGCTTCTCTGGCACCCCTCTGACAGCCGGCACCCGGGGCGGACTACAACCCCTCACCCACCCCCCGGGCACGCCACTGCCTAAGGGTATATTGATACGATGGACTTTTCCGTCTGATAACTCCATCTCAGAATCTGCTGCTGACTTTTGGATTAGTGCTCCGACAGATTAACTTGCAGAAGATCCACATGCGGATTTAGCCCCGTTCAATGAGGCTAATTCACGTGTAGCCATTTGCCACAGCTTGTGCATAGAATCCTTGGCAAGAATTAATATGTCCGTTTTTTTTTTCTTCCAGGTGGAAGTCAGATTCACAAAGGAAAAATCAGTGAATGGTGAAGTACAGTGGGGGTTTCCCAGTTATTTGGTAGTACATCATAATCCGTAAATTAACAAGCAGCAAGAATGTAGTTGTCTTACATGTATATACCGTATTTCAGTTAAAATCTAAAGGTCACTTTTCACTAAGCACTGGGACCCCAAGTGGTCACGAAGGAAGAACTTGCCCCCTGTTCTCCGTTATCAGGCAGTGAGTAGGTTAATGTAGCAGAGCCTGCTCAGCTCTTTTTGTATCGCCAATAAAGTGTAGAAGGCTCTGCAATTTGCGTGGGTAGATTTCACTCTATAGATCTTTAGGACTGATTATAGAGAATAGGAACCATGGGGAATCCATTGTTGTTAATGATGGAGATCCCAGGGCTTTGACCCCCAACTACTGCAACATTTGATTCATCTCCTTTCAGGAAAAGCAGCAGTCTGTAAGATTTCTCAATATATTTAATTAACATTCAATGATCTTTTCCTTAGGCTACATCCACACAACTGTGAAAACAAAACAGCAGTTAAAAACTGTAGAACGGTTCATTTTTTACGGCTGTTTTTCACGCCTTTCTGAAAAAAAAAGACATTAAAAACTCCCCCCTTGCATCTTACGGGGGCTATATGTCCATGAGAACAGACAAACTAGAATATGCCCTATTTTTTAATGGCTGTTAAAAAAAAACAGCTGTGTGAATAGACCCATTCTCTGCAATGGTTCTGAAAACGACCATGTGATGGCTGTTAAATAACGAATGAATGTACCTAAGGGTATATTGATAGGATAGACTTTTCCGTCTGATAACTCTATCTCGGAATCTGCTGCTGACTCTCGGATTAGTGCTTCGACAGATTAATTTGGAGAAGATCCACGTGCGGATTTAGCCCCGTTCAATGAGGCTAATTCACGTGTGGCCATTTGCCACAGTTTGTGCATAGAATCCTTGGCAAGTATTAACATGTCAGTTTTTTTTTCTTCCACGTGGAAGTCAGATTCACAAAGGAAAAATCTGTGAATCGTGAAGTGCAGTGCAGGTTTCCCATTGAAAATATTAGGACATGGTTTGTGGGCAGATTTCACGTGGTTTCTAACTAGGAATATGCATGGAAATCCAGGTGAAAATGCGGTTGTGTGAGTACACCCTTTTGGTGCATCAATTCTGCATTCCATCGCACAGATAGGGCGAGTTCACATCACTTTTTTTCAGTTTTTCTGATCCATCAGAAAAACAGATAGATAAAGAAAAAAAAAACGGATCATGTGCATCAGACATGCACATTTGGCATCCGCTTGAGTCAGAGATCCATTATTTTTTACAGAAAAAAGGTCCTGCATGCAGGAATTTTTTTTCTGTCTAAAATAACAGATCTCTGACAGAACTATGTTCCCCAATGCCCCCAAATACTATACTGTAGAAATAATAGTGCCATACAGATAGTCCACCTATAGTAACAGTACTCCCCTAAGTCCCACTAATACTAATAATTCTCTCCCAGAGTGCTATCATTATCAATAGTGCCCCAATAGTGATGCTCCCTGAAAGTACCCCTGTTAGCAGTAGTAGGCTCCATATCGTGCCAAGTTGTGATAACAATAGTAGTAATAATGCCCTATAGCAGGAAGACTATTAAGAAGTGCGATTTGTCACCTTCATCAGATGTGCCAATATGCACCAACTTTATGATATTGGCTTATCTTTACATATAGTCTGGTCCCCTGAGGAAGTGGGGCACTGGAGGAGCAGGTGAGGGTTTAGCAACCAAGAAGTGGGGTCACCCCTTTGCGGCGAGTGCTCTGCCTGTAGGCAGGGGTAGTGCAGGGACGAGTCTGGGGAGTGGCCGCAGAGTTGTGCAAGCAGAGAGGAAGTATTGGAGCCTGCGACGATCGTGATGGCGATGCTTGCTGAAAATGCTCCGGGCCTGGAGCCCATATCCGAGACTGAAGAATCGCCAGCCTGCAGTCCGGAACCGGAGAGGGCGACCGATTCCTGATTTGTGTGGCCTCCTACACCGTGTGTGAAGTCGGTCGGAGGACCAGTTAGGCCTCCAGCGCTATGGTCTCAACTAATAGCGGAGGTACGGGCGGCCGCCGTCAAAAGACCACAAAAAGAAGATTTACTTTGAAGAGCTAGCCAAAACTGTGCTGGACAAACACCCCTATACGCAGCCCCGCCTGGAACGGCGGACGGGGGTGGTTCTGACTTTTGACAAGAACCGTGGCTTTGGATTTATCCGGGACTATGTTACCAGCCGGGACTTGTTTGTCAACCGGAGGTCAGTAAAGAGGAGTTACCTGCCGGATTACCTCCACAACCTGCGCGACGGGAAGAAGTAGAATTTACCCCGCTGAGGGTCTGCGAGGCCCATACGCTACTGCGGTGACCCGTCCGGGCCCAGTACCTGAGAGCTGGGAGGAGGCAGAGGAACAACCAGTCAGAATACCCACCGGGATGGCCCGGAATACATACCAAGAAAAGGGCTCCTTCTTAGGCCCAAATATCTTCTGGCAGCCGACCGTTTTGGACAAGCCAGTAAGTCCGTATCCTTCCCGGAATTGCCACGTCGGAGAAAACGGCTGCAGACTGGGCACATATGGCCCGGTTTCGCGAGACCCTGGATAACCTGCGGGGAAGCGCAAGGAAGAGACGTCTCCTGAGCCTGCTGCAAGCGTGCCGGAATCCAGCAGTGAGATCGCTGATCTGGAGGAGCGGATTGCTAGGTTACAAATCCACCTGGATGGCCTGTGCCAAGTGGCAAGTTCCCGTACAGCATCGCAGCAGCCAAGCAGTGGTGAGTCACCTGCGTCCCCTGTGCATCCCGAACCTATAGCCCGGGGTCCTGTGCATAATAATGAGCTGCCCAAAATTAGTGTGGACGCAGTTAAATTAAAATACTCCAGGAGCCGAGTCCGCCGTGTGGAGACCTCCTTATTCCGGCCAGCGGAGGTGTCTGCCCCAGTGCCGGCCAGTGTCCCAATAACTACAGCTCCTGTTAATTCCCGACCTGTCGGACCTGTGGGATGGGTAGGCCTAGTTCCTGTGATGATACCGGCCCATTCTGTCTGGTGGGCACAATCTTCAGGTGTCCCTTGTACATGGCCCAGGCTGCGGGCAGTACCGAGCTGCACCACATCTGATGAGCAAGGGTCCTATGACACTTACCTGTAGTCCGGTCTGCTAGGCCAATTTGTCAGAAGTTACATAAGGACCTATCATGTTGCAGGAGCTGTTCCCTGTGTTGTCAGGCTGGTGGAGCTTGCTGCCAGTTCCCCATGGCCGGTGGCATTATTGTGTAGGAAAGTTGCCACTGTGGAACCACTGCTCCCAGCCTGCCCTATTTGTTTCCGGGACACCCTGCACGCTTTAAAAAGTTTTGTCATCCAAGTTGTGCCTTTAATATGGCACCTTATCCCCTTTTTAACCCCCATTTCAGGTTGAAGGGGAATCAATATGTCAGCATTCTAGGGGTACACAAGACTTGCCAGGATAACTTGGCCCTGGTATTGTCAGAGTACTGTGATGTAAAGTAAAGTAATGTGTCTTGCTGACTATATTTATTGCTATTTTATTCAAGTCTTGTGCCCAGAGATGGACTCCCCAGGTGCGAGCCTCTGTGATGTTTAATGTTTTTATGGACCTATCCTACACTTTCATGGACTATCCTGGCATTTTTCCAATTTATACGCTGTGCCAGGTCAGCGTCCCAGTTCCAAATTCTATCCTGTTCGTGACGCCAAAATGTAGCATCCCCAAGTCAGGGGAGTATGAGGGACTGACCTAGGGGATGCCAGTGATGGAGAGGCTGGCACGTGGATCCTCTGGGGAACTCTCTGGGTTCTTGAGGGACACAGCCAGGTGTAGTGTGAGGTGCCCTTGGTGTTTGTAGATTAACGTGCCTGTGGCTGGGTGTCCCTGATGTCCGTGACGCCAGTGCCGGTAACGGTGGCACACCGATTTGTAAGAGGAATAATTGAGGTGCAGGCTTGGATAGTAAACCAGAACTTCACTTTACTTAACAGTAGAAACAGCATACACTCTCTTGACAGTTCCTTAGAAAACAATTTGTTTTCAGCAGGTTACAGATTACAGTTCCAATATGACAGGCACTTGTACAGCAAGGTGATACACAGAGGGTTAACACAGGACTGCTGCAGTACAGGCAGCTTGCACTCTATTCCTGACTGATCCTGGACAGGGAAAATATTCTCCAAGGCCCCAATGCCCTATCTCTGGCTTATATCCTTGGGTATATGAAATGAGTACCTCCTCTGGTATTTGTAGTACCTCTTGCTTTAGGAATTCTTTGCTTTCTCTGCCTTCCTCAGCTCTACTCAGGCTGGCTACAGTGATGATCCTGCTGGTGTCTTTATCTTAATTGCAGCTTGACTAAGGAGGGATTCCTCTCCTCTAGTCCTAGGGTCTGGATTGCTCCTCCCAGGAAATGACTCTTCCTGAGCTGGACCCACACAGGGCGCAGGGCCCCTGACTGGGCCCATATAAACTAGGGCTCCCTAGCTCCCTCTAGTGGCTAAAGCTGGGATGACACCCCTAGCAGGCCTGCACAATGGCACATAATAGCAGTAACAGGGTGATGAGATATATATATATATAGGCATTACATTGCATTGCATTTACTGACAATGACATTCACCAATCTCCCCACAAATGAGGGGAACGTACGCTCCCTGGTGACCCTTCTGTAGTGTCGGGCATCACAACTCCCGTACACTACAGAAGGGATAGGAGTGGTGTTGCTGGCCATGAGATGTCATTAACTCTGCACCCCGTGACAAGGAGTATCACCCACATCAAGTTAGCAATTCCTACCTCAAGGAGTGCTATAAGTAAGATGGACCATGCACACCCAAATGCAGTGATAAAGACCCCCTCCCGATAATGACCCTATAGGTGAGCTGTGGGGGAGCCTGGCAGCTAGCCTGGTCTGGCACAGAGACTTTGGAGGACATGCAAACTCTGGGCCTGGGCTGGGTGTTGGGATAGAGAATGGGAAGTCTATCTGCTGTTCCTCCAGACCTGAAGTCTTTCTGCTGCCTGAGGCGAAAACTGAAACGGCCCCTTACACAGCGGGGGGCCCCTACACAGCTTAAGGCCTGTGCCCCTACCCCGCCACTGGGCCCCCAGCCGCCGCTCCTCCCGACACTGCCCCAGTGCCGGATCCAGAGCCTGGTCTTTGGAGGGGCACTTCCCCAGGAATAGGAGATCATGGGGCCCCTGTGTTCTCATCCACCCTCAAGCCACACTCACACACAGCCCCACCTCTTACCTCTTACATTCAGGGACGTCTCCCACACGGTCCTCCATTATGTAGTTCGCCCGCCACACTGCCCCCACTGAGTAATTTGCCCCCAAGTTAATTTCGCCCCACACAAGTTAATTATGCCCCTAGACAGCCCTGCATTATGTAATTTGCCCCCACACTAAGTAATTTTGCCCCACATGGTCCTCCATTATGTAGTTTGCCTGCCACACTGCCCCCCACTGACTAATTTACCCCCCTCACATCGTTGTCCTGATCGTTGGCAACCCTGGGTGAGTCTAGACTGCCTGTCTAAGGTTACGCCATCTACACAATTAGTAAATTTGAGCCACTGTGATGTGCAAGCAATACTTGGTAGATGCCCCAATATTCCACTATTAATGGTGACCTGTTCCTTAATTGTAATTCTTAACGTAAACCTATCATCACGACAGGCAGTGCAATTTGTGGACAACATGTCATAGAGCAGGAGGAGCTGAGCAGATTGATATATAGTTTTGTGGGTAAAACTGGTAATTTATATATTTAAATCTCTGATTGTTCTGAACTTAAAGGGGTTGTCTCACTTGGCATTTGGCAAGTGGCATTTATCATGTAGAGAAAGTTAATACAAGGCATTTACTAATGTATTGCGATTGTCCATATTGCCTCCTTTGCTGGCTTGATTAATTTTTCCATCACATTATACACTGCTCGTTTTCATGGTTACAACCACCCTGCAATCCATCAGTGGTGGTTGTGCTTGCACACTGTAGAAAAAGCACTGGCCTCTCTGTTGGCCGGGACCATGGGAGTGTGCATAAGCTAGTATTTTTGCAAGCACCACCACTACCAGTGGATTGCAGGGTGGATTTTTCTAATTCCAGTCAACCCAATGTATTTTCCAGGGACAGACTGGCCATAGACAGTACAGGGAAAATTTCCTGGTGGGCCAATGTTCAAGGGACCACTGGAGCCCTCCTCATGGCTGCCGGCCAGGTACATAACGATCTGATGCTCTCATCATTAAAGGGTTTGTCGTTGTTCAGGGCTGAACCTGGATATAAGCTCCCCTTCACTACTTGTCCATTTGTGAGGTCACTGGGCTCCGTGCTAGGTGGGAGTCTCTGCCTAGCATACTGATGTGAAACCCGGTACATCACCAACTCCAAACAAACAGACTATGTCCTGGGCAATGCAGCACAAGGCAAGGGGAGCATCAGAGCAAGGAAATGCTCCGATGCTCCGTTCCTACGTGTTAAAGGAGAGAAGGGGAGCTTTTATCTGGTGTCCGATACTTGAACCCAGACAATCCCATTAATTAATGCTAGAACAGTCAGGTACTTCTGTACCTGGACAGGAGCCACATCGGCTCTCCTGATACAACTGTATGGCCGTTCTCAGGACAGTGACACAGGTAAATATTGCAGTGGAAGCAGTGGTATTTTGTTCTGTACTGTGGCATTTGGTTCTGCTGGGGCAGTATTTTGAGCACCACTGTAGTATTTGGTTCTCCTAGGGCAGTATTTTGTGCTGCGCTATGGTATTTTGTTTCCTGGGCCAGTATTTTGTGCTGCACTGTGATATTTGGTTTGCTGGGGCAGTATTTCATGCTATACTATGTTATTTGGTTCAGCTGAGGTGGTATTTTGTGCTGCAAAGTAAAGTATTGCTGCCCCTGCCCACTTGTGTTGGCTTTGCCTACTTGTTTTGCCTGCCGTCTGTCATTTTGAACCTGCTTACAACATGGGGCCAGTATTAGTTTTTTTCCAGGGTCACTAAGTTCCCAGTCTGCCCTTGATCATCGTTCTTTGTCATGTACTGAATATGTTGTTCTCCATATGTTCTGAGAGAGTTTAAGCCTTTAAAGGGTTTTTAAAGGGGCTAAAGTAGTTTAAAGGGGTTTTAATCTAGATAATGTTTGTCTACACAGTGAGCATGAGCATTTTGTTGGGAGGAATTCCTTAACGTACTTTCACACCTGTGTTAAAGTTTTCCGGTATTGAGTTTCGTCCTAGGGGCTCAATACTGGAAAACTAAAAACTGATCAGTTTTATCCTAATGCATTCTGAATGGAAAGTAATCCGTTCAGTATGCATCAGGATGTCTTTAGTTAAGTCACTCTTACGGTATTTGGCCGTAGAAAATACCGCAGCATGCTGCAGTATTTTTCTGTCCAAAATTCGGAACAGTTGCCAGAATGCCAGATCCAGCATTATTTTCCATTGAAATGCATGCCAGTGTTCCGTTAATTTTCCCTACCCGTGAACTTTCCATACCCTCGTCATTTCCGGTTCTGACGCAGCCGCACCGGAAGTGACGTTTGCAGGTGTTGAAGGAGGTGTGTCACGCCGCTCGCTTACTGAGTGGCTGAGTAGGAGTCGGCACAGGTGAGCGCGGCTAACTGAACGCGTCTAGGGTAGGTAAAACTCACGGCAAATTGCGCATGAGCCGAGGGTAGTGGCCCGCAGAGGTTGTTACCCAGCTTTCCCAGACTGCAGAATGCCAGCCTGGTAAATCCCCAGTATTCTAGAATACCTAGCTGGATTTGCTAGCCATGAGCCTGGAAAAACTGAGTAAGAATCACAGTGAAAAAAATCCTCCATACGGTAGCATAGCAAGACAGATTTGTAATTTATGGTTCCAGGAAAGCTGGGAAACACATTATAAGTTGTAATAGGGTCTGCCAAATACTAAGTCTACCTAAATAAATCCTTCTACTCTCTCACATAGTGCCATAGCTAGGCAGATTTGCCCTTCAAGATCACAGGAAAGCTTAGTTAAAACACTGTAGAACCATAATAGACTACAGTATACTAAATCTACCAAGATAATGCCCATTCCCCACTCTTAAATAGGGCCATAGCTAGGCACATTTGTCTTTAAGGGTCTTAGGAGAGCTAGGATACACCCATATGGAGCTGTAATAGACCACAGAATACTAAATCTAACCATTTCTAAATAGTGCCATGCTAGGCAAACTGGCCCTTTAATTTCCCTTGCTGGTGGTGCTGTAGGCAAACATTTACTTCCAGGTTCCTTCTGCATTGCAACTGATCATTTTGGGCTCCAGCATTGGGACATTTTGTTATCTTTCTATTTTAAGGGAAGACAACTCCAAAACATTTTACAGAAATCATTCAGTCTGATAAAATTGCAGTAATATGGGATGTCAGTAAGGGGGCAAATACTTTTCTTCATATCCATGTTAAGGGTAGGGATTTCACTCTCATTGGCAGCACAGAGCCTAACCTAAGGCGTACTGATGTGTGGATTTATAGATAACTTCTTTTTTTTCAGGGCTTATGTATAGTCAGTTGAGATTAGCTTGTTTGCCCACAGTTGCCATAGCTTATTTTGCAGCATACTACAAGTAAAATCTATGACATCTTTACACCTTCCTAGATATCTAGAAAGAATGCAATGATAATAATTGATTGTATGGTATGTATGGTCAAAAAGTCTTGTATCTCAAGGGGCTAGTTGTCAAAGTCAAACGTGGGTGCACAGATTTTTAATACTAGAATTTATTAGATATTATTTGTATACTTATGTTTTTGATATGGTATATAGACAGGTGATACATTAGATTTCAGTAAAGTACCTGAAGTTCCCCTCCATTTTTTCAGTGTTATAAATAGTTCATGTGATTAAGTGCTTCACTTTGGAGCGTCTTTCTGAGCCCAAACAAAAAATATCCCATTCGCATCATCTACACCAACTTTAATGCTAGGAGTCATGGAATAGGTAGAAAATTCCCTAATAATGCACTTTGCCTTGGACAGTGCCGTCTTTACCATATCTTCTGTGATGGACAACACGCTCAACCGCGCCTCTCCAACCATGTAGTAGGACTCCTTTAAAACCCCAATCCATAACAAGTGCCCCTGTGGTTTCAGAAGCCCAATAACATTTTCAAGTGCCTTATGAAAGGCTTCAAGGTTGGGACTGCAAACTTCAAGGCAGAAAGAAGATACCAGACAGTCTATTGAACCACTGGCCAGTTCTCTTCCTAGTGGACTAGATTGATGGATGTCAACTGGGATCACACGAGACACACGTTCCCGCAATCGTGTCTGCTTCACTTTCCAAGACTCTCTGGATAAGCAAAAGGAAAAAGCTGATTAGTAAAGACTAACTATGATGTAAACTATGCAATTGGAGTGAAAAAGTTGGTCACCAGAGAGTTCTCTCAAACTCTCAAGCAAAAGACATGTGTTAGTGGATAACTGTAGGAGAGAACAGACTCTACCCAGACATTACTAGACGTTGGATTGTTTTTTGGATTTTTCATGGAGCAATCCACTATTTTAATTTTTGGACAAATTATCTTACAGCCAAAGCAGCTCAGTGTTTTTAGATTGGTTGCTATCTCTTTAATATGGAAGCATTTGTATAGAGTTGGTCAGCCCTTTGCAGCAAAAACAGTCACCTCTCTTCTGGGAAGGATTTCAACTAGATTTTGTGGGAATTTTTGCCTATTCATCCAGAAGAGCATTTGTGAGGTCACACACTGATGTTGGATGAGAGTGTCTGGCTAACAATCTCTGTTCCCAAAGGATGTGTTGATATGTTTAAGTTAAGAGCTGTGTGTGGGCCGGTTAACCCATAGCATTATCCATCATCTACCAAACTTTATAGTTGGCACAATGCAGTAGGGCAAATAACGTTCTGGCATTCACCAAATCCAGACTCATCCATCAGACTGACAGATAGAGAAGCATGATTCATCACTCCAAAGAGCACGTTTCCACTGCTCCAGACAACAGTGGTGGCGTGCTTCACACCACTCCATCCAAAGCTTGGTATTGTGCCTGGTTATAGAAGTTTTTCATCCAGCTACCCGGCCATGGAAACCCCATGCAATAAATCAATGCTGATTTTAATGCCAGAGGAGGTGTGCAGTTATTATCAGCAGAGCATTGGTGACTTTTATGCTGTATGCGCCTCAGCACTCAACAATCCCATTCTGTAGGTGTAGGTTTAGGAGTTCTGCCACTGGAATTCAGTGAGCTCTTTGGAACAAGCCACAAATGTTTTCAAAGACAGACTGCAAGGATAGGTGCTGGATTTTATGCCCCATTGCAATGGGACTAAAATATCTGAATTGTGTATATGGGGACAAATAGGCCTATATAATGGTGGATACTGAAGACTATAAGCAGCTTTTGGTATGTGACCTTTTTTTAACTCTAACACTGTCACCTCTCAGTTACCGTTGACTGCAGCTCTGGACTGACAGAGCAGTTCCATTTGCACCCTGGTTTCGGGATACGATATTGTCAACATACAGTAGTCTTTCCTGTGCCATTGTACATGTAAGTTGATACTAGACTCAACATACAATACCTCAGACTCAATCAATATGGCCAGTTCTCTGGTTAAAGACCTGTATTGGTTGTCAAGTAGCTCCTCTTTACAGTACAGTGCAGTATTACATGTCCTATGCTGCGCCGTTTTTTTAGGTCATCAGAAGAGAGTGGCTTCGTTTTATTTTTCTGGTGCATGTGTGTACTGTACAGGGCTCTGAAAAACCTCATGAAATTGTACATCGTGATTTACAGCATCCAGCATCTACTCCTGACTGCTGTATGTAGGGACTTGCTTAATTTTTTAAAATTTATCTTTATCTTTTTACTTAAATCTTCATTTTCTTTTATTTTGAGATGATATTTTGGGTATTTGGAACCACCTAAAAGTTTACCAATTATGCATTCAAGTTACTATGGTTTAAAATTACAGTGGTCGTTGCAGAACCAATTGATATTGTAACTTGTGGGACCACTGTACCACCTTTTGCCGGGATTGCATGCCAGAAGTCTATGTGTAGATCTCAGCAGGAGAGCATGATATGTCTTCTTTAGGACTCCGAATGCAGTGGCCGCCGACTATACAACTACATCGTACTAAAGAGATCATTAAAACTACTGGGGCACTGGGTCATTATAACTACTAGAAGGTATTGCTACTGGGGGTACTAGAGGGAACATTATACCTACTGGGGGTACTACAGAGGGGGCATTATAACTACTAGGGGTACTTGGGGGCTTTATAACTACTTGGAGCACTTTAGGAGGCATTTTAACTATTGGGGGCTCAACAGGGGGCATTAGAACTACTGGAGGCTCTACAAGAGGGCCTCATGGAGGGACCTGATTAGTACTGGGGGTTCTGTGGGGGCATTATCATTATTATTGGATACAATATGGAGGGCTCTACTACAAATGAGGGCATTCTTAGAGAGAAGTATTACTGTGGAACTTTTGGGATCACTTTAGAGACTATCTATATGGCACTGGTATTTATGTAGTATAGTATTTGGGGGCATTGTGGAACACAACAGGCACAATATTGGGGGTAGCAGCAGAAAAATACTCTTGGGGCACCAGAAGAAGGAGGATTATAGAAAAGTGATGAACCTAAGATGTGACAAACTCTGCAGAGATGAGGCTAAAAGAAGTGGTCATGTATTGTCTGAGCCGAATGTAGAAGATGGGGAAAGAGAATGTCTACATCAGAGGAGACATCATTGGATGTATTAGGCATGTAGTGTTGTATTCTCCTGCAGGTGCAATAGAACTGAATGCAATGTCCAACCAAATATGCCTTTAACACTGGGGCAGCGGGTTAGATTGAAAATATAACACATGTGCATTGTGGCTTGGACCCCAAGCCTTTTCGGACCCTAACAACACCCCTGGCTATATGGATTTGATCCCTTCCATAGCACTAACTACATAGCTTGGAGCCCTAGTTTGCCACTTAAAGCTTAAAGGTGGAACACCATGAAAATGAGTCACAATTATTTGTGTAAAGATTTGAATACTAGTCTGGTATATCAGCCTGTGTGTAACTGTTATTAGTCTTGGATCTGGACAGAAGAATGATGAGCGCTAGAACATGCTACTGACTACTCACCCTTTGCCCTCCAGCTTACAGACATATTCAAAGTAGGGACTCCAGTCAAACACCCCTGGTTCATTACTTAGACACATCTTCAGTACTTGACGATTTACCTCCAAATAGTCCGTCATAATTACCTCCTGAAAGTGCTCAAAGGCACTCAACAACTGGTATATTGTAGGACCTGAACCGATGTCTACCAGGGTGTGTCCTTTTATCTCACCTAAGTATACAGAAGGGAATGGGGTTTTTCACTTTGTATGAACATTTTAAAAATTGCAAAACAGGTTATAGCACAGCGATAATTCAGATAACATACGAATAGAACAAGTTATCCCAGGAAGTAATCTAAAGGTGACCATACACATTAGATAGAAGCTGGTTGAACAAACGATCAGCTGATGAAGGATCATTTCTCAGTCACGGCCACACGTTATTCCATATTGGGCATTATACTTGTTCAAAGTGGCCATACATGTTTAATTAAGTCGGGCAATGGATGAAAGACATTTCTGGAAATTTTCTTTCGAAAAACATCTTTTATTCACATTCTTTCTTTAAATGAAAAATCTTTCATCCGACTATCTGATGTAAATATTACACACAGCAACTTCTTTTCGAACGAAAATGGTCAATCATTGTTTGGCTAAAACTATTGGTTATTATCAAATTTCAATAGACGAACCCTTGTTTTGGTTAAAATTGTCCGTTTTAATTAACTTTAGATTAATGTGTATGGGTACCTTAAGGGGACAATTACGTTTGTTAAATGGGTTGTCTCACTTCAGCAAATGACACTAATGTTGACAAAGTTAATACAAGGCACTAAATAATGCATTGTGATTGTCCATATTACCTCCTTTGCTGATTTGATTCATGTTTCCATCACATTATACACTGCTCATTTCCAGGGGTTTTGACCACTGCTGCAGCGCAGACATGAGGTGGCTGGGACGGAAGCTGCTGCACATGTGTGCACAACTGTTTCCTATAGTATGCAAGCACGGCAAGCCAAATTGCAGGGTAGTGATGTTGCGAACATAAAATTTTCTGTTCGCGAACACGAACTTCCGCAAATGTTCGCGAACGGGCGAACCGCCATAGACTTCAATTGGCAGGCGAATTTTAAAACCCACAGGGACTCTTTCTGGCCACAATAGTGATGGGAAAGTTGTTTCAAGGGGTCTAACACCTGGACTGTGGCATGCCGGAGGGGGATCTAAGGCAAAACTCCCATGGAAAATTACGTAGTGGATGCAGAGTTGGGTTTTAATCCATAAAGGGCATAAATCAACTAACATTCCTAAATTGTTTGGAATAACATGCTTTAAAAGATCCAGTGTGTGTATACGATCAGGTATGATGTTGTATCGATCAGGTAGTGTAAGGGTTACGCCCACTTTACAGACATTGAAAGACCAAACTCCCCTTTTAATGCACCGCAAACAGTTAATTTGCACAACCACAAACTCCCCATTTGCACAAGGTTGGATACCAAGCTAGCCACGTCCCGGTGATGTCATTGAAGGTTTCTTCCTCCACCCAGCCACGTACAACACCAAGGGTCCCCGAAAGGTGAATTGAATTGATTTTTCGAATGGGGAGATGGTTAAAAAAACGCTGGCTCCCTCCCTTTTTTTTTTTTATCCACGGTCACTGCGTCTGCGCCGTGCAATTTACTGTCACACCCGATATGAGTGGTATTTTCTGTAGTACTATTCTCATCAGTTTAATCCCTCTAACGTCCCCAATCTGGGGGCCATTTATTGAATTGATTTTTCGAACGGGAGATCGTTAAAAAACGCTGGCTCCCTCCACTCTGTTTTAATCCACGGTCACTGCGTCTGCGCCGTGCAATTTACTGTCACACCCGATATGAGTGGTATTTTCTGTAGTACTATTCTCATCAGTTTAATCCCTGTTACATCCCAAATCAGGGATTGCCTTTGGTGAAAAAATTTTTAGGCCGGGTACCTTCGACTGCCTTCACAGTTACAGACCAAACTCTCATACACCAAACGGAATTGATTTTAGGAACCGGGAGATGGAAAAAGCAGCTTGGTCGGTCCTCATACTCCCAAATTGGGGCACTGCGCGTGCACAGAGCAATGTGCTGTGACACCTTATATGAGTGGTGTCTTAACTAGTACTATTCCTATCAGCGGCGGGCGGGTACGTGGTAACTTGAGAGCAGGTGACCAAAGCTGAGCTGGAGGAGGATGGTGCGTCAAGGTTCTTAGCGGAAGCTGTTGAAGATTGGGTGTCCTGTCTAAGCCAGTCAACTATGTCCTCAGAATTTTTCGGGTTCAGGGTACGTGGCCTCTGAACACTAGGCATTATTCCAGGGACAGTGGAAATCACAGGACCACGACCACGACGGCCCCTGCGGGGTGGCCTGCCTCTGCCTGTCATTTTTTTAAAGATAAGTGGTACTACGCGTGCTAGGTACTGTGCCACCCGGTATCAGTGGTGGGCACTGGCAGTGGGCACACTACAGTCAGTGGAAGTCGGCCTGACACACACTGGCAGCAGGCAAGCAATTGAAATTAGACTAATGTGTAAAAATTAAATGCCTTATTTATCGGCAAGCTACTGTGCCACCCGGCAGTGGGCACACTACAGTCAGTGGAAGTCGGCCTGACACACACTAGCAGCAGGCAAGCAACTGAAATTACACTAAAGTGTAAAAATTAAATGCCTTTTTTGATGCAAAGTCCTGTGCCACACGGGATGACAGGGGTGGGCACTGGCAGTGGGCACACTACAGTCAGTGGAAGTCGGCCTGACACACACTGGCAGCAGGCAAGCAGCTGAAACTACACTAAAGTGTAAAAATTAAACGCCTTTTTTATGCAAAGTCCTGTGCCAGCCGGTATGAGTGGTGGGCACTGGCAGTGGGCACACTACAGTCAGTGGAAGTCAGCCTGACACACACTGGCAGGCAACTAACCTTAGATTAAAGTGTAAAAATTAAATGCCTTTTTTGATGCAAATTCCTGTGCCACATGGGATGACAGGGGTGGGCACTGGCAGTGGGCACACTACAGTCTGTGGGCCTGCAGCTCCTCACACACAGGCAGGCCAGGCAACTGCAATATGTATATAAAGGGAAAAAAGCAGACTAATGTTGCAGCCCTAAAAAGGGCTTTTTGGGGTGCTGTCAGGACGCTGTCCTTACAGCAGAGATCAGATGAGTCTTTCAGGACTGGAGTGGACACTGAATACACTAGCCTAGCTATCGATTTCCCTATTAAATCAGCAGCAACTACACTCTCCCTCCTCTCACTAAGACTGCAAATTCGAATGAATCTAAAATGGATGCTGTTCAGGAGATGGGAGGGTCTGGGAGGGAGGGTATGCTGCTGATTGGCTGGAATGTGTCTGCTGACTGAGGTACAGGGTCAAAGTTTGCTCAATGATGATGTATAGGGGGCGGACCGAACATCACATGTGTTCGCCCGCTGCGCGAACGCGAACAAGCTATGTTCGCCGGCGGATAGTTCGGGCCATCTCTATTGCAGGGTGGTAACCCCTGGAAATGGGTAGTGTATAATGTGACTGAGAAATGAATCAAGCCAGCAAAGGAGGCAATATGGACAATTACAATACATTAGTAAGTGCCTTCTATTAACCTGGTCTACATGATAACTGTCATTTGCTAAAGTACATTTCATTGTATTATACAGTGACAATAAAGGCATCTTATCTTATGTAAGACAACCCCTTTAAGTGACTTGCATAAGTGCTTTTTAAAGGGTCAGTGCAAGCAAGCCCGACCCCTGACCAACTACAGACTGGACATTCATGTTTTTTTAGGGTCAGGGCTGTAGGGAGGTTATGTGGCCTCTACTGAGAGAGTGCGCAAAGGTGAGTGCTATTCACTGATCAAGGGCTCTTTCATACCACCATTCTTGGTTTCCATTGTTCTGCTCCATTAGAGAAGCAGAAAAAGGAAAATAACAGAAGTGCTAGATCCGGTACATAACTAAGACGAACAGAGCTGAACTTACTCTATTGTTAAAATGGAGTCCGTTCAGTTTCTGTCTAGGATCCTTTTTTTGTCTGGTCTTTCAACAGAATCTGCAATGGAAGCTCTAAACGGAGCTTCCAATGCAGATGTAAACAAGCCCTAACTACGGTGCACGTCTGTCCTCTATATCAGAATTAATGTCCTTATGTGAAGGAGCCATCCCTATGGCATATTTGTTTAAACCTATTATAGTGAGGCTACAAATATGAGTTTTCAGGAACAGAAAAAGGCTGGTACTGTGTTAGTAAGTAGAAAACTGGTTTATTTCTGTCATTAACCCCTTCCCAACACATGACCTAATAGTATGTCATGGCGGCAAGTGACTTACCGCATTTGGACTTACTATTATGTCATGGTGATAGGGCAGGCACTTGAGCGGTGAGTGCCCGATCACTGCAGGGGCCCGGCAGTCACTGTTGTAACTGCCGGCATCGCTGTAAAAGCCGATGTCGGCGGACTAACCCCTTCTAACCGCGGCATAGAAGGGGTATGTGGCAGGTGAGGGAGCCCATTAGGTCCCGATGGGTGACAAGGCAGCACGATGTCATGCAGAGGCTGCACAATGTCTTGCACTGCATGGGGACCTGCCTTCTACAGGGGCCGAGGAGATTCAGCCCCAGGCTGGGTCTCCTAGGCAACCTGTTAGTGTATTACTCAGTGTATTACACTAACAGGCAATGCATTACAATACAGATGTAAAAAGAGAAAAAAACGCCCCTTTCCCCAGATTTTATAATAAAAAAATTTAAAAAAAAGAAAAAACACACATATTAGGTATCGCCACCTCCGTAACGACCGGCTCTATAAATATATCACCTGACCCACCCCTCAGATAAACACCGTAAAAAGAAAAAACTGTCAAAAAAGCTATTTTTGTGACCTTACATCACAAACAGTGCAACTCCAAGCGATCAAGAAGTCATATGAACCAATAAAACCATCACCTCATCCCGCAAAAAATGAGCTCCTACATAAGACAGTCGCCCCCAAAAAAAAAACTACAGCTCTCTTTTTTTCTTCAAAAATGCTATTATTGTATTAAAGTGAAATAAATAAAAATGTAGACATATTAGGTATCGCGAGCGTCCATAACAACCAGCTCTATAAAAATATCACATGATCTAAGCCCTCAGATGAACACCATAAAAGCAATTTTTTGTCACCTAACATCATGTAAAGTGCAACACCAGGTGATCAAAAAGCGTATGCCCCCTAAAATAGAACCAATCAAACCGTCAACACATCCCACAAAAACTCTTCCTAAGACAATAGGCCAAAAAATAAAAAGCTATGGCTCTGAGATTATAGAGACACTAAAACTAAAAATGCTATTATTGTGTAAAACCTAAATAAATAAGAAAAAGTATACATATTAGGTATTATACATATTATGTATTGCCGCGTCTGTAATGACCTGCTCTATAAAAATAGTACATGCCCTAACCCCTCAGGTGAACACTGTAAAAATAAATAAATAAAAACTGTGCCAAAACAACCAATTTTTTGGTCACTTTGCCCCATAAAGTGTAATAATGAATGATCAAAAAAATTATATGTATTTAAAAATGGTACCAATAATAACGTGAACTCTTCCTGCAAAAATGAGCCCCTGAACTCCAAATCAATTAGAATGGTAGGCGTACCCAAGGTAATGTAGCTCACTGAAATGAGGGACGCTAACTAAGGAAAAACCTAAAATGTAACTTTTATTAAATCCTTTTAAAACACTGCTGATAGCAGGGATTATCACACTATACTAAAAAGATGTGATTTGAGTGCCTGCAATAACTAGACACACAATGAAGGTGTCGAGGTGGCCCCTTGAGCGCAAGTAGGACCACCAGTCCGCAGGATACACGTTGAGTGCAAGCACATCAAGATTCACACTTGGAATAAGGTAGTCACAGAGGGGCTGAATTGGTAATATATCAGCCCCTGTGATGTACCGTACACCATAAACCCTATCTGTCACCTTAGCAGAAAACCTCCCCACTATGCCTGCAGTATCCAGCCAGGGAGTAAAACAGTGTTGGAATGGAGGACCATCAGCCCGTGCCCACTATGTGGATGCTTTGGCTGGTGATTTCTCCCCACACTCCCTGCACGAGGTCCGCTAGGCAAGGAGGTGTTAATCAGAGTGACAGACCGCCGCCTGCAAATCCTGCCTGTTCCTCCTCCTTTGAACTAAATCCCCTAACACATGGCTCGACGCGTTTCGCCCAATGTCTGGGCTCGTCAGGAGCTATTGGGGAGAGGGGAGACAACTTTTATCGAAAGGAGATAATGCAGGAGTATTTTCTCTGCCTTCACCTCTGGCAGAGTCTCGGCATGAACTGGCCGTGCGCGGCCGCAGAAAGCTGAGGTTTAAATAGGGAAAACCCCGCCTATTGCACGCATCACAACTCGGAGTCATCGGTGGGGCCCTCCAACCAGACCTCCGCACATTAGTCGGGCGCTGCGTATTGTAAAACAATACAGGTAAATATTAAGGGGACCAATCGGTGGATCATTCGGATGTATCAGAAACCGGCACCCTTACATTTAAAAAAAGCAGTATGAAGTCTAGTCTAGTTGAATCCAAACGGTACATATCCATGATAGTAAGATGGTAAGGCAAAAATAGAGATAGAAATTGTTGCAGACTGCAGTGCCAGGACAGCGATCGCAAGTATATATCCAGAATACTGGATACTATCCTCACAATAATTATGCACCGCAGCTACAAAGTACAAAAAGGCATGGCTTCCTTTGACCCACCCTCTACAGAAGGCAGTGAGTAAAAGCAGAGCCAGATGTTAATGCAGAAGGTACTAAAGGAGAGACACGATGTTATGCCTGTAATATGACTATATAATCATGCATCGTCCGTAAGTCTGCCCTCACAATTCCCTCCTACCGTAGGCTATAAAGACAGGGCCAGATGTTGGTACGGAGGGTGTGACGGACGAGAGGCATTTTAGAGGTGGAAAATCTAGGGCATTTGTATCATTAAATAAAGCATACATATGAGTTATACTCATTAAGTCCCTGTGGTTTCAATGTTCTTAACCTGAAAATCCACTGTGCTTCTTTTTGCAGAAGTTTTTGTCAAAGTTCCCACCCCGCGGTGACCTCCTGACCTCTTCAATGCCTTGAAAGGAGACCGCTGCAACATTGCCCCCATGTTCAAGATTGACATGACGTGCCACCGAGGTGTCCGTATCGTTACGGATATCGTTAAGATGTTCACCGACCCTTCTGCGGAGTTCTCGCACAGTTTTCCCCACATATTGCTTTCCGCAAATGCAGGTAATTAAGTATACCACACCGCGGGTTTTACAGTTTATGAACGATCGAATCCAAAAGGATTCCTGGGTGACACTGCATACAAATTCCCTGCCCCGTTTGATAGCTGGGCATGCCACACAATTGCCACATTTGAATGTACCCTTTAACGTATTTCTGAGCCACATTGAAGGGGTCGGGGTCTGAAAATGGCTATGGACCAGTCGATCCCTGATATTCCTGCCACGGCGGTAGGTGATCAACGGACGGTCACCCACCAGATGTCCCACATCAGGATCTGTCTTGAGGATCCCCAGAAATCCGTAAGAACCTCCCTGACTTTCTGATGTGCCTCATCATAAGTGGCCACAATACTGAATCTGGTCGTCACCATTTTTTCCCGAGGTACTAATAGGCTATTCCGATCACAACTCAAAGCATGTTGGTAAGCTTGCTTGAGAGTGTTGCTGGGGTATCCTCGATTAATAAACCTATTGCATAGATCATTAGCTGCCCCTTTGAAATCGGTCAGATTTGAGCAATTTCGGCGTGCTCTTATGTACTGCCCCTTGGGAATGCCCCGCTTCAACGGCAGGGGATGGCAACTCTCCCATTTGAGCAGGCTATTGGTGGCCGTTTGCTTGCGAAACAATTTAGTTCCAATGTGGCCCATGCCATCTTTATAAATTGTCAAGTCCAAAAGGTAATTTGTGAGTCGTGGATCTCTGATGTGAAGAACAATCCCAGGCTGTTAGTATTGAGTTCCTCCACAAATCTTTTGAACTCGGATGAGGTGCCTGACCACAGGATCAGAACATCATCAATGAATCTGATCCACAGATCTATCTGGTGGGCCCACTGATTGTTATCAGAGAAGACGATCTCACGCTCCCACCAGCCCAGGTAGAGGTTGGCAAAAGTCGGGCACATGGGCTCCCCATGGCCACTCCCCTGAGCTGGTGGTATACGCGACCGTCAAACGAGAAGATATTGTGCTCTAATATGAACTCGAGCAGTTCCAATACCAGAGCATTATGCCGCCACAGATGGATGTCACGCTGATTCAGAAAGGATGCTGCAGCTCCACATCCCCTATCATGGGGAATGGAGCTGTACAGCGCCTCGACATCCAAACTCGCCAGCAGCACATGGTCCTCAATCGTGATCCCATCTAGACGTTTAATAACGTCAGTAGAGTCCCGCACAAATGATGGAAGGGTCAGTACAAAGGGACGTAATATCTCATCCACATACATACTGATCGGATGAGTAAAGCTTCCCACTCCTGACACAATGGGCGTCCCTTAAGCGGGATAGCCCCTTGTGTATTCTCGGTAAGCCGTAAAAGCACGGCATTTGGGGGTGTTTGGGAAATAAAAATCATATTCTGTTTGACTGATGAGTTTTTCATCCAGAGCTGTATTAAGGATGTTCCTCAATTTAGATCTAAACTCCTCAAGAGGATTAGATTCCAATTTACGGTAACATTGCCCATCACTTAGGATGGTTAGGCACATGGTCTTGTACTGCTCAACACTCAATACCACAATATTACCACCCTTATCAGAGGGTTTAATCACTATTGAGGAGTCCTGCTCTAAAGTCATCAGAGCTTGCACTTCAGTTTTGTTCAAATTGCTACTGCCATAATTATGTCCCTCCAATTTCCTCAGTTGGTCACTCACTACCTCAAAGAATATATCTAAAGGAGTACCATCAGCAATCGGCGGATAGGTCGTGGAAGGTGGTCTGAGTGACGTATGTGGGCCCTCCCTAGATATCCTGTCACTCCTCCGACAAACCTGCCAGTAACTGGACATCAGCTAGTTCAGATGGATTGATTCCTAATTCTTCACATTGTAGCCTATTATGAGCGATGAAGAATTTCTTCCACTTAAGTTTTCTAATGAAGAGGGCTAAATCCTTCACCCAGTCAAACGCCTTGAACTTACATGAGGGTACAAATGATAATCCCTTTTAAGTAACTCCATTTCCGTAGCATCAAGTGGTCGATCAGATAGATTGATGACTTGTAGTGAATCAGTCATAACAGTCCCTTTTCTGTCTACTGCTCTCCTTATTACATGTTCCGGTCCCTCAACATGTACGTGGATGTCACAGGATTCCCTAAAAACCCCTCTGACGGCGTGGACGTCTCCCTCCTCTGTAGTTGCCCCTACCTCTGGACCTACGTGTTGGGGCCTGAAAGATGGAATATTGGTTGGGGTTAGAGTTCCCCTCGGTCTCAGTTTCTCCTTCAGACGAGGAGGGTTCCGTTTCCACCTCTAGGGTTTTAGTAGTTTTGCCCCAAAATCAAGTATGTGGCCTTCCCTAAAGTCCGTGATGTCTCTACGGAATTGGGAATGCTTCCTTTCTTTCAGTTGGGAAGTGAACCGCTCAATGGTCTGTTGGAGCAGGCTTTCCTTCCGACCAAAGTCAGGACTGGATGAAAATTTATTGGCCGCAGTAATCTGCTCTTGGAGGATTTTTGTGCTTTTACATACAGTGCACGTTCTTCCTCGAGCAGTAGCCCCATCAATTTCAGGGAGCCATCTACTGCTTCCTTTTCCCACTTCCTTAAGAATTCTGGGGACCTAACTCTAATAGATGGGAGAAAAGGAATTCTCATTCCCCTAGGAACTATCTTATGTGTCAGATAAGTCTCCAAGGTTTGAATTTCCCAAAAGCACCTCACATGATCTTTGTATGTTTGTGTAAGCTGTTTAAATGTGCCTGTCAAACTTAAAGTACGATTTTCTGGTGGTAAATTGGACTCAGAAAAACTGCTTTGACTTCATCTGCCCACTTCTCAGTGTGAATGCCGGCTGACAGGAATCCTGCCATCCCCTATCTGAAAATGCACTGAAATTAACAATTGAACTCCAAATCAATTAGAATGGTAGGCGTACCCAAGGTAATGTAGCTCACTGAAATGAGGGACGCTAACTAAGGAAAAACCTAAAATGTAACTTTTATTAAATCCTTTTAAAACACTGCTGATAGCAAAATGAACCCCTGCCCAAGACGATTGGTGGAAAAATAAAAAAAATGGCGTTCAGAAAATGGAGACACAAAAACAATTTTGTTTTCAAAAATGCTTTATTATGTAAAACTGAAACAAAGAAAGAAAGAAAGTAGAGATATTTGATATCATTGCTTCCGTAACAACCTGCTCTATAAAAATAGCTCATGATTAGAGATGAGCGAACATTTAAAAAAAGTCCGTTGTTCGGGGTTCGGGTGGTGGTTAATTGCGCATCCCGTTATGGATTCCACAATACCGCATATGGAATCCATAAGGGGCGGCTGCCACCAACCCGAACTGTAGAACAGCTGAAGGACCTGGCGTGACGTCACTGTCATGTGATCATATGTAATCCAAAATAATACCTATAGAACTGTCACCTTATCCCGTAGTTTCTAAAATGGGGTCACTTTTGGGAATATCTATGTAGGGGTGCATCAAATGGGACATGGTGTCTAAAAACCAGTCCAGCAAAATCTGCCTTGCCAAAAACCATACGGCGCTCCTTTTATTCTGCGCTCTGCCATGTGCCCTTACATCAGTTTACAACCACATATGTGGTGTTTCTGTAAACCGCAGAATAGGTAATAGGGTAATAAATATTGAGTTTTGTTTGGCTGTTAGCCCTTGATGTGTTAAAGAACAAAATAGATTAAAATGGAAAATTTGCCAAAAAGTGCAATTTACAAATTTCTTATCCATTTTCCTTTAATTCTGGTGGAACATCTAAAGGGTTAGCAAAGTTTGTAAAATCAGTTTTGAGTAACTTGAGGGGTGCAGTTTCTACAATGGGGTCATTTATGGAGGGAGGTTCTACTATGTAAGCCCCACAAAGTGACTTCAGAACTGAACTGGTCCTTACAAAGAGGGTTTTGAAGTTTTCATAAAAATTTTAAGAATTGTTTCTAAAATTCTAAGCCTTCTAACGTCCTAAAAAAATAAAATGACATTTACAAAATGATGCCAACATAAAGTAGACATATAGGGAATGTTAAGTAATAAATATTTTATGAGGTATCACTTTGTTTTCGAAGCAGAGAAATGTAAATTTGGGAAATTGCGAATTTTTCAAACTTTTTGGTAAATTTGGGATTTTTCCATAAATAAATGGGAAATATATTAAATCAAATTTATTACTGTCATGAAGTACAATGTGTCACGACAAAACCATCTCAGAATGGCTTGGATAGATAAAAGTGTTGCAAAGTTATTACCACATAAAGTGACACATGTCAGATTTGCAAAAAATGGCCTGGGCAGGAGGGTAAAAACTGGCCCGGGTAGAAGGGGTTAAGAGAAACAAAATAAGAAACAACTACCTGCAAAATCTTATTTAGTTTCTCTTAGAGTACTTTCACACTAGCGTTATTCTTTTCCGGTATTGAGAGTTCCATCCTAAGGGCTCAATACCGGAAAAGAACTGATCAGTTTTATCCTAATGCATTCTGAATGGAAAGCATTCCTTTCAGAATGCTTCAGTTCAGTCCCTCTTAAGTTTTTTGCGTTATTTTCTCTGTCCAAAAATCTGGAACACTTGCTGGAATGCCGTTCATTTTCATTGAAATGTATTAGGGCCGGATCCGTCATTAAAATTACGGCAATGACGGATCCGGTCTTCTGGTCTGCGCATGTGCAGACCTATAAAAATGTGAAAAAGATAAATACCGGATCTGTTTTTCCCGGATGACAACCGGAGAGTCGGATCTGGTATTCCAATGCATTTGTGAGATGGATCCACATCCGGAGCCGTCTACAAATGGTATCCGTTTGCATACAGATTGCCAGATCCGGCAGGCATTATCAGCGTTGGAACTGCCTGCCGGAATTCAGCAACACAAGTGTGAAAGTACCCTTAATGAGAGCAATAAGGCCCCTTTCACACGAGCGAGTTTTCCGCACAGGTGCAATGCGTGACGTGAACGCATAGCATCCGCACTGAATCCTGACCCATTCATTTCAATGGGTCAGTGTACATGAGCGTTTTTTTTCACGCATCACTTGTCACCAATTCCACATAGGCTCCATTACGGTATTTTTTATTATGGGGCCACCTTTATTGTTCTTTATATTATTCTTGTGACGTTTTAATAACCAATCCTATTTGGGTCTTAAAACAACTGGAACATCAGGGGCATTTACCAGGTGAGTATTTTTGTTATTTTAACCCATTTCCTTTAAAACCCCATACCAGCTAAATTTTTATATTTTTGACTGCAGGGAGTTCATCAGCCAGAAATTTTTGTTTTAATTGACATGGCTGTATGAGGCTTTGTTTTATTGAGGATGAATTAAGACTGTTTGGGGTACATATAAATAACTGTGCTGGTCAAATATATAAAAGACATTTTGCTATTCTTTTTGTTTGTTATATGTAGTGTTCTGGAGCAAGGGTACTTTGTACTATGGACATTTGCCCCTATTACTACTATGCAAAGCCATCGACTCGTTACTTTAGTGCACTTAGAAGGGTTAACGTGCACTATCATTTATTCAGATGTATACTGTTTTATTTTGTTGAACTGCATTTTATATGTTTCTTGTAATATACCGTATTCATTTGCATTGTATATTGCACTGGAAAGAGTTAATTCACAGTATATATGGAAAGGGTTAATGCACAGTCAGCAGGCTATTTTCACAATAGCAGCAGGATGGATCCGACAGGCTGTTCAGCCTGTCGGATCCGTCCTGCCGCTAGTTCAAGTGTGTCGCTGGACTGCCGTTCCCTCCCCAATGACTATAATGGGGGCGGGGTGGAGTTCAGGCACAGCATGACAGTGCACGGCAACAGGCCGCCGGACTAAATATTGGACATGTCGCAGTTTTAGTCCGGGCTTATCATCGTGCGCTGCCGTGCCGGAACTTCGCCCCGCCCACATTATAGTCAAAAAGTTGAAGTAGCGGCAGGGCGGATTCGACAGGCTGAACAGCCTGTCGAATCCGTCCTGCCGCTAATGTGAAAATAGCCTAATACTGAGAGAATTTAAGGCTACTTTCACACTAGCGTTTTTCTGCAAAAACTATTCCGTTACTGATAATGCAACCATCTGCATCCGTTATGAGCGGATCGGTTGTATTATCTTTAACATAACCAAGACCGGATCCGTCATGAACTCTACTGAAAGTCAACAGGGGACGGATCCGTTTTCTATTGTGTCAGAGAAAACGGATCTGTCCCCTTGACTTGCATTGGGGTCATGCCTGATCAGGCTCGGACTGGCCCACAGGGGTACAGGTGAATCCCCGGTGGGCCCCTGAGCAAGGTAGGCCTCTAGTCTCCCACCCCTGCACAAGTGGGCTATAACACAGTACAGTTATTGCCCTGCATACATATAATTAACGTACAGCACCTCAACCAGCCTATGTTCATATAAAAACTTGATAGTATTAAAGAAACTCCCCAGTTTATTATTCTAGACACAATCAGCGGTGAAATGACTTCTAGGTACAGAGGAAAGCTGCCAGTGTCCTCTTCTCCCCAGGACCTACCTTCTCAAAATCACTGCAAGGACCCCATATTCAATCATCTGGTAGCATCTTGCTGCTGTGTGAGCAGGTAATATTTGATTGTATCCGTATGGTGGGCCCCCAAAATAAATTTCACTGGTGGGCCCTAGGCATCCCAGTCCGACACTGTGCCTGATCCATCTTGCCCCGCATCCCAGGACGGAACGCAAACCGCAGCATGCCGCGGTTTGCTCTACGGTATAGAAGCGCAACTAAACAGAATGGAATGCATTTTGGAGCATTCCATTTCTGTTCAGTTTTGTCCCCATTGACAATGAATGGGGACAAAACTGAAGCGTTTTCTGGTATTGAGCCCCTATGATGAATCTCAATACCAGAAAACTAAAACGCTAGTGTGAAAGTAGCCTAAGACTTTCTATCTATGCACTGAGAAGTTAGAAATCTTCCAGTTACTATGGAAAGTTTTGGAGCGGAAAAAAACTGACACACTGACCTTTTGACTGTCTGGTTTAGCTCTGTTTACATCTAGTAACATAATAACAGTTTATAAGGTTGAAAAAAGACATCCGTCCATCCAGTTCAGCCTGTTATCCTGCAAGCTGATCTAGAGAAAGGCAAAAAACTTATGTGAGGTAGAAGCCAATTTTCCTCATTTTAGTGGGAAAAAAATCCTTTCCCGACTCAAATCAGGCAGTCAGAATACAACCCTTCTCCAGAAATCGAATAACTATAACTTGTAATATTATTACACTCTGAAAAGATTTTTTATACGACCAAGTAGCCAAGGTCAATTACTGATATTTGCATGGGTACCAGGTGGTTTACAATACTAATTCACAAGAAAGTAACCTCATTAAAACTTAACATTTAATACGTAATCTATTAAAAATAGGCCCATCATAAATACATAAATTGAAAATCCGAAATCCATCACAGGTGTTGCACAAATCAAGTGCAATCCCTGGTTTGTACACCTTGTGTGTCAGGCATACAAGAGTAAGAAGAAGAGGAGAGTTAGGAAAGTAAAAATGGATGGATACAGGTACGCAGTGAGACCCTCTGACCCATGCATCTGAAAAATGGACAGCTAAGTATCCAATGCTGGCGATTGATCACTGCTATGTAAGTATTTGAATACTATTGATTTGGGCCTTAGTATACACTGGGGCCCTTTGGCATTGTAATACTACCCTGCATATTGATCCCCTGATGACTTGGCTTATGCCAAAGAACGCGTCGGGACATTTGTGCGAAGTTGATTTAAGTGTACCCTTTCCCTCTCTAACCTTTTGACGAAGCTGGGCAGTCATCACCGGCCTTAGATAGGGACAATAAGGGACACAATCTAAGGCCGGTGATGACTGTCCAGCTTCGTCAAAAGGTTAGAGAGGGAAAGGGTGCACTTAAATCAACTTCACACAAATGTCCCGACGCGTTTCTTTGGCATAAGCCAAGTCATCAGGGGATCAATATGCAGGGTAGTATTACAATGCCATAGGGCCCCAGTGTATGCTAAGGCCCAAATCAATAGTCTTCAAATACATACATAGCGGTGATCAATCGCCAGCAATAAATACTTAGCTGTCCATGTATTTATGATGGCCTTATTTTTAATAGATTACGTATAAAATGTTAAGTTTTAATGAGATTATTACAATCTGGAAATACATCCAGGCCCCTCTTGAACTCTTTTAGTGAACTCCCCATCACCACCTCCTCAGGCAGAGAGTTCCATAGTCTCACTGCTCTTACTGTAAAGAATCCTCTTCTATGTTTGTGTACAAAGCTTCTTTTCTCCAGACGCAGAGGATGTCCCCTTGTCACAGTTACAGTCCTGGGGATAAATAGATGATGGGAGAGATCTCTGTACTGACCCCTGATATATTTATACATAGTAATTAGATCTCTCCTCAGTCGTCTTTTTTCTAAAGTGAATAACCCTAATTTTGATCATCTTTCTGGGTACTGTAGTCCACACATTCCAGTTATTAATTTCTTTGCCCTCCTCTGAGCCCTTTCCAGCTCTGCTATGTCTGCCTTGTTCACAGGTGCCCAGAACTCTACACAGTACTTCATGTGTGGTCTGACTAGCGATTTGTAAAGTGGCAGGACTATGTTCTCATCATGGGCATCTATGCCCCTTTGATGCAACTCATTATCTTATTGGCCTTGGCAACAGCTGCCCTACATTGTTTTCTACAGCTTAGTTTGCTGTCCACTAAAATTCCTAGGTCCTTTTCCATATCAGTGTTACCGAGTGTTTTACCATTTAGTATGTACGGGTGACTTGCATTATTCCTTCCCATGTGCATAACCTTACATTTGTCAGTTTAAACCTCATCTGCCACTTATCTGCCCAAGCTTCCAATCTATCCAGATCCCTCTATAGCAGTATACTGTCCTCTTCAGTGTTAATTACTTTACACAGTTTAGTGTCATCTACAAAAATTGATATAGATTTACTGTGCAAGCCTTCTACAAGATCATTAATAAATATATTGAAAAGAAAAGGGCCAATACTGATTCCTGTGGTACCCCACTAGTGACAGTGACCCAATCTGAGTGTGTACCATGAATAACCACCCTCTGTTTTCTATCACTGAGACAGTTACTTACCCACATACAGACATTTTCTCCCAGTCCAAGCATTCTCATTTTATATACTAACCTTTAAGTGGCACAGTATCAAATGATTTGGAGAAGTCCAGATATGACATCTGTTGACTCACCACGGTCAAGTCTAGAACTTACTTCCTCATAGAAACTGATTAAATTAGTTTGACATGACCAATTCCTCATGAAGCCATGCTGATACGGCATATTTTGCTTTTTTACTGAGTTACTCTAATTTAGCATCTCTCATAAAACCTTCAAACTGTTTACCCACGACAAATGTTAAACTTACCGTTCAATAGTTTCCAGGCTCTGTTTTTGAACCCTTTTTGAATATTGGCACCTTATTTGCTAAGCAGCACCAATCCCGTGTAACACTCCCTGTCAATATAGAGTCCTTAAATATCAGAAATAAGGGTCTGACTAGGACATTACTTTTGTCTACGTTAATCATTTTAAGACGCCTTTGCACTTCTTCCTGGGTCAGACAGGCCACTTTTAATGAGGAATTTACTTTTACACTCTGCATTTCATCAGTTTATTTTTCTCAGTGAATACAGTGGAGAAAATATTTAATAGCTTTGCTTTCTCCTCATCGCTCTCTGGAACTCCCCCCTCATCAATCTGTAAAGGGCTAACACCTTCAGATTTATACTTGTTACCAGTTAGATAATTGAAGAACATTTTACAGTTAGTTTTACTCTCTTTGGCAATTAATCTTTCTGTCTCCAGTTTGGCTGCTTTTTGACTTTTACATATTCTATTTTTCCTTATAGTTTTTTAGTGCTTCCTTGCTACCCTCCTATTTTAGTGATTTAAATGCTTTCTTTTTGTCATTTATTGCTTCCTTTATATTTTTATGTATCCACATATTTTTTTTTCTTGTTCCTTGCCCTTATATTTCCATAGGGTATGTACCCTTCACAATTAGAGTTTAGGATGGTTGTAAAAGCCATTTTGTAGCTGCATTTTTTATTTTTGAGGACATTGTCCCAGTTAGGGATGCCAATGGAATCTCTTAGCTGTTTAAATTTAGCTTTTTTGAAGTTTGGAATTGTTGTGCCTCCTTGAAGAAACACTCTTTTGAATGACAATTGGAAGGTTATTATTTTATGGTCACTAGTGTTGAGCGCGAATATTCGAATAGCGAATTTTTTTAGCGAATATCGCCACTTCGTGAATATTTCAAATATAGCGCTATAAATTCGCTATTTCGAATATTCTTTTTTGTGTTTTTTAGTTATATTTTTTCTTTCCCACTTCCCAAAAGTAGTTCTTACCTGTCCTGAGGATTCCTGGCTTCCTGGCTGCTCTAGTCAGTGCCCGTTGCCGCTTCTGCTGACTTCCGTGCTCATGGAGCGTCCCCATCACCATGGGAACGTCTCCATATACTAAAATGTACTGTCGGATTTGAGGAATTACGTTAAAATCGCAATGCGATTAATTCAAGTTACATTAACCGCATTGCGATTACAACTTAGCACTGCTATCTTACATAGGCTAGAATTAACGAATATGGAATATAGCACTAGCAGTGCTAAGTTGAAATCTCAATGCGATTACTGCAAGTTAAATTAATTGCATTGTGAATTCAACTTAGCACTGCTGCTATATTCCATATTCGTTAACTTCGTTCATTCTAGCAAGCTGACCCATTATAAACCCAGCTCTAAGTTGAAATCGCAATGCGATTAATATAACTTGAATTAATCGCATTGCGATTTCAACGAAATTCCTCAAATCCGACAGTACATTTTAGTATATGGAGACGTTCCCATGGTGATGGGGATGCTCCACGAGCACGGAAGTTTATGGTTGGCTTGGTAGAATTAGCTGAATAGCGAATATGACGAATGTATTCGTCATATTCCTCAAAACAAAGATAACGAGTATTCTACATCTTCGTTTTAGCAACCTATTCGTCAACTTCGCTAATTCTAGCAATCAAATAGGAAGGCTGACTATAGAGACAGTTGTGTTAAATTCGCTATGCGATTTATTTATTTTTTAATAGAATAATTATATTACTTATTCTATTTATTAAAAAAAAAAAAATTTATATATATATATATATATATATATATATATATATATATATATAAATAATCGCATAGCTGAATTAAACACAGTTGTCTCTATAGTCAACCTTCCTATTTGATTGCTAGAATTAGCGAAGTTGACGAATAGGTTGCTAAAACGAAGATGTAGAATACTTCGTTATCTTCGTTTTGAGGAATATGACGAATACATTCGTCATATCCGTCATCTTCGCTATAATTCTAGATATGAAACCAATAGGAAAGTAGCCTTAAGTTATAACTGTCAAATTCTTTTTTTTTATTTACTATTGATTCTGGTGATTAACATTACCTTGTTGGCCCTGTTTTAATTTCTGATTCTTAAATAAATAACCCTAAAAGCCACCTAGAAGTCCCCAGTATTGGCTATATTTACCTGAGATAAAATCAGGTTGCTATGCTCCTTCCGTCTACCAGATAGAGGCACTGAGTTCACAGATGTCCCTGTACCTGGGACATCTGATAGTTATGTCAACATTGTTAGTGAATGTATAAAAGCCAGGTTCTTCCTAGACAGGAGATGAACAGTGCTGGGCTGTGTGTAATACTTCTTCGCATGAAGTTTAGATCTACAGGTTTCAGTTTCCCAGTCTATATCTGAGTAGGTAAAGTCCTCCATAATAACGACCTCATTAGGATTTGCCGCTCCTTCTTTTCCCTTAGTAGTAGATTTTCTGTGGACTCTGTATATTTAGTGGATTATAACAAACTCCTATCAGTATTTTATTACTGTTTTATTTCTACCCCCAGTGACTGCATATGTTAATTTCCCTCACTTATATCATCCTAGAGTGTGGGATTTAGACAGGACTTTACATAAAGGCAAATTCCTCTCCCTCTCCGGTTTTGACAATGCTTTCTAAACAGACTGTAACCCTATATGTTAGCTGCCAATACATAGCTATCATCCAGCCATGTCTCAGTTATTCTCACTATGTCTGGAAAAACTGCTTAGTCATTTCCACTCTATACAGGTCTACCACAAACTAAAATTGCAGCAGTGTTTCTGTTTAGGCTGTGCTTCTCCACTCCACCCCTCCCACTAGAAGGTTCTAGTTCAGTTGGAAACTGTATAAAAGAGAGAAGTCAAAGCCCCTAGTTGTCTGCAGATAGGCACCAGTGTTTTGAAGAAGAGACTCTGCCAGACTGCATGAGTGACCAGAAGAAGACGAGCCAAAGATGAGAAGAAGAGATGAGGATACTTTGCCATAGACCCTGGATCATTATCCTTTTGACTAGAGGGCCAGCTGGATGACTGAGCCACAGAATCTCGGTACCAGCCTTCTGAGAGAGAGAGAGGACAGCTAGCTTAGGCCTTTTCTCAGCACAAAACCTTCTGCCAGGGAGGAGACTGGAGAAGCCCCTTAGTGCCTTGCCTATATTGTTTTGTACTTGAGATCCTCAAGTAAAGAGGCACACTGGTTTACTGCAAAACCTGACTCTCTGGACTTATTTCCTATTGGGTGCATCACATCTTACCATCCCCTCTGGAGAGCAGCAACACGTTGTGTACAAGAGGACTCAACGTAGCACTGGCACCACGCCAAACCCAGCGACTGTATATACTGTTCACGTTTCACTCTAACTAATGTGACAAATTTTTCTGGTTAAAATCGTATAGATATATAATATGTGCATATTTATATGTAATGTAGGGAAATAATATGTTTCATACCAAATAACTGTGTATTAACAATTTTTGCAAACTTTATTTTTTTATAATTTTTAAGTTGATTACATTTTTAAATTCCTCTTATGTGGTTACTAGTGTGTTTTACATCTTTATTATAAACTCATAATGTATTAGCATACTTCTGTACATATAAACTCTGTCACTATGACACAGACTGCTGTAAGGGCTACAAGTTTTTCGACACCTACCTCACACAACTCTCCCCACAGACATGCATGTTCAGTTTGTATATGTACAGGGACGTGTTTTCAATGGCAATATGGTACTAAGCTGCTATAAGACACATGTAGCTTGTCTCCTGGGGAACAGATGATCAGGCAAGATTCATCATGCCAGATCCTTCCTTTCGCAGACATTTTCTGTCAGAGTAGCTGAGGCATCACTAGATCAAAACACCCTGAATGTTGTGGCCGCTGACTATACAACTGTCTCTCTGCTCTCAGGACAGCAGTACAGTTGCATTACTGCAGCAGGACATGAGACAATAGATTGTTCACTCTCATAGGCCACAGGCCTGCACAATCCCTTTAAAAACAGATTTTTTTTTTTTTTTTAAAGGCACACAATTCAAAATATGATAAAACCATTGCTGCCAAATAGCACCCCAAGTTAAGCTACACCCCCAAAACCACAAACCCTTTTTATCCATGTAAACTTGGCCAGTATTTTTATTGGGTAAGGCAGCAACGCTAACTACAGAGGAGCATAACAGAGGGGCATTATACCTACTGGGTACTACAGTGGGGCATTATAACTACTGGGGCACTACTGAGAGGCATTATAACTACTGAGGGCACTATAAGCGGCATTATACCTACTTGGAGCACTACACCTTCCGGGAGCACAATTGGAGGCATTAGAACTACTGGGGAAAGTATTGGACATATTATAACTATTGGAGGCGCTATAGGGGAGCCTTATAACTACTGGGAGGCCTACAAGGGGCATTATAACTACTGGGGCACTATAGGGTGTTCTACAGGGAGGAGGCTCTACAGGGGGCCTTATTACTGCGAGTGTGCTTTAGGGGCCTTATTACTACTGGGGGCACGTTTAAGGGTCTTATTACTTATTACTACTGGGGGCACTATGGGGCATAATTACTACTGGGAGTTCTGTGGGGTCATTATTATTATAAGGCACAATATGGATGGTACTACTACTAGCAGGGTCACTCTCAGGTAGCATTATTACTGCAGGGGCACCATTACTAATGAGGGCACTGTGGGAGAATATTATTACTACTTGTGGGACCATCTGTATGGCACTGGTATTTCTGCAGTATAGTATTTGGGGCAATGGGAAACAATGGGCACAGTATTGGGAGTAGCAGCAAGATAACACAGTTGGAGCACCAGGAGGAGGATGAAAGAATAGTGAGGAACCTAAGATGTCTGGGTAGCAAACTCTGCAGAGACAAGATGTGGCTGCAGAAAATTGTGATGTGTTGTCTGGGCCAAACAGAGAAGAGGTGCAAAGAGAAAATCTACATCAGAGGAGAGGTCACTGGATGTAAGCGGTATGTAGTATTGTATTCTCCTGTTAAACATTAGACAGCCAGCTGATCTCGCTGGTCAAAATCATTGTTTGCTGGCAACAGATCCCTATTTACACAGATGACAAATGATGAATTTTGGTGCCGTATTGGAGCTCATTTATCGGGTGGCACATTTACACAGGGCATTTCATCCTAGAAATGCTCTTTCCAAATAATTGAACAGAATCTTGGCCTGCGTAAAAGGGTGCTGCCGCATACAGTCTTTTGTTTTAGCGCTTTTTCTGGCTTCTTGTCATTTTTTACTCATACGTTTTTCTTTTTTTCCTCTTTTTTTCCTCTGTAGAGAAGACTATAGGAAACACCTGAAAAAACACAGAACATTCAGAGCATGCTGCAATTCACACCATTGACCCCCAAAAATGCACCCAAGCTTGGTGCAAAAACACCAATGTAAACAAAAAGCATGTTTGCCTTTCCTTAAGGTTTCCCTTAGACTTCCATGCAATATCTGGTGCTGCCCAATAGCGGCGCAAAAGTGTCAGCCACCATGTAAAACACTGGAATAAACATGATAAAAGATACCTCAACTACATATCATTGGGTTGCAGACAGTTGGTTGGCTGTGCATTAAGGCAATTGCTTGTCCTCATAAAAGTATTCATATTGTTGGCAGGCTGGCAGAACATTCCTTGTCTAGATTAATTATACAAAGGAGGGACGTTAAAACAAAACGAAAAAAATATTTATTCATTGTTTAATTAAAAGACATAAGGGTGATGTCCCACATAGGCTAGCTATGGCCCAAAAACACAAGTGTGAGAAATACACAGTGGCTGAGGCTAGTGTCGTTGCCACCTCTAATTGCCACTCACACATATAGGCAACTAACACATTAGTACCGGCGATCGAGATGTTTAACGCCTGCACCTATGTTAAACAACAGAAGATGGTCGCCCGCATGACCATCCCCGTACTATTAAACTGGATAGGTGCTGGACTGGAAATATTAGTAGCCCACAGGTGTTGAGGGACACTGATATGGCACAATTATTCCAGCTCCAATATTTGAAAGATTGCTCAACGCGCTTCCGTGTACTGAGGGGTACACTTCATCAGGAGCACGTTAGCACCATTGATTAAGGATGTGGGCTTAGTAGAGCAACGCATCTAACAGTAGTTGCTCAAATGGCAATAGTCACGCCAGAGCAGCGTGTCTAACACCGGAGAGCTGTAGCTGGTGGCCAATAACCCCTGGTGTGGTGGTGGCCAGAACAGGAGGCTGGATCAGGTTATCGCCCTGCCTGATGCCAGACCTCTAGTATGAGGAGCGGCATCTATTGCAAATAGCTACAGCCCTGCCTAAGCCGTCACTGATCAGAGGGACGGCGTGCTGGTATGTTAGAAGCATGGCACTGCGATGTACAGTGGGGGAATATTAAATGCGGCAAATAAAACAGGATAGCATACTTACTAATAGTGGCAGGAATATGATGGAAGACTGACAAGTTAAGACTTATCCATCAAAAGGAGCATCAGTCGACAGGCCATCAGCTGTCGATTTAAGCAGGCATCCATGTATCAGTCTATAAGTGGCAGTGATTGGCCGAAGATACTGCTGTCAAATGCCAAGGGGATTTAGGACAAAGGAGGGCAACTGGCCTATTGTAAGGCTAGAGATGGTCTTAATACTGCATGACGCAACACGGGCTCTTTGTCATATAAATGGCACAAAAGAAATGGCGTCATTTAGGCCAACGGGCTTGATGGTGTTCAGTTTAAAAATTCATCGTGCCTCCTTTTTGCAACAATAGCTGGTCGCTATTCCCTTGGAACTTGATGGAAGACATCCTGCCGTTGTGGCAGTCAAAAACATGATGCACCACAGGTGTGTCCTCAGCTTTAGCAATATCAGCGACATGTTCACCGATGTGTCGTCTCAGTTCTCTGATAGTTTTACCGACATACTTGATGCCGCAGACACAGGTCATCAAGTATACAATCCCTCAGACTTCCAGTTGACAAACTGCCTTATCTGGAAGGTATTAGAACCACTGCTGTCAGTGAACCGCTTGGTTTTGTCGATAAACCCGCATATTTTACATGAGCCGCATGGGAACGTACTCAACATTGGAGCTCTGCAGCCATGTTTGTGGTCTCTGACCCTGGTAGAAGCTATGCACCAGCATATCTCGCAAATTTTGATTGCGTCTGTATGTAATTGCTGGCTTAGATGGTATCAAGCTTCCAATATCTGGGTCAGATTTTAAAATGTCCCAGTTTTCTTCCAGGATCAGACGGATGGCTTGATGCGCACCATCAAAGGTCCCAATGATCCTGGTTGGATTTACCTCAGTGTCTCTTAGTTTAGGAGACAGCAGATGTTCCCGATTGGTACAGAGTGAATGTTGATAGGCCTGCCTTAATACTTTCCGCAAATAACCACCCTGTTGGAATCTGTGTTCCAAATCCTTGGCAGACGCTTGAAAATCACTCAAACAGGAACAGTTCCTCCGTATCCTAAGGTACTGACCCCTTTTAATCGAACAATCAATAAATTTATATTTTTGTTTTGTTTTAACGTCCCTCCTTTGTATAATTAATCTGTTCTAATTTGAGGACGTATACCGAGTTATCTTATTAGTTTGTTTACATTCCTTGTCTACACAAATTATTTTTATACCCACATAAAAGATGTGAGCAATGACAAAGACGTGATCTCCAATGAATATTCCTACATACATTCATTGGTTCATGTAAAAAGAACATTATGAGTTATACCAGTAGTATGAATTTACATGCAGACAGGGTCATGCTCTCAATGTGGGTTACCTAGTGCATTCTGGAGAGTAGTCAGCTTCTTCTTTTGATATTTGGAAGCATCAGTGTTCTGAGAACTGAATGGGGTGCTCCTAGCTGAAAGTCTCTGCCAGACTGATCCAGTGTTAATACTGTAGCACTCAGCTGGGAGTGTACACTGTGAAAGCTCTTCAATACAAGCTCAATAATAGTTGAGTATTTTTTCTCTTGCTGTGACGAGTTTCAAGCTCTAGGTGAGATCTTCTTCAGACATACTGTAGATCATTGCAACAGTTGTGGTTATTTAAAAACAAAAATGCATGAAAACATGTAGCTATTTACATATAGACAAATGTATCAGTTGCAGAGGTTTTTACTGGCTGTCAGGGTGGTTGCCTGGGAGATGGTAGTGGGGGATCCAATGTCTTAAAGGGGTTCTCTAGGAATTAATTAAAATGAAAATACTTAATTACTTTATTATAAATATACTCCCAAATATCTTTCAATAGTTATGATGGCTTGTTTTGTCTAGGGAGCAATCATTAGGATAAATAAAATGGTCACCGTCATGGTAGTACACATAAAACCTGTCCTAATCACACATCAGGACAAGTTACTTCACTGCACCGAGCTCAGGCCAGCCATCAGGGGGGGGTACAGCCCATACCCCAGTAAGGGGCCCGGACCCTGGGGGGGCCCTGCCGGTGAGTGACAGTCAGTGAGTGACTGTCACTCACTGACCGCTGGGGCCGCCGCACTAGTGCATAACTAAAGTTGTTCAGAGCAGGCTGGGCCCCTTCACAGCAGCAGCGGGGCCCATACACCGCCCCCCACCCCCGCGCATGTATGCCCGCTGGCTCGCTATCACTCTATGATCTTACTGCCTAGTCTCAGTACAGCGCGCAGGCTGTATTAAGCCCGCCCACATACTGAGTCAGAGCAGGGAGCGGCAGCAGTCAGTACGTGACAGGCGGGACGCACAGAGCACCAGTGGCAGAGTGGTTATCCAGCACCCAGGCCAGGCCCAGTGCACATAGTAGGACTAGTAGTCACAGATACAGATCATCAGGCTTAGGCTATCAGGTGTATGGTTTTCTAGGACTGCAGTTCCCGTGCCTCATCACAATTCATTGTCCCTTCCTGTGTCTTTCCCAGCAGCCAGCCAGAAGTGATGCAGTGATATCCTGCACCTCCTGGGCTGAGTAGAGGAGTGAATGAATAATTCCCTGGCCTGTTGTCAGTGGGGGAATGAGGTGATAATTATAATTGACAATTTTATTTAACTCACAGGAGGGGCTTCTCTAATACTAAGGGGTAACTACTGTTTGATTGCACTAAGGAGGCATAACTACTGTCTGGGTGCACTAAAGGGGCATTCTACTGTGAAGGGGCACTAAGGGGCATGATTACTGGAATTGGAAATAAGGGAAATAACTATTGTGAGGGGGCACAGAGGCATAACTACTCTGTAGGACACTAAGGGGCATAACTATGGGATGTAACTACTTTGAGAGGCACTAATGGGAAATGTCTACTCTTTGGGGTAATAAAGGGCATAAATAGTGTTTGGGCACTAATGGGGAATAATTACTGTGTGAGAGCACTAACAACATTTTACTGTGTGGGGGCAGTAAGGGAGCATAACTACTGTGAAGGGGAAATAAAGGAGCATAACTACTGTTTGGGGGCACTAAGGGGCATACCTACTCAGTGAGTGGGATGTTGTGTAATGAGTGCAGGCATCCTACAAGCCACTGCCGAGGGAGGAGGGAGGAGTTGTGGTTATCACTTTTACTGTCTTTGTAGTTGTAAAAAACAATGAAATTGGGGTGGATCCTTAGGGGTGGAGGGGGGCGGGAAGCGGAGTTAGAACGGATTCTAAAGGGGCGGAGTAGGAGCGGGCCACGGAAGGGGGAGGGGGCCCAGGCCTTGAGCTGTGTAAGGGGCCCCAAAATTTCTGATGGCAGCCCTGACCGAGCTAGATGGGCCAAATGGTTCTTATCTGCCGACACATTCTATGTTTCTATGTTTCTAAAGTCGCCTTATCCTCCTCTCCTACTTGTCAGGGATTATGATCCTGAATGCAGCTGAATCTATGTAGCAACAGAGTTCCAGACAGTGGTAATGTGAGGCTGTGGTAAAGGAGACTGCATGCAAGGACTGCTGCACATTCCCACCTCCTCTATGTACTTCATGTCTCCTCATGAACTCCATTCCTAGTGAGATTCAGTTGAAGATCTTATCAGCTGTTTTCAGGAGAATAATCTCTGACCAGGAGAGCAGTGAGAAGGATGAGGCAGCTCTTTACCTCAGTGTTGTGAAGTAAGGCTACTTTCACACTCGCGTTTTGTGCTCAGATAATGCAACCGTCTGCATTCGCTCAGAACTGATCCGTTTGTATTATTTTTAACATAGCTAAGATGTGCCAGATTGTGTCAGTGAAAATTGATTACTTACATTGTGTGCCAGGACGGATCAGTTTGGCTCAGTTTCATCAGACGGACACCAAAACGCTGCAAACAGCATTTTGGCGTCCTTCTCTAAAGGGGAATGGAGACTGAACTGATGCAAACTGATGCATTCTGAGCGGATCCTTTTCCATTCAGAATGCATTAGAATGCAAACTGATCCGTTTTGGACCGCTTGAGAGCTCTGAACAGATATCAAACGGAAAGCCAAAACGCGAGTGTGAAAGTAGACTAGCTTGTCCTCTTGTGTGATTAAGACAGGTTGGTTTTGGGCTTGCAATGGTTAAGTAAACATAATCCTACCATCGATTGGCGATTCTCGATTGGAGTGAGTATTGCACAGACAATTGTCTTAATACAACCATTTCTGTTGTAACTACTAAAGCTGTACCCTCATTTATATCTGAATTCTCTGATGTATTTTCTGAAAGTAGATGCCAGGAATTACCTCCGCATCGGGATTATGATTCTCCTGTCAATCTTATTCCCTGAGCTAAATTGCCCAATTCTCGATTATATAATCTTTCTGAACCTGAAAGAACAGCCATGCGAGAATATATCACTGAGAGTTTGGCTAAGGGACATATTAGACCGTCTAAACCCCCAGTGGCCTCTGGGTTTTTCTGGGTTCGCATGCGAGGTTGGGCTAGGAGCGGTCTTGACGCAGGGTCCTTCACCTAGTAAATGGCGCCCATGCGCATTTTTCTCTAAGAAACTCTTGGCCGCTGGAAGAAATTATGACGTGGGGAATAGGGAATTGTTGGCCATTAAGTTGGCTTTTGAAGAATAGCGTCATTGGTTGGAAGGAGCAATTCATCCTATTATGGTGCTCACTGATCACCGAAATCTGGCTTACTTGCAGTCAACTAAACGACTGAACCCGAGATGGTAGTTGTTTTTACCAGATTTAATTTAATTGTCACCTATGACCCTGGGGTTAAGAATGTCAAGGCTGATGCCTTGTCACGTAGCTTTCCTGGGGAGGTGATTCGGAAGATCCTGGTCCGATATTGTCTGAGGAAGTAGTAATATCCACCCTATACCCCGACCTTGAGGCAGAGGTGTTGGAGGCCCAGGGAGAAGCAACAGATTCTTGCTCTCCAGGGAAATTGTTTGTTCCTTCTGAGTTATGTCACAAGGTGAGGCTTAGGTGGTCCTACGAATGAACAGTCCTACCATCGAGGTCTGTTCATTCTGTTAGCATTCAGGGCTCGGGTTAGGATTTTATTAGGTGGTGAGCTTTCCCCTTTCCCTAGGTTGTAGGCCTGGTACCTTCTCCCTCCCTCCCTCCCTCTTGTGTTTGGTGTGGAGTTCCCTCCCACACCATGCCATGACAGGAATATATTTATAATAAAGTAATATTTAGGTATTTTCATTTTCTTATTTTACAGAGATCGCCTTTAAGATTCCCATACACCATCAATAGTTGTCAAGCATCAACTATTCCTACCTACTCCTCCATAAAAATGCACTCTTGAATCGCAAAGCATGTATGTGCTTTCCATGGCAAGAGAGGAGAAAGTTGCTGCCAGACACCGCTGATGGCAGGTTATCTATCTCCTGCCAGAGCAAAACAATCAGGTGTTGCAATACTGGTTATCTGATTCTTCAAGTAAGAGTCCGGAGGCCCCCATAAACATTACACAGACAATACCCTAATGAGTTTGGGTATTGAGACTGTATTTGTGAATTAATTTGTAAAATTGAAGAGAAGTAGAACAAATGAAATCTAGGCATGTCTTTTGTTATGAGGAATGATAACAAAGGTTAAATCTTAGCATTTATACCGTGTGTTATGATGGTATGGCATGCCCCCAACTATCCTGGATCCAGTGGGACAGTCCCAAATTTTGGCCTCTGTCCCTCAGTTCCTGGGTGGCTGCTAATGGGGGCATCACACTAAGTGGAGGTCAGTTAAGGGGCCATCACTCTGTGTGTGGAGCACTTATGAGGGCCTTAAACTGTGTGGGAAGGCACTTATATGGGCATCACTCTGGGGACACTTGTGGGAATTTTTTACTGTGATTGGGACATTTAGGGGTATCATACTGCATGGGGGCACAAAGAGAGCATGATACTGTACGTGTGGAGGCACTAAAGGGGAATCATACTACATCAGGGACACTAAGATATTCTTACAGTGTTGTCACACTAAGGCGGTATTCTTACCATGTGTGGGACACTATTACTTTGTGTGTGGGGGGGCACAAAGGGGACTGAGCAAGATTTGGCACGTATAGATAGGCAATAGGTGGAATTAAAGGCGTGGCTTATTATTTTAAAAAAATTACCACAACATGCTATACACACACCACTGATATTATCCCTTCCTGGTATTTTCAAAAATTGGTAAGTATATTGTGGTATATTACAGATATGAGATATGAGAACAAGTGAACATTCACTGGTTATCAGGAGCTAATAGGGTATTTTCTCGGTGCGGTTTGGGGAATACACTCCACACCGAACACAGGAGGGAGGGGGGAAAGGTACTAGGCCTGGAAACTAGGGAAAAGGTCACCACCTGGTAAGTCCGTAAACTGCGCCATGACTGCTAACAGTATCAACAGATCTCGATGGTAAGAATATTCATACGCCGGAGCCTAAGGCCCTGTCTCACCCTACAGGGCCCTGGAAACAGAGTCAGGACAACAGGTGACCTATTCCTTCCCAGTTAAAAGAACAGGGCCTCATACCAAAAGGGAAGGGAAAAACCACAAACAAACAATAGAAAGAAATTACACCTAACTCCGAAGTATGCGGACGAGCAAGAACTCAGAGGAGAACCAACACCAGTGCTTCCACAGCCAAAAGGAGCTATCAACCACATAGCCTGATGGGTGAGGCCAGATTAAATAGGAGTTGGAATGACCACTTAATCTACACCTGAGAGAAGAGATGTGGTCATGACCAGCAACAACATTGAATTCCACTCACCCTGTTGAGGACTTGAACACTAAAGCTGGGTTTACACTGGGCTTACTTCCCGACAGTCGACTGCTCGCTCAGTGAAGGAGACTGCACATTTACATGCAGCGACCGCCTTTACAGTATGAGGCTTCTGAGCAACAGATCGCTGTTTAGACAACACGATCTGCTGCCCAGAAGCGATGATCAGTGGTGCATGCACAAGCAACAGGATCATCCAATGAACAAGCGTTTCACTTGTTCATCAGGTGATTGGAGGCACATTCAGACAGGCAGATTGCCGGGAATGACCGTTTGCAGGAACAGTTGTTCCTGATATTTGGTGCGTCTAAATGCATCTTTATTCATCGTGAGAGCTGTGACATTAGTTTTGAAATCCAATAAGCTTCACTTTTTTTTAAATTTAGAAGTTGCTTCAATTTTGGCCTGGGTGGTATTTGTTCTATAAGAGTGACTTTGACATTGGATGGGTTTTAAAGTAGTAGGCAATGTCTGGACACACTGGGGTCTAGACAGCCAAAGGTGATATTAGATCTGAGTTTTTTTATTCTTTTTCTTAAAATTTGGATTGTGTGTCCAATGCATTGAAGCCTACAATCACATTAGATTAAATAGATCATGTAGTCGGACTTACAGTTAAGGGATATCCTGATCTTAATCCTTTTAGCTGTCACATTGCTGGTGGTCAGATGCCCAATGTGTGACTTTTACACAGCATTTGCATCTTGTCTTTCCACTTTGTAAATTCCCTTGAGGCTTTGGAAGAAGGATCTTGTGGTTGTGAGTCTGGAATTCTGTAATCTACTGGAAGCGATAATATTTGGTATGCATTTTTCTCTTCTAAACATTATTTTGGGCATCTTTAAGAGTTTACTTTCGAGAACGGTTCATTTTGTAATGTTTTCCAATGAGAGGCCAATATTTTCCAAGGCTGTCCATGCACAATACATTGCTCTCAAATGGACTCTTCTGTGGATGTCACTTATCTTTCGACCCCTACAGACATGTGCATGCTTGCCCAAGGATGCATGTGTACAGTAGAAAGAACCATTGTCCGATATCTCTTGCCAACGTATCCAAAAATCATGGACAGCGAACATATCATTTATAATATGGATGATTTGTAAGTAGTACAGATCTATAGCTCAATATACTGATAACTCATTACCAATGTTTACTGGGGACCATGTAATAATAATTACCATAAAAATAACCTGCTCTAGTACCACCAGCCTCTAAAAAATCACAGACACAGCTATTTTTTTTTTATGCACACAGGAAAAAATTCCCTTTTTTACGGACTGTCCAGGAAATTCTAGACAGCTGGCAACCCTGCACCTCTGGTGGCAACTTATCTTTCTGTTATGGAAGCGGTGAGTTTTGGCTGACAAACGCATGGCCAGCTTAACAAATACTTGTTGGAACACCTCCATCATCTTGCAGGCAACCACCCTGATACCTAGTACCACTTCTAAGATACCCATAAATGATACACATGTATACAGGTAAACAGGCATGGGATTCAGCCAGTTCCCTCCAGTTCTCCAGATCCGGTTAAAATTAAAACTGGATCGGAGAACCGTTTTACCAGCTGAATTCCGATCCGGTGCTGGTGGCGGCAGGGCAGCTGGAGATGTTTGCTTCCATTGCTTCGTGCGCCGCTGATAGTTTAGCTCCTTGGGGTACTTTCACAATAGCGCCATTCTTTTCTGGCATTAAGTTCCGTCCTAGGGGCTCAATACCGGAAAAGAACTGATCAGTTTTATCCTAATGCATTCTGAATGGAGAGAAATCCGTTCAGGATGTCTTCAGTTCAGTCACTGCACATTTTTTGGACGGAGAAAATACTGCAGCATGCTGCGGTATTATCTCCGTCCAAAATTCCAGAACACTTGCCGGAATTCCAGAACACTTGCCGGAAAATTCCAGAACACTGGATCCAGCATTAATTTACATTGAAATGTATCAGTGTCGGATCCGGCATTAAAAATACCGCATTGACGGATCCGTTCTTCTGGTCTGCGCATGCGCAAACCTTTAAAAATGAAAAAATATAAATAAAGGGTCAGTTTTTCCGGATGACAACCGGTGAGACGGATCCGTTATTGCAATGCATTTGTGAGATGGATCCGCATCCGGATCCGTCTACAAATGCTGTCCGCTTGCACACAGATTGCCCAATCTGGCAGGCAGTTCAGCAATGGAACTGCCTGATGGATCCTCACAACGCAAGTACCCTTAGATGGGTGGTGTGTGTGTAATGTATGTATGGTTTATTTATGTATGTGTGTTTCATATATATGGTATATGTAAACATGTGGCGTGATGCCGCGTGTCCGCCGTTGACTAAGCTTTCGGGCTTTTAGCCTTTAAATAATCAAAGTTGTTGTAGTGATCTATGAAGAAGGATAAATACCCTCTCACATGATGACCCTATGGAAATGAAAGTTCAGTCAGACCTGACCACCACATTTTGCCACAACTCTGCAACCCAGCTGAACTGATGGAAAAGCTGACTGCTACACAACTTACTGCAACTCACAGAGGATCATTGAAGACATAGTCCTCACCATAGTCCTCCACACAAGGGCTGTAGATCTTACCTCTCCACAGCTCATGTGGGTTTAATTTAAGGAGTTGACTAGTGGAGACAGGGAGCCTGCATCCTATACCAGCAGGAGTTGTGCGTGTCCGGTCACACATCATACCAGCCCACCCACTCCATTCCCAAAGTGCAACTTCACATTTTTGTCTCTCTCTCCTGCCCCACTTTCCTGGGATATGGTACCTCAAATATCCAGTAATTACACATTTAGTGTGAGATACATCTATCTGACATGAAAATTATGTTTTACTACACCATTAAATCGTTAATTTCTAACGATAATTTGTTTTCCCTTAGTCCTAACAGCAGCACAGATGGGGTTAACCACCCCCGTGGACTGGCAGGACCGGCGGAATGTTTAATGAGCCCAAGACTAATAACTCAATTTAACAATTAAGTATCTCCTTAAAAGGAGGAAGTCAACCCCAGCCCACTGTGTTTATAGCAAGAAAAAAACTAGACTTACTAGGGTGGGAAATTTGTGTGCTGCTGTTAGGACTAAGGGAAAACAAATTATCGTTAGAAATTAACGATTCCCTTACGTCCTACCAGCAGCACAGATGGGGAGATAGCAAGAAAAACCCCTAGGGAGGGCCTTCCTGCCTGGCAGAACTAAGAAAAGTCTGCCCAAAGGCCGAAAACTCAGCTAGACTGGCATCTAGTCTATAATGGGAGATGAATGTCGATTCAGAGCTCCAGGAGGCAGCTTTGCAAATCATGTTGAGAGGCAGAAGACTCCTCTCGGCAAAAGAAGTAGCCACAACTCTAGTAGAGTGGGCCTTCACAAATCCCGGAGGGTCCAGAGATTGTGGAAACAAAGGATTCCTTAATAGCCTCCACAATCCACCGACTGATGGAAGGTTTGGATGCCTTATAGCCTTTAAACTTACCGGCAACAGGATTAGCAGATTCTCATCTTTCCTGAACTCCTTGATCTATCCACATAGATCTGGAGACATCTCGAGACGTCCAGAGGATGTCTAGCAGGTTCCTAGGAGGAGGTGGTAGATGTCGACAGAACCGGGAGGAATATCACCTGGTTGATGTTCTGGAAGGAAGGAACTTTAGGCCTACAATACGGGAGGAATCTAAGAAGGTCCCGGTCATGTAAGAATAGGGCTCATGTGCTGAGAGAGCTTGAAGCTCAGAGACCCTCTTGGCCAAAGTCACTGCAAGGAGAAACACAAACTTCCAAGTGACGAACTTGATGTCCACCTCCTCTAACAGTTCAAAGGGGGAGATGCTAACCCCTGAGAACTACTGAAAAACCCATTGAAAAAAGGGGTCTCAGTACTGTAGGCTTTAATCTTCCAGCTCCTTTAAGGAACCGTTTGATCAGCGGGTCCTGAGAAAAAAGCCTGTTAAGGCAAGCTGAGATGGCTGAAACTTGAATCTTCAGAGTAAAGGGCAAGGCCTCTATCAAGGCCGTTTTCCAGGAACTGAAGGATAGCGGAGAGGGGCGGATCTGCAGACGCCTCCTCAGTTGAGGTACAACAGGATGAGAATATCCTCATAATACAAGAGTAGGCTCTCTTGGTAGGGTCCGCTCTAGAATGAGACAGCGTTCTCAGGACCGACTCTGAAAGCCCTTCTATTCCGGGAAGGGACTGATCAACCTCCAGGCTGTCAGGTTGAATCTGTGCAGATCTGAGCAGAGGTGAGTGTCCCACGACACCAGGGTCTGCTGTGGGGAGCCTCCAATATTGTCCTCGACTCAACTGGGTGAGCTAGGTAAACCAGGATCTCTTCGGCCAAAACAGTATGATGGCTATCACCGAGGCCTGATCCTGACGGATTTTCATCAATACCCTCAGTATCATGGAAAAGGGAGGGAAGATGTAAGCCAGCCTGAACCTCCAGGATATTGACAGAGCGTCTAACGCCAGGGGTTGTCCTCCTGTAGAGGAGCAGAACCTCTCCACCTTGGCATTGAACCTTGTTGCCATGAGATCCACCTCTGGCATACCCACTTGAGGACTATCTGCTTGATTCTCCGGATGTAAAGACCACTCTACCGACGGAAGACCGCGGCTCAGCCGCTATCATATTGAGGAGCCTTGGATGTGGATCGCAGATAAGTGGGAAGGTACAACTCTGTCTAATCCAGAATCACCCGATCTCTGACAAGAGGGAAGTGATCTTGTGCCTCCCTGCTGGTTGATGTAAAGTACCGCAGTCACATTGTCTGACTGGACTTTCACTGCTTTGCCCCGGATCTGAGGGGCTAAGTGAAGGAGGAGCTAGCCGGATAGCCTGAATCTCGCGGAGATTGGATGAAAGAAGCCACTCCTGAGAAACCAGGTCCCGTGAACTGGAGTGTCGTCTAGGTGAGCGTCCCAGCCTACTTAGGACGCATCCGTAGTCAATATGACCCAGACTGGCTGGGTCATAGACTTCCCGTCTAAAGATGGCACCACCATCTGAGGGAATACCGAGTTTGCCAAGTCAGGAGCTTAGCCCAGCAGGGCTGCCATTCCATTAGGAGAGGACCTCCGACTGTAGAGGGCGGAGGTGCCATAGAAGCCAAGGGACTGCTTCCGCAGACGCTGACATGAGCCCCAACATCTTCATGAGAGTCCGGATTGGAACTCGCCGGGAAAGGAACTTGCCGTGTTCTGAACCCGGAATCTTCTTTCTGGAGTCAACTGGAGCGACATCCCAGCGGAGTCGGTTATGAAGCCTAGATATCTTACTGAAGTCGACGGGCTCACGTTCGACTTCTACCAGCTGATGATCCAACCTAGGTGGAACAGAAAGGAGATTGTTACCTGAAGAAGTTGGGTTAGGACCGCTAGAGCAGAGGCTTTCAAAGCCAGTCGTCCAGATAAGGAATGATGGTCAGTCCTTGAAGCCTCAAAGCCGCCACCACAGAACCACCACCTTGGTAAAAGTGTGAGGGGCAGAAGAAATGCCAAAGAGAAGGGCAACAGAAGATGCTTGACGACACCGGACACCTGGACCGTGATCCTGATATACTTCCTGGAACCAGGATGGATCGGGATGTGCAGATATGCATTCTTGAGGTCCAGGGTTGCCATCACGTCTCCAGGATTGACGACGTGAACTACTGACCTGATGGTTTCTACACGAAACTTCACCTTCCTTATAAATCGATTGAAATATCTCAGATCGATAATCATCCGGAGATCTCCTGAAGCCTTGGGAACCAGAAAAACTGGTGAATAGATCCCTAGGCCCCGTTCTCCTGCCGGAACCTCCTCCAGAGCCCTTTTGCAAATGTAGTCCTGAATGTAGGCCTCTAGGATCGCCTCCTTGGCAGCTTGTAGAAGGTTGATCTTGACAAACCTGTCCAGTGGAATAGAGGTGTTGTTGACTAAATAACTGTTGAAAATGATATTCAGGACCCAGGGATCCGAGATCTCTTGGATCCATTCTTCTCAGAAGTGGGAGAGACGACTCCCGACGGGTACATGAAGCTTATTGGCAGGACGGCATGAGTAACGGGAATTAAGCAAGAGCCTCGAAGAGGCCCGTAGTCAGGAGGTGGATTTTCCATCCTTGGCTCCTCCAAATGGAATATGAGCCGCCGATCTCAGGGCCATGCTATATATAGGCCCCTGACATTATTTGATAGTATTGTTACAGGGTGCCAAAGGCACACTTGGTCTCCCATGAGCCACAGACCTGCTGCTTAGCTTCAAGAGCAAGGATCTGTGTTTGGCCTCATACCCAGGACTTGCTTTGCTAGCGGGAAGCTCCTCTCTAGCTTCAACTGGGGCTGTGCGGTATCGCACAAGAAGTCCGTAGCCAGGTTGATGGTCTTGAAAGCATCTGGTTCAAACCTCTGGTTCACATCAACTTGAATTTGATCCAGGCGAGATCGGAGGAACGTAGAGACTTCAGAAGCCGCTATAGCTGTGGAAGTGGAAGCCGCAGCTGCCGTAACACCCCGTCTTAGTGTGCACTCTGCAAGGGGTCCTGCAGCTAGACCCATCGTCTGCAGGAACCAGAGTGCGCTTGGACAACTTGGCAATAGCCATGTCCACCTTGGGAATGGATCCCCACGAATCCACCAAGGGTTAAGCCATCGGGAACATGGATTTAAACTTCTTTGTTAAAACCGGACCTTTTCCAGGTTTTTCCACTCTATATCATGACAGAGGAGGGTCTCATCCGCTTTGAAGACACGATGTGCCCGAGTAGCGGGAGCGGGAGGCTCCCCGAGTCAACATCATGGTCCCCCGACCTGATGGACTTGAGCAACTTCTGTGTCTTTCCAGGGGAGAAAACACAACGTCAGCTCCTCCTCATCCGAGGAGTAAGAAACTAAGGAGACCAAGAAGGTCTCTCTACCGGGACAGAGGTCTCCATAGGGGCCTGGGCACGAATAAGAAGCCTTTCCATCCAGCAGGCCTATGACTCCTTTAACAGAGCCATTGATACATATCCTGCAACATAGGTTCACTAGAGGTCAGAAACCTCTAACCGCAGCTGTAACCCCAGGTGTAGGTTAAGTCAACACACCCAGGGATTCCCAACCGGTCTCCCAAGCTGGTCTTAGCCCAGCCTAAAGCTGCTTAGCTTCTGCAATCTCACAAGTGCAGGTATGATCAGCTTACAATAACCATTGACTGCTGCAACGGTAGCAGGATAGATGCTTCCTCTTGGAATCCACTTTCCTGCCTCCGAATCCCACGGAGGAGACATCACTGCGGGAAAAAAAGGGACAAATAAAACATTTGTAAACCACCTATCTACGCAGGAAAGGAAGAAAAACAGACCGGAGGCAGCTGAGGAAAAATCACCACAAGTGGAACAACACCAATTTTAGGACTCTGGGAGCTAGCTGAAAAAGCATATGTAGCCAGAGACTGAACTGGAGCACACAGCCTCCCAAAATAGGGGAAGGGGAGGGATAGCCAATCCACCCTTCCCCAGTAAATCCTCCACAGGAAGATGCATAAAAAAATCGCATCTATGAAAAAAATCGTGCCCGTGAAAAAATCACGGCCGGATTACCCGGAGGTGATGCAAAAGGAGAGTCCCCGCGTCACCTCCGGAAGATGGCGGCGCACAGGGACCGGGAATCCTGGACCAAGGACGCCGCCAAAATACCCCAGCCAGGCGCAACTGCGCGGGACCGGCAGCAAATAAGCTGCCGGCCAAACTGACAAGGTACCTAGGAAAAAAGGCAATGCCGTTACCCAAACGAAAAGAAGGCTCCCCGCACTTTCCATAAGAAAGGGGGGAACAAAACCGCCTAGTCCACCTGTCCAGGAGGACAGAAAAAAACACAGTGGGCTGGGGTTGACTTCCTCCTTTTAAGGAGATACTTAATTGTTAAATTGAGTTATTAGTCTTGGGCTCATTAAACATTCCGCCGGTCCTGCCAGTCCACGGGGGGTGGTTAACCCCATCTGTGCTGCTGGTAGGACGTAAGGGAATGACAAAACTCTTCTCAAATGAAGCAGAAATGTTATGTCTAGTGTCTGCCTTACATCTGACTGCCTGTATTCAAAGTATGACATAGTATGATGCCATTACATTATAGTACACATGTGATTTATGTAATCAGGGCGACTTACCTTTGGAACAAGCCTCATGAAGTCGGCGTAGTTTCCAACAAATTATGTTGTCCTCATTTGAAAAGTCTGCCTGTGGGGCCACATAGTAATTCTGTAAGAAGGCTATTGGGTTGAATAACTTATAGGACTCAGCGACTTCCTGGATTGTGCTCATATTGGAAGAGATAGATAACACTGCACTCATTGCAGGGCTCACACCTTTATATGCTGGAGGTATCACTCCCAACCTATCACCAGTCTGCATTACAGGTGCACCACCCACCACTCTCCATTACAAGATCCTCCTCCCTTAGACTACATTCACATGACAGTGAAATAAATGGCCATGAAAACTGAACACACTGTCAGTTTTTCAGGGCCATTTTCAACAATTTGGCGGCCATTTGCTGGCCATCTGTCCGTTTTTAATCGCTGCTTTGCATCCGTTTTTAACTTTTAACTCAATAGTTTTTTTTAATTTATTTTTTTATCCCAACCATTTTTTTGATGGCTACTATTTACTGGCTGTTAAAAAAACGGCCATGGGAATACCCCTATTTACTTCAATTGGTTATTAAAACAGAATGTAGCTTTAAGGTACGGCCACACAGTCAGGTTTCATGGTGCAGTTTTGGAAGCCAAAATTAAGAGTGGCTCATAAGAGAAGAGAGATGAGAAGGAGAAAAATCCGGAGGTATTGGAACCACTTGTTTCGGCGCTGTCCCTGGTTCATGCCGACTGCTTCTACCTCCTTGGCTGCCATTTTGATTGCAAGGTTTACTACGGCTGCTGCCTGCTGATGGGTTACTTGATTTCTTGTTGCTATTTTGATGTTCTTGGTTAATTTTTTGAGTGGGTTCTTTAGGTTGCAACTGGGTCTTGCTCATCACTGCATTACTTGGATGACTTTCTCTTTGTAGGCCCCCAGATTACGATCTCTCTCAGTACTTGCTGGACTCCTTTTAATACTTCGCAGTCCGCTTCAGATTCCACTGTCTGAAGAAAAGACCAAGGGCCTCAGGAAAATGCTATCCTTTTTGGCAATGGTTTTTAGATTGCCTGAGGACAAGCTGGCTCATATTAGCGGTACCTTAGATTAATTTAGGGCTGCTAAGAAGGTTACTGAGTAGCAGTTGCAGGTAATGTTGGATTTACTTGCGTCCTGGGTCATGCCAATAGGCAGGGCTTTTTCCTGTCGATTGTCATTGGCAATGGTTGAGGTGAGACAAACGCTTAATTTTGTCATGCTAACATGCGTAATCAAAGAAGATTTACAGGTGTGGCACAAATTCCTATCCCGTTACAATGGTCGCACATGCTGTAGGGCTGACCTGGCAGTTATTGAATTGTTTACTGATGTTGGGTGGTCGTTTGGTTATCGTGCGATTCTCACTAAAGCCTGGTCTGCTGGTGCATGTGACTGGATAGAAAAGGGGTTGGTGTCCAAACTTGATGTTACTGGAACTATTCCCCATAGTGGTGGCAGTGGAGCTATGTGGCTAGCTAATACCGAGATTGTCGCTTGGACGGTTAACACCTTGGTGGTTCAAGTAGTCAACAGGAAGTCTTGTTCTTCTCTTTCAGTACTGGAGCTCCTGTGGTGGTTAGTGCTCCGTTGTTTGGATTTTAATATTTGTTTTGTGGCTAGGCACATTCCAGGTACAAAAAACATGGTTGCTGATGCTCTATCCCGTTTTCAGTGGTGAGTTTTTCAGTAGTTACACCCACTGGCAGAATTGGAGGGAACTCCCTGCCCCCTAAACTTTTGGACCCTGCTGGACAAGACCTGTTCCTGTTAGTGAGGGCTTCCCTGGCGGCATCCACCTGGCCCACTCATGGTAAAGCTTGAAGGGAATGGTTGGGGTCACAGGCTCATTATTGGTTCATCTACATCCTTCCTTGTGTTTGGATGTTACGTTGTCTTATTTGCAGGTCGACAAGTATGTGAAAAGATTGGGCCGGTGGCATTCATCCTCCTTTGCATACTATATTCATCCTGATTTAGGGCTCTTTCACACTAGCGTTTCACCCGTCGTCGGGTCTCTATGCCGGAAAAATCCTGATCAGGATTATCCCCATGCATTCTGAATGGAGAGAAATCCGTTCAGGATGCATCAGGATGTCTTCAGTTCAGGACCGGAACGTTGTTTGGCCGGAGAAAATACCGCAGTATGCTGCGCTTTTTGCTCCGGCCAAAAATCCTGAACACTTGCCACAAGGCCGGATCCGGAATTAATGCCCATTGAAAGGCATTAATCTGGATCAGGTCTTAAGCTAAACATCGTTTCGGCGCATCGCCGGATCCGACGTTTATCTTTTTCTCAATGGTTACCATGGCAGCCAGGACGCTAAAGTCCTGGTTGCCATGGTAAAGTGTAGTGGGGAGCGGGGGAGCAGTATACTTAGCATCCGTGCGGCTCCCGGGGTGCTCCAGAGGGACGTCAGGGCGCCCTACACGCCTGGATCACGTGATCCATGCGCATGGGGCGCTCTGACGTCATTCTGGAGCGCCCCGGGAGCCGCACGGACTGTAAGTATACCGCTCCCCCGCTCCTCACTACTACTATGGTAACCAGGACTTTAATAGCGTCCTGGCTGCCATAGTAACCTCAAAGCATTTCGAAGACTGATCAGGATCCTGATCAGTCTTCAAATGCTTTCAGGCGACTTGCGTTCTTACGGATCCGGCGGGACGGAAGTGCCTGCCGGATCCTCAGAACGCAAGTGTGAAAGAGGCCTTATTGCTGGCATATATACAGAGTTCCCTCACAATATAATGACCTCAGGATACAATATTTTTAACTTACAATGGTCTTTCCTGGACAATTGTATGTTGAAACTTGACTCAGCACACAATGCCCTTTTAACCACCTCAGCCCCCCTAGCTTAACCTGTTTCTGACCGCCGAATGCAGGATTGCGTCCTGGCGGCGGTCGGTTTGTTCCTCCTGGACGCGCGGGCGCGTCATCTCGCGAGACGCGAGATGACGAGCTCCTGCGTCCAGTGGAACGCAGTGGAACGCACCGCAGGACTCAGGAGAAGTGAGTCACCAGCCTGCCAGCCAATGATCAGCGCTGGCAGGCTGGTGATTTTTAAAATCACCTATGGAAATAGGTGATTTAAGTTTTATTTATAAATACAGTGGTTTTATAAGGGCTCTGTGCCATGTGCTGGGTCCTTTTCATCGGTTGGACCCAGCACAGAGCACAGATCCCAAGTAAGTGCACCAAACACTACACATCAGGCCCTGATCACCCCCCATCACCCTAATTAACCCCTTGATCACCTGTCAATACATAGTGAAAGGGAAAAAGGGATCAGTGTCACTTTTGTGAACTGTCACTTTTTTTTTTTCACCAGTATTGAATGCTAGGTTTAGGTTAGTTTAGGTCCCTTTTGTAGGTAGTTAGCGTTATCACCCAGCCCACCGCACCGCAGTCACCGATTCGCTGATTAGCGTAGCGCTAATCAGCATTTGTAATTTTATAGTATCTGTAAGTGATCAGAACTGATCACGGTCAGATCTAAAATAGTCCTACTGTCACTTTAGTTCGCCCTCCACCCCAAACGCAGTGTTTGCCCGATCAGGCGTGATCGGTCGCCCACACCTGCGTTCGCCCACTCCCGCCCCGCCGCAGTGACAAAAAAATTTTTTGTTTTGTATCACTGCGCAATCACTTCATAAGCGCTGCGGCGATAAAAAAATCAGTTTTGATATTTTTTTATCAATCGCAGCGGCTTCTGTACTTCGCTACACTCCCATTTGTAAGACAGGCTTGCTTTTTTTCTTGGGTAGTCTCAGGGAATACCCCCTAAATTTAGTCGCCCAAATGTCAAGGAAGGGGTATTCCTCTGAAGAGGCCTACAGGATTCTGACCCAGTCGGATGAGGAATGGGAACCCTCATCTGACGAATCTAGCGGGTCAGAATACGAACCTGTAGAAAGCAGTGGCAGTCTGACCCAAAGTTCGGGCGAGGAGGTTGAGGTCCCTGATACCACCAGGCATACCCGGCCCCGTGTCGCTAGACCGCAGGTAGCGCAGGATCAGTTTCAAGGGCAGCAGAGTGGGGCTGGCGCTGCCGGATTACATTGTGAGGCATACACCAGCAGCGCAGCCCGTCCTGGACCTTCTACCAGCACTGCCGTACAACATGGTGAAGTGGCGAGCACCAGAAGGGCAGTTGAAGCTGGTACGGTGGCACGTGCAGTAATTCCCCCGTTGCAGCCACCGCGCAGACAGGCCCGTAGAGCCCCTAGAGTCCCTGAGGTGCTGGCAAATCCTGATTGGCTTTCCCCATCTTCAGCCGCACCAGTAGTTCCCCTTTTCACCGCCCAGTCAGGAGTTCGGGTGGAGACAGCTCAGATCGGATCGGGCGCTGGGGTTTTTGAGCTGTTCTTCACTGCGGAGCTCTATGACTTAGTCGTGGCAGAAACAAATCGGTATGCCACTCAATTTATAAACGCCAACCCGGGAAGCTTCTATGCCCAGCCTTTCCGGTGGAAACCAGTCCAAGTTTCCGAATTTAGAACTTTTCTGGGCCTTCTCCTCAACATGGGCATTACAAAAAAGCATGAAATGCGGTCATATTGGTCCACAAACCCAATTCATCACATGCCCATGTACTCTGCTGCCATGTCCAGGACACGTTTTGAGACCATCCTGCGTTTCCTGCACTTTAGCGACAACACCACCTCCCGTCCCAGAGGCCACCCAGCTTTTGACCGGCTCCACAAAATTCGGCCCCTCATAGACCATTTCAACCAGAAATTTGCAGATTTGTATAACCCTGCACAAAACATCTGCGTAGACGAGTCCCTTGTACATTTCACCGGGCGCCTTGGCTTCAAACTGTACATCCCAAGCAAGCGTGCCCGGTATGGGGTCAAATTGTATAAGCTCTGTGAAAGGGCCACAGGCTATACGCACAAATTTCGGATCTATGAGGGAAAAGATCAGACCCTGGAGCCGGTCGGTTGCCCTGATTACCTGGGGAGCAGTGGGAAGATAGTCTGGGACTTGGTGTCACACTTATTCGGCAACTTATGTGGACAACTTTTACACAAGTGTGGCCCTCTTCAAGCATTTGTTCCTAGAACAGATTGGCTGCTGTGGCACCGTGCGACCTAGTCGCCGGGGCTTCCCCCAACGGCTCGTTACCACCCGACTTGCAAGGGGGCAGAGGGCTGCATTGAGAACTGCTCGCGGTGAAATGGAGAGACAAGCGTGACGTTTACATGCTCTCCTCCATTCACGCAGACACGACAATACAAATTGAACGGGCAACCAGTGTCGTTGAAAAGCCCCTCTCAGTCCACGACTATAACCTCCACATGGGAGGGGTGGACTTCAATGACCAGATGTTGGCCCCGTATTTGATTTTCCGACGCACCAGACGCTGGTATAAAAAGGTGTCTGTATATTTATTTCAATTGGCTGCCTATAATAGTTATGTTCTCTACAGTAAGGCTGGGAGAACAGGATCCTTCCTCAAATTTCAGGAAGAGATCATTTTATTTATATGCCTAGGGGAGTGTTTCCGGAAGTACCACACTCAGGTACACTTAGGGACATAGGGACAGCACGACACAGGTAGTTTATCCACTCAGGCTCTAGGGTCTCTCAGAATACTAGGTTTTGAGAGACCCTAACACATAGAGATGGTGCTGGTGTGCTACTGCAGAAGTGTGAAACGGTAGAAACCTCTCCTTTCACTTGGGATAACGTGCATAATGTACTTCGCACCATCTCTGTGTGATTTACACTTTAAACATTGTCCCATGGGAAAGGAGAGGTTTCTGCTAGGAAAATAAAGAGTGATATGGTTAAAGAAAAAAAAATGAAACAGGTAGCAAGAAAAAAAAATCTTGAGTTAGTTCAGGTTTTAAAAGTTCAGTTTATTTTTCATGTTCAGGTTTTATTCATGTTTTATAAAGTTTGCAACGTTCAAGTCATGTGCCTGCTGCCTGTTTTTTCTTTTTTTTTCTCCCCCTAACCACCCTTTATTTTCCAGGTACACCAACGGACCAACCGATGAAAACGCCGCAGCACTGATGTGAATTCTGAGAGAAGCATTGCGCTGCTGTCAGAAGACACGTGAAGTCGGTGTATGCGGTGCTGCAAGACGAGATTTCTCCTCTGCAGGACAGGTACGTTTGCCCTGGCATGTGAGCTGAGGAGAGGTGTTGGAGTTCATATGCTTTGGCAAACACTTTGTATCAAAAAATCTGGCAAAGATGTCTTCCTCCACAACAATCGATTGATCGATGTGAATGGAGAAATCACGTTTGCCAGGACATAGGAGCTGAGTGGGTATGGATGTTTGGGCGGAGCCCCTATGTCCTGGCAATCGCCAGGCCCCTCTTTTTTTCTTGCATATTTTTTGGCAGAGATTTTTTCATCCACATCGATCGATGCGAATGAGGAAATCTGTGCCATTCATTTTTTCTTTCAGCCCAGAGGCTGAACGGAAAAAAAATCTCATTACCCGTATGCTCCATATAAGGAGAATAGCAGAAACTCCTAATGCTGGCCATACATGTAATGATTGCGGAGACCCTCAAATGCCAGAGCAGTACAAAAACCTCACATGTGACCCCATTTTGGAAAGAAGACACCCCAAGGTATTCGCTGAGGGGCATATTGAGTCCATTAAAGATTTAATTTTTGTCACAAGTTAATGGAAAGGGAGACTTTGTAAGAAAAAAAAAAAAAAAAATCAAATTCCGCTAACTTGTGCCAAAAAAAAAAATCTTCTATGAACTTACCATGCCCCTCACAGAATAACCTGGGGTGTCTTCTTTCTAAAATGGGGTCACATGTGGGGTATTTATACTGCCCTGGCATTTTAGGGGCCCTAAAGCGTGAGAAGAAAAATGCGTAAAAATGCCATCCTAAAAGGTACTCATTGGAATTGGGGCCCCTTTGTGCATCTTGGCTGCAAAAAAGTGTCACTCATGTGGTATCGCCGTACTCGGGAGAAGTAGGGCAATGTGTTTTGGGGTATATTTTTACATATACCCATGCTGGGTGAGAGAAATATCTCTGTAAATGGACAACTTTGTATAAAAAAAATGGAAAAAGTTGTCATTTACAGAGATCACTTTCACACCCAGTATGGGTATATGTAAAAATACACCCCAAAACACATTGCCCTACTTCTGCCGAGTACGGCGATACCGCATGTGTGGCATTTTTTCGCAGCCAAGATGCGCAAAGGGGCCCTAAATCCAATGAGTACCTTTAGGATTTCACAGGGCATTTTTACGCGTTTGGATTCCAAACTGCTTCTGACGTTTAGGGGCCCCTAAAATGCCAGGGCAGTAAAAATACCACACAAGTGACCCCATTTTAGAAAGAAGACACCCCAAGGTATTCTGTGAGGGGTATGGTGAGTTCATGTAAAAAAAAAAAATTTGTCACAAGTTAGTGGATAATGAGAATTTGTAAAAAAAAATAAATAAATAATTTCCATTTCCGCTAACTTGTGACAAAAAATAAAAACTTCCATGAACTCACTATGCCCATCAGCGAATACCTTAGAGCAGGCATGCTCAACCTGCAGCCCTCCAGCTGTTGCAAAACTACAACTCCCATCATTCCCTGACAGCCTACAGCTATCATCCTACAGAAGGGCATCGTGGGAGTTGTAGTTTTACAACTGCTGGAGGGCCGCAGGTTGAGCATCCCTGCCTTAGAGTGTCTACTTTCCGAAATGGGGTCACTTGTGGGGTATTTATACTGCCCTGGCATTTTAGGGGCCCCTAAAGCGTGAGAAGGAGTTTGGAATCCAAATGCGTAAAAATGCCCTGTGAAATCCTAAAGGTACTCATTGGTTTTAGGGCCCCTTTGCGCATCTTGGCTGCAAAAAAGTGTCACACATGTAGTATCGCCGTACTTAGGAGAAGTAGGGAAATGTGTTTTGGGTTGTATTTTTACATATACCCATGCTGGGTGAGAGAAATATCTCTGTAAATTGACAACTTTGTATAAAAAAATGGAAAAAGTTGTCTTTTATAGTGATATTTCTCACACCCAGTATGGGTATATGTAAAAATACACCCCAAAACACATTGCCCTACTTCTCCTGAGTACGGCGATACCACATGTGTGGCACTTTTTTGCAGCCAAGATGCGCAAAGGGGCCCTAAATCCAATGAGTACCTTTAGGATTTCACAGGACATTTTTACTCATATGGATTCCAAACCGCTTCTCATGCTTTAGGGGCCCCTAAAATGCCAGGGCAGTAAAAATACCCCACAAGTGACCCCATTTTAGAAAGTAGACACCCCAAGGTATTCCGTGAGGGGTATGGTAAGTTCATGTAAAATTTTATTTTTTTGTCACAAGTTAGTGGAATATGAGACTTTGTAAAAAAAAAAAAAATCAATTTCCGCTAACTTGTGACAGAAAATAAAAACTTCCATGAACTCACTATGCCCATCAGTAAATACCTTAGGGTGTCTACTTTCCGGAATGGGGTCACTTGTGGGTATTTTTACTGCTCAGACATTTTAGGGCCCCTAAAGCGTGAGAAGTAGTTTGGAATTCAAATGCGAAAATTGCCCTGTGAAATCCTAAAGGTACTCATTGGTTTTAGGGCCCTTGCGCATCTTGGCTGCAAAAGTGTCACACATGTGGTATCGCCGAACTCAGGAGAAGTAGGGCAATGACTTTTGGGGTGTATTTTTATATATACCCATACTGTGTGTGAGAAATATTGCTGTAAACGACAACTTTTAAATTTTCTTATACAAAGTTGTCGATTTACAGTGATATTTCTTTCACTCCAACATGGGTATATGTAAAAATACACCCCAAAACACATTGCCCTACTTCTCCTGAGTACGGCGATACCACATGAGTGACACTTTTGCAGCCAAGATGCGCAAAGGGGCCCTAAAACCAATGAGTACCTTTAGGATTTCACAGGGCATTTTTAAGCATTTGGGTTCTCACGCTTTAGGGGCCCCTAAAATGCCAGGGCAGTAAAAATACCCCACAAGTGACCCCATTTCGGAAAGTAGACACCCTAAGGTATTCGCTGATGGGCATAGTGAGTTCATGTAAGTTTTTATTTTTTGTCACAAGTTTGCTGAAAATGACATTTTTTGAAAAAAAAAAACAAAAAAAACATTTCCGCTAACTTGTGACAAAAAATAAAAACTTCCATGAACTTACTATGCCCCTCAGTGACTACCTTAGGGTGTCTACTTTCCGAAATGGGGTCATTTATGGGGTGTTTCTACTGTGTGGGCATTGTAGTATGTCAGGAAACAGGACAGGTTCTCAGAAAGTCAAAGTGCGGAAATTCATTTAGCAACATCAATAATCTATGAGATTTATTGTCAGCCTTCTGAAAGGACTTTAACAAGCCTGGTCCGGATGACCTCTGCATCATCTTCCTTATTGCAACTATTTCAGAGCAGTCTTATGGTTGGACAATATGCACTCCAGTTCTGTACCATCTCCCCAGAGCTCTTCTGGAATAACGAGGCCCTGGTGCCAGCTTTTGGGGAGGATCTTGCTGGATGCAATAAGGATGAATTGGCAGACTGGAACCCTCCAACTACCCTGGACAATCTGATCTCATTGGCTACATGGATCAATCTGCATTTCAGGGAACAACTTAAACAGATGAACACTACTTTTGGTACCTTTCATCCGGAAGCTCTTGCTTTCCAACCCCTCTTCCTCTGCTGTGGATCCCATGCAGCTGGACAGTATGAAACTGAGGAGGAGTGCCAGCATAGACATAGCCATCATTTATGTCTATATAGTGGTGGAAAAGTTCTCTATGTTAGGACCTGTCTTATGAAGGAAATTCCATTGCCTAGGGCCAATTGTAGAGATTACCCTGGGTGAAGATAATCTCTCCCTGAAATTAATTTATTAGGTAGTTTTGACCTGGAGCGGTATTCAGCTTATTGACCAGATTCCTGGATTCCTAATCGACAACTTCCTACATCCAAGTTTAGTGACCTGGTACCATATACCAGTACGTTCGGAGAAGTTTTTGGTGGTGGCTTTCATCAATGGAGTGCCTTTTCCAGAATCTATCCAGTACACCACTGTGATAGACCTCCAAGTAGGAGTTCTACATACCGAGGAGATCTCCTTTTATATTTTGCCTGAAGCAACCAGTTTTTTGTTGCTAGGAGTACCCTAGCTCCAAAGTGCACCTGTGATGGATTGAGACAATAGACAGATTTTCCGTTGGGGACGAAAGTGTCCCCAAGTCATAAAAATTTACTCTGCTAATGGCTAATAACAGACAGAACAAGAGAGCTCCAGACAGAACCGCAGGTACTACTGACCAGAGCGTGCTCTGAAAGGGCCAGGTAGTGAAAACATCATTACACTTGGTCCTGTCATTCAAAGTGGAGGGGGTGCCACAGTTGCAGAGAGAGCAGAGCCTCTAGGTGTAACGGCAAAGCCCCTGTTGCTTCTAGAGGCTCGTTTGCATATATTAAAGCATCATTTTTCTCAGCAAAGCTGGCACATATGAACATGGGATCAACACAGATGTCTTCAGCTGCCAAGAGGACATGCAACAGGTCAGCCAGTTTCATAGGTACAAATCTGCTGACAGATGCTCTTAATTTTCCGGTTTATAGATTATTGTTTCCAATCTGTGTGTTGTAGTATCATGCCCCATTGTTCAGGGTATGATGTTCTTCTTTTGTTCTTCTCTCTTCCAAGTGTTAAGCTGATAGTGGAGCAGTAGTGACTAGTGAGCAGGAACCTCTGCTCCACCGATCCTCTCAGTCACATACAGTCCAGCAGCAGCAGTGCCGAAAACTATCTGTACTGATTGAGGTGATTATATTTTATACATTGACTGGGGTGATAACATATGGACTGAAATGCTAATTTATGGACTGTCACTGAGGTGATAATATAAAGACTGAGATGATAATATACAGACTGAGGTGATAATATATGGGCTGAGATGATAATATACAGACTGATGTGATTATGTATGGACTGATGTGATTATATACGGACTGAGGTGATACTATTCAGAATGAGGTGATTATATAATGTCTGAGGTTATAATATACAGACTGAGATGATAATATACAGACTGAGATGATAATATACAGACTAAGGTGATTATATATGGACTGAGGTGATAATATACATGGTGGCCCAAGTTAAATAGTCATTATCCAACATTAAATAAATAAATAGTGATGTCGCGAACATAAAATTTTCAGTTCGCGAACAGCGAACGCGAACTTCCGCAAATGTTCGCGAACTGGCGAACCGGGCGAACCGCCATAGACTTCAATAGACAGGCGAATTTTAAAACCCACATGGACTCTTTCTGGCCACAATAGTGATGAGAAAGTTGTTTCAAGGGGTCTAACACCTGGACTGTGGCATGCCGTAGGGGGATCTATGGCAAAACTCCCATGGAAAATTACGTAGTGGACGCAGAGTCGGGTTTTAATCCATAAAGGGCATAAATCAAATAACATTCCTAAATTGTTTGGAATAACGTGCTTTAAAACATCCAGTGTGTGTATACGATCAGGTATGATGTTGTATCGATCAGGTAGTGTAAGGGTTACGCCCGCATCACAGACATTGACAGACCAAACTCCCCTTTTAATGCACCGCAAACAGTTCATTTGCACAACTGCAAACTCCCCATTTGCACAAGGTTGGATACCAAGCTAGCCACGTCCCGGTGATGTCATTGAAGGTTTCTTCCTCCACCCAGCCACGTACAACACCAAGGGTCCCCGAAGGTCAATTGAATTGATTTTTCGAGACGGGAGATGGTTAAAAACGCTGGCTCCCTCCCCTTTGTTTTTATCCACGGTCACTGCGTCTGCGCCGTGCAATTTACTGTCACACCCGATATGAGTGGTATTTTCTGTAGTACTATTCTCATCAGTTTAATCCCTCTAACGTCCCCGACTCCCCAATCTGGGGGCCATTTATTAAATAGATTTTTCGAACGGGGAGATGGTTAAAAAACGCTGGCTCCCTCCACTCTGTTTTAATCCACGGTGACTGCGTCTGCGCCGTGCAATTTACTGTCACACCCGATATGAGTGGTATTTTCTGTAGTACTATTCTCATCAGTTTAATCCCTCTAACGTCCCCAATCTGGGTGCCATTTATTGAATAGATTTTTCGAGACGGGAGATGGTTAAAAAACCCTGGCTCCCTCCACTCTGTTTTAAACCACGGTGACTGCGTCTGCGCCGTGCAATTTACTGTCACACCCGATATGAGTGGTATTTTCTGTAGTACTATTCTCATCAGTTTAATCCCTCTAACGTCCCCAATCTGGGGGCCATTTATTGAATAGATTTTTCGAACGGGGAGATGGTTAAAAAAACGCTGGCTCCCTCCACTCTGTTTTAAACCACGGTGACTGCGTCTGCGCCGTGCAATTTACTGTCACACCCGATATGAGTGGTATTTTCTGTAGTACTATTCTCATCAGTTTAATCCCTCTAACGTCCCCAATCTGGGGGCCATTTATTGAATAGATTTTTCGAACGGGAGATGGTTAAAAAACGCTGGCTCCCTCCACTCTGTTTTAAACCACGGTGACTGCGTCTGCGCCGTGCAATTTACTGTCACACCCGATATGAGTGGTATTTTCTGTAGTACTATTCTCATCAGTTTAATCCCTCTAACGTCCCCAATCTGGGTGCCATTTATTGAATAGATTTTTCGAACGGGAGATGGTTAAAAAACCCTGGCTCCCTCCACTCTGTTTTAAACCACGGTGACTGCGTCTGCGCCGTGCAATTTACTGTCACACCCGATATGAGTGGTATTTTCTGTAGTACTATTCTCATCAGTTTAATCCCTCTAACGTCCCCAATCTGGGTGCCATTTATTGAATAGATTTTTCGAACGGGGAGATGGTTAAAAAAACCTGGCTCCCTCCACTCTGTTTTAAACCACGGTGACTGCGTCTGCGCCGTGCAATTTACTGTCACACCCGATATGAGTGGTATTTTCTGTAGTACTATTCTCATCAGTTTAATCCCTCTAACGTCCCCAATCTGGGGGCCATTTATTGAATAGATTTTTCGAACGGGGAGATGGTTAAAAACGCTGGCTCCCTCCACTCTGTTTTAAACCACGGTGACTGCGTCTGCGCCGTGCAATTTACTGTCACACCCGATATGAGTGGTATTTTCTGTAGTACTATTCTCATCAGTTTAATCCCTCTAACGTCCCCGACTCCCCAATCTGGGGGCCATTTATTAAATAGATTTTTTGAACGGGAGATGGTTAAAAAACGCTGGCTCCCTCCACCGATATGAGTGGTATTTTCTGTAGTATTATTCTCATCAGTTTAATCCCTGTTACGTCCCATATCAGGAATTGCCTTTTATGAAAAAAATTTAGGCCGGGTACCTTCGACTGCCTTCACAGTGACAGACCAAACTCTCATACACTAAACTGAATTGATTTCAGGAACCGGGAGATGGAAAAAGCAGCTTGGTCGGTCCTCTTACTCCCAAATTGGGGCACTGCGCGTGCACAGAGCAATGTGCTGTGACACCCTATATGAGTGGTGTCTTAACTAGTACTATTGCTATCAGTTTAATCCCTGTTACGGACCCTATCCGGTCGAATTGATTAACCATTGTCGAATCCCCATTGACATCCCCCTTATAAGCTGTGTAAAGCATATTTTTTAGTTTGGTTTTGAACTGCTGCATCCTTTCCGACTTTTGGTAATTTGGTAACATTTCTGCCACTTTCTGCTTATACCGGGGTCTAGTAGCGTGGCCACCCGATCGCTTTTGGTCTGACCATAATGAAGCAACGGCCTTATCATCTGGGGTGTGGCAACATTGCCAACACACTTATAGAGGTGATGATGATTGCTTCATTGTGATACGTAAGCCCCTTCACCACAACAAGGTAACGATCACGAAGGGGAATTGACACTTGTATGTGCCTTTTTTTTGGTTTGTTTTTGCAGCCACAGTGCTGCACCATAGGACAGAAAAATTAGGCATGTACACATGCCTGAAAAATAATGGCACTGTTGCAGCCGCTATTGTAGCAGCGGCAGGAAAAATTGATGTTTTCCAGGCAGAAAAGTGACTAAAACATTGCGGCTTGAACCCTAGTTGGTGGTGGAGAATTCACGAAAGTCATCCGGTATGCAGACATTAAATACAGCAGCGTGGGGACCATTTTGAGGCCAAGGCATGTAATCAGGCCTTTTGTTAGTCAAACGTATCCCCCACTGTCAGTCCCTTCGGGATCCATGCCTCATTCATCTTTATGAAGGTGAGGTAATCAACACTTTTTGACCGAGGCGACTTCTCTTGTCAGTGACAATGCCTCCTGCTGCACTGAAGGTCCTTTCTGACAGGACACTTGAAGCAGGGCAGGCCAGAAGTTCTATCGCGAACTGGGATAGCTCAGGCCACAGGTCAAGCCTGCACACCCAGTAGTGAAGGGGTTCATTGCTCCTCAGAGTGTCGATATCTGCTGTTAAGGCGAGGTAGTCTGCTACCTGTCGGTCGAGTCGTTCTCTAAGGCTGGATCCCGAAGGGCTGTGGCGATGAGTAGGACTGAAAAAGCTCCGCATGTCCTCCATCAACAACACATCTGTAAATCGTCCAGTCCTTGCCGCCGTGGTAGGAGGAGGATTACACTCACCTCTTCCCCTGTTAGATTCCCGTTGTGCTGTGACATCCCCCTTATAAGCTGTGTAAAGCATATTTTTAGTTTGGTTTTGAACTGCTGCATCCTTTCCGACTTTCGGTAATTTGGTAACATTTCTGCCACTTTCTGCTTATACCGGGGTCTAGTAGCGTGGTCACCCAGTACAGATCGTTCTCCTTTATCCTTTTTATACGTGGGTCCCTCAACAGACATGACAGCATGAAAGACCCCATTTGAACAAGGTTGGATGCAGAGCTACTCATTTCCCGTTCCTCGTCCTCACTGATGTCATTGACGGTCTGTTCTTCCCCCAGCCACGTACAACACCATGGGTCCCAGATAGGTGACAACAACGAGCACCCTGGGGTGCCTGCTGTGGTTGGTCTTCCTCCTCCTCAAAGCCGCCACATTCCTCCTCTGACTCCTCTTCCTCATACTCCTCTTCCAGCGTTGCTGCAGGTCCGACAAGCGATGATGACAAGGCTGTTTCTGGTGGTGATGGTGACCACAACTCTTCCTCTTCCTCTTCACGCTCATCTACAGCCTGATCCAGAACTCTTCGCAGGGCACGCTCAGGAAGAAAACAAATGGGATGAGGTCGCTGATGGTGCCTTCGGTGCGACTGACTAGGTTTGTCACCTCCTCAAAAGGGCGCATAAGCCTACAGGCATTGCGCATGAGTGTCCAGTAACGTGGCAAAAGATTCCCAGCTCCGCAAAGGCTGTCCTAGCACCCGGTCATACAAATACTCGTTGACGGCTTTTTCTTGTTGGAGCAGGCGGTCGAACATTAGGAGTGTTGAATTCCAACGTGTCGGGCTGTCGCATATCAAGCGCCTCACTGGCATGTTGTTTCGCCGCTGAATATCGGAAAAGTGCGCCATGGCCGTGTAGGAACGCCTGAAATGGCCACACACCTTCCTGGCCTGCTTGAGGACGTCCTGTAAGCCTGGGTACTTAGACACAAAACGTTGTACGATGAGATTCAACACATGTGCCATGCACGGCACATGTGACAACTACCCAAATTTAATGCCGCCAACAGATTGCTTCCATTGTCACACACCACTTTGCCGATCTCCAGTTGGTGCGGGGTCAGCCACTGATCCACCTGTGCGTTCAGGGCGGACAGGAGTGCTGGTCCTGTGTGGCTCTCTGCTTTCAGGCAAGTCAACCCCAAGATAGCGTGACACTGTCGTATCCGGGATGTGGAATAGCCCCTGGGGAGCTGGGGGAATCAGTTGATGTGCAGCCAGACGCCGCAGCAGAAGAGGACTCAGCCGAGGAGGATATTGAAGAGGATGGGTAGGAGTAGAGGAGGTGGCAGTAGGTCTGCCTGCAAGTCGTGGTGGTGTCACCAACTCCGCTGCGGAGCCACGCATTCCATGCTTGTCAGCCGTCAGCAGGTTGACCCAATGCGCAGTATACGTGATATACCTGCCCTGACCGTGCTTTGCAGACCAGGTATCAGTGGTCAGATGGACCCTTGCCCCAACACTGTATGCCAGAGATGCCATGACTTCCTTTTCAATGACATGGTAGAGGTTTGGGATTGCCTTTTTGAAAAAAATTTCGTCCGGGTACCTTCCACTGTGGTGTCCCAATAGCGACAAATTTTTGAAGGCCTCAGACTCTACCAGCTGGTATGGTAAAAGCTGGCGGGCTAAGAGTTCCGTCAAGCCAGCTGTCAGTCGCCGGGCAAGGGGTGACTTTGTGACATTGGCTTCTTATGCTCAAACATGTCCTTGACAGACACCTGACTGTGGGCAGATGAGCAGGAACTGCTGAAGGTGAGAGATGGAGTGGCGGGTGGTTGAGAGGGGGCAGGGAGGACAGCAGTGGTTGGCGTGGCTGAAGATGCTGGACCAGGAGGAGCATGGTGGCTTTGAGTTTGTGTGCTGCTTGTACTCATGTGTTGATCCCATAGGCGTTTGTGATGTGAGATCATGTGCCTTCGCAAAGCAGTTGTACCAAGGTGGGTGTTGGACTTCCCACGACTCAGTTTCTTTTGGCTGGAGTTGCAAATGGCATTGCTTTTATCAGAGGCAGACACACAAAAAAATGCCACACTGCTGAGCTTTGCAATGACGGCATTCTAGTGGTGGCAACAGCATGCGTTGACTGGCGTGCTGTCTGGCTGACCCCAGGTGCCGATACATGCTGTCTGACTGTGCCACTAACTCCTTGCGACGACCTCCCCTGCTTCCAACTCGTCTCCTCATTCTCTCTGTCTCCCCTTCAGAACTTTCCCCCTCTTCTTCTCTTCGAGCAGGCACCCACGTGGCATCCGTGGACACATCGTCATCATCAACCGCTTCACTTGTATCTGACACCTCAGCAAAGGAAGCAGCAGCGGAGTACAACATCATCATCATCATCATCACACTGTACGTCCATGTGTGTAATCCTGCCTGACTGAGACATATCCCCGTAATCTACATCATCTGGCAATAATGGTTGCGCATCACTAATTGCATCCAACTGATGTGTAAATAACTCCTCTGACGGATCAAGTGAAGCGGCTGTGGTGGCTGTGGTGGTAGTGGTGGTGGTGGCGACGGGCGGGTGCGTGGTAACTTGAGGCAGGTGACCGAAGCTGAGCTGGAGGAGGATGGTGCGTCAAGGTTCTTAGCGGAAGCTGTTGAAGATTGGGTGTCCTGTCTAAGCCAGTCAACTACGTCCTCTGAATTTTTCGGGTTCAGGGTGCGTGGCCTCTGAAAACTGGGCATTATTCAGGGACAGTGGAAATCACAGCACCACGACCACGACGGCCCCTGCGAGTCTGGCCTGCCTCTGCCTGTCATTTTTTTTAGATAAGTGGTACTACGCGTGCTAGGTACTGTGCCACCCGGTATGAGTGGTTGGCACTGGCAGTGGGCACACTACAGTCTGTGGAAGTGGGCCTGACACACACTGGCAGCAGGCAAGCAACTGAATTTAGACTACTGTCTAAAAATTAAATGCCTTATTTATCGGCAAGCTACTGTGCCACCCGGTATCAGTGGTTGGCACTGGCAGTGGGCACACTACAGTCAGTGGAAGCGGGCCTGACACACACTGGCAGCAGGCAAGCAGCTGAATTTAGACTACTGTCTAAAAATTAAATGCCTTATTTATCGGCAAGCTACTGTGCCACCCGGTATCAGTGGTTGGCACTGGCAGTGGGCACACTACAGTCAGTGGAAGCGGGCCTGACACACACTGGCAGCAGGCAAGCAACTGAATTTAGACTACTGTCTAAAAATTAAATGCCTTATTTATCGGCAAGCTACTGTGCCACCCGGTATCAGTGGTTGGCACTGGCAGTGGGCACACTACAGTCAGTGGAAGCGGGCCTGACACACACTAGCAGCAGGCAAGCAGCTGAAATTACACTAAAGTGTAAAAATTAAATGCCTTTTTATGCAAGTCCTGTGCCAGCCGGTATGAGTGGTGGGCACTGGCAGTGGGCACACTACAGTCAGTGGAAGTCAGCCTGACACACACTGGCAGGCAACTAACCTTAGATTAAAGTGTAAAAATTAAGTGCCTATTTTTAAGCAAAGTCCTGTGCCACTCGGGATGACAGGGGTGGGCACTGGCAGTGGGCACACTACAGTCAGTTGAAGTCGGGCCTGACACACACTAGCAGCAGGCAAGCAGCTGAAATTACACTAAAGTGTAAAAATTAAATGCCTTTTTATGCAAGTCCTGTGCCAGCCGGTATGAGTGGTGGGCACTGGCAGTGGGCACACTACAGTCAGTGGAAGTCAGCCTGACACACACTGGCAGGCAACTAACCTTAGATTAAAGTGTAAAAATTAAGTGCCTTTTTTTAAGCAAAGTCCTGTGCCACACGGGATGACAGGGGTGGGCACTGGCAGTGGGCACACTACAGTCAGTTGAAGTCGGCCTGACACACACTAGCAGCAGGCAAGCAGCTGAAATTACACTAAAGTGTAAAAATTAAATGCCTTTTTATGCAAAGTCCTGTGCCAGCCGGTATGAGTGGTGGGCACTGGCAGTGGGCACACTACAGTCAGTGGAAGTCAGCCTGACACACACTGGCAGGCAACTAACCTTAGATTAAAGTGTAAAAATTAAGTGCCTTTTTTTAAGCAAAGTCCTGTGCCACACGGGATGACAGGGGTGGGCACTGGCAGTGGGCACACTACAGTCAGTTGAAGTCGGCCTGACACACACTAGCAGCAGGCAAGCAGCTGAAATTACACTAAAGTGTAAAAATTAAATGCCTTTTTATGCAAAGTCCTGTGCCAGCCGGTATGAGTGGTGGGCACTGGCAGTGGGCACACTACAGTCAGTGGAAGTCAGCCTGACACACACTGGCAGGCAACTAACCTTAGATTAAAGTGTAAAAATTAAGTGCCTATTTTTAAGCAAAGTCCTGTGCCACTCGGGATGACAGGGGTGGGCACTGGCAGTGGGCACACTACAGTCAGTTGAAGTCGGCCTGACACACACTAGCAGCAGGCAAGCAGCTGAAATTACACTAAAGTGTAAAAATTAAATGCCTTTTTATGCAAAGTCCTGTGCCAGCCGGTATGAGTGGTGGGCACTGGCAGTGGGCACACTACAGTCAGTGGAAGTCAGCCTGACACACACTGGCAGGCAACTAACCTTAGATTAAAGTGTAAAAATTAAGTGCCTTTTTTTAAGCAAAGTCCTGTGCCACACGGGATGACAGGGGTGGGCACTGGCAGTGGGCACACTACAGTCAGTTGAAGTCGGCCTGACACACACTAGCAGCAGGCAAGCAGCTGAAATTACACTAAAGTGTAAAAATTAAATGCCTTTTTATGCAAAGTCCTGTGCCAGCCGGTATGAGTGGTGGGCACTGGCAGTGGGCACACTACAGTCAGTGGAAGTCAGCCTGACACACACTGGCAGGCAACTAACCTTAGATTAAAGTGTAAAAATTAAGTGCCTTTTTTTAAGCAAAGTCCTGTGCCACACGGGATGACAGGGGTGGGCACTGGCAGTGGGCACACTACAGTCAGTTGAAGTCGGCCTGACACACACTAGCAGCAGGCAAGCAGCTGAAATTACACTAAAGTGTAAAAATTAAATGCCTTTTATGCAAAGTCCTGTGCCAGCCGGTATGAGTGGTGGGCACTGGCAGTGGGCACACTACAGTCAGTGGAAGTCAGCCTGACACACACTGGCAGGCAACTAACCTTAGATTAAAGTGTAAAAATTAAGTGCCTATTTTTAAGCAAAGTCCTGTGCCACACGGGATGACAGGGGTGGGCACTGGCAGTGGGCACACTACAGTCAGTTGAAGTCGGCCTGACACACACTAGCAGCAGGCAAGCAGCTGAAATTACACTAAAGTGTAAAAATTAAATGCCTTTTTAAGCAAAGTCCTGTGCCAGCCGGTATGAGTGGTGGGCACTGGCAGTGGGCACACTACAGTCAGTGGAAGTCAGCCTGACACACACTGGCAGGCAACTAACCTTAGATTAAAGTGTAAAAATTAAGTGCCTTTTTTTAAGCAAAGTCCTGTGCCACACGGGATGACAGGGGTGGGCACTGGCAGTGGGCACACTACAGTCAGTTGAAGTCGGCCTGACACACACTAGCAGCAGGCAAGCAGCTGAAATTACACTAAAGTGTAAAAATTAAATGCCTTTTTAAGCAAAGTCCTGTGCCAGCCGGTATGAGTGGTGGGCACTGGCAGTGGGCACACTACAGTCAGTGGAAGTCAGCCTGACACACACTGGCAGGCAACTAACCTTAGATTAAAGTGTAAAAATTAAGTGCCTTTTTTAAGCAAAGTCCTGTGCCACACGGAATGACAGGGGTGAGCACTGGCAGTGGGCACACTACAGTCTGTGGGCCTGCAGCTCCTCACACACAGGCAGGCCAGGCAACTGCAATATGTATATAAAGGAAAAAAAAAGCAGACTAATGTTGCAGCCCTAAAAGGGCTTTTGGGGTGCTGTCAGGACGCTGTCCTTACAGCAGAGATCAGATGAGTCTTTCAGGACTGGAGTGGACACTGAATTCACTAGCCTAGCTATCGATTTCCCAATTAAATCAGCAGCAATTACAGTCTCCCTCCTCTCACTAAGACTGCAGCTTCAGAATGAATCTAAAATGGATGCTGTTCAGGAGGTGGGAGGGTCTGGGAGGGAGGGTATGCTGCTGATTGGCTGGAATGTGTCTGCTGACTGTAAGGTACAGGGTCAAAGTTTGCTCAATGATGATGTATAGGGGGCGGACCGAACATCGCATATGTTCGCCCGGCAGAGGCGAACGCGAACAAGCTATGTTCGCCGGGAACTGTTCGCCGGCGGATAGTTCGGGCCATCTCTATAAATAAATGGTTGACTCGGTTTTCTACTTCGTTGCAAGTGACATCAGATACCCCCAGCCAGGAGTTGGTGGGTTCCTCTGACATGATGCTTAGTTGGCATGACCCGGGAACAAGCTCTGTGCCGCCACCTGTCCTCAACCTGCCTCTGTAATTTTCTGTTCCCTTAGCTCGAGAAATATTATATGGCGTCGGCTACACTTTTCAGCAAAAACAAGCTTCTAGAGGACAGTCAGCAGCTACTGCCCAGCCAAGATGTGGAGGAGAAATCTGCTGCTTCCTCTGGTAGGTGGGCAAGTAGTAATGATGAAAGTCGCGTGGGAGCTGGTGTTGTGAGCGGTTAGGAACGTGGCCCTGAGACTGGTGAAGGTGACGTACAGACAGTAGTGGATGATGATATGGCCGATCACATGTGGGAGCCGGGTGAAGAGGGGGCTTCATCATCATCAGGAGAAGAGGGTGGAAGATTGCGCGTGAGGAAATGGCTGAGCGGGCAGGGTGGTAGCATGGCCGTGAGTCAGCAGGGTGGCAGCAGTGGTCAGGAGCCAAACGTTTCTGGGGTAGACCGCACGCTAAGCAGGAGCCTACCTGTCTGGAAAGAAGTAGCAGTGCAGGGGTTCATGGAAGCAGCTGTAGCAGGCAGTCAGCACGGAGTGGTGGGGGGAAAATGCCATGCTCGGCAGTGCGATAATTTTTCATCAAGCCGTCAAGGGACGTCAGCATGGCCATTTGCAAAATCTGTGGGCAGAAGCTGAAGCGTGGCCAGGGTGCCAATGTTAGCACCCTGGCCCTGCATCAACATATGCAGTATCACCATAAAGTGGCCTGGGAAAACCATGGCGCTAATGTAGTAGTACAGCCTGAGGCAGCAACCGCTGCATCACCCAGTGGCCCGCACCCCTTTTCTGCTGTCAAGGCTCCACCACGTCAGCAGAAGGGGGCTGTGTTTCCTTCCCATCATCTACAGGTACTGATGCTCCTGCTCCTCCTCCTACTCTTTGTCACTCATTTCGTCAACAATTGATCCCAGAGGCGATTGAAAATAGACAACAGTATGCGTGCACTCATCCAAAGGCCCAGAAGCTGAATGTGCTCCTGGCCAAGTTGCTGGTACTACAGTCCCTCCCTTTCCATGTGGTGGACTCTGCACCTATCAGAGAACTGATGGCTTGTGCCGAGCCAAGGTGTAGAGTCCCAAGCCATCATTACTTCTCCAAAAAGACAGTACCAGCCCTGCATACGTATGTTGAACAGAAGATGGGCCAGTCCCTGAGCCTGTCGATATCTGCTAAACTTCACGGCAGCGCCAACATGTGGAGCTGTAACTACGGTCAAGGACAATATGGGTCCTTTATGGTTCCTGCCCAGCTACACCAGCAACTTGGCCAGGTGACGGCACTGCCGCCTCAACATTCCCAAGCTGTGGGTCTTGTGCCAATGTCCTCTGCTGCCTCCTCATCCTCCACCGTGTCCTCAGCCTCCACTGCAGGCACAATTCAGAGTGCTCCTCCAGCATACCGATTGTGCAGGGCATGGCACTTTCTGTGCCTAGTTTGCCTGGGCGAACGGAGGAACTACTCTACATCCTTCATCAAGAAATCAAATCCTGGCTGTCTCCTCAACAACTCAAAATCAGAATCATGGTCACTGACAATGGGAACAACATCGTGTCGCACTATATCAAGGAGAGCTGAGCCATGCGCCCTGCATGGCACACGTGTTCAATCTGGTTGTAAAGCGGTTCCTGAAGTCTTCCACCCATCTGCAAGACATCCTGAAAATGGCCAGGAAACTGTGCATGCACTTCAGCCACTCTTATACTGCAAAGCACACCCTTTTTGAGCTGCAAAGGCAGAATGGCATTCCCCAACATCGCGACACTTCCACCCATTTGAACGCCACCCTCTACATGTTAGACCAACTATATTAGCAGAGGAAGTCGATAAACAATTTCTTGATGATGCAGGCGGACAGGAGTACTCCCCTGTGTAACTTTGGTGTTAGCCAGTGGCAGCTCATGTGTGACACCTGCCGTTTGCTCAGGCCCTTTGAGGCCACTATATTTGTCAGTCGCCAGGACTACAGGATGAACAACTTCATTCCACTGCTTCATGTCCTTGAACAGATGCCGCTAAATCTGGCTGGCCAGGGAACACGACCTACATCTTACGGCCACCTGAGCCCTGTGGGGGCTGAACTGGAGGAGGAGGACATTCACGCACAAGCAATGTATACAGAAATGGGTGGTTTTTCTGCGCAAGTGATAGGAGAGAAGGAGCGATGAGGAAGACCAAGCAGATGACCCCGACACACCTCGGCAGTATGCAGTGGAGATGGAGGCAGGGAGTCCCTTCTAGTCTCTTGAGCAAATGGCCCAATGCATGCTCAGTTGCTTGCATAGTGACAGCTAAATTGTCACAATTCGGCAGAGGGATGACTACTGGCTCTCCACCATGTTAGACCCGCTACTGGCACATTTTCCTTGAACAAGCTTTCCTGCCCGGCCAGTAGTGTGGCATCAGAGCGGGTGTTTAGTGCGGCGGGGGGCATAGTTACCCTAAGGAGAACTCGCCTTTCCACCCAAAATGTGGAGAGACTGACTTTTGTTAAGATGAATCAGGTGTGGATCAGCCAGCATTTCCACATGCCAGTGCCTGATGCCTTAGACTAGATCATTCTGGGTCCCACACCCAAACTTTGTCAAAACAGACCTGTTTCTTCGGGCCACCTGCTTCAAAAACTATTCGAATGCTGCCACCGACCTGATGCCACACACCTGCTGCCATGTGCTCCTACTGCCACCCACTATCTTGTGCTGTTACTGCCACTGCTTTTGCCCCCCCCCCCCCACTCTGTGACTGGGCCACTGTGTTGACTCCTCATGCTGTTGCCACCTCCCCACTCTGTGACTGTGCCACTGTGTTGACTCCTCATGCTGTTGCCACCTCCCCACTCTGTGACTGTGCCACTGTGTTGACTCCTCATGCTGTTGCCACCTCCCCACTCTGTGACTGGGCCACTGTGTTGACTCCTCATGCTGTTGCCACCTCCCCACTCTTTGACTGGGCTACTGTGTTGACTCCTCATGCTGTTTCCACCCTCACCACTCTGTGACTGGGTCACTGTGTTGACTTCTCATACTGTTGCCACCTCACCACTAGTGATGAGCGGCAGGTGCCATAATTCTAGCAATCAAATAGGAGGGTTGAATGACTATAGAGACAGCTGTGTTTAATTCGCTATGTGATTATATTACTTAGCTTTTTTTAATAGAATAATTATATTACTTGATAATTATTATAATTATTCTATTTATTTAAAAAAAAATTATATAATCGCATAGCGAATTAAACACAGCTGTCTCTATAGTCAACCCTCCTATTTGATTGCTAGAATTAGCGAAGTTGAGCGATTTCAACGTAATTCTCAAATCCGACAGTACATTTTAGTATATGGAGAAGTTCCCATGGTGATGGGGACACTCCATGAGCATGGAAGTCGGCAGAAGCGGCAACGGGCACTGACTGGAGCAGCCAGGAAGCCAGGAATCCTCAGGACAGGTAAGAACTACTTTTGGGAAGTGGGAAAGAAAAAAATATAACTATAATAAAAATAATAAAAAAAACAAAAAAAAACGAATATTCGAAATAGCGAATTTATAGCGCTATATTCGAAATATTCGCGAATTAGCGAAGTGCCGATATTCGCAAAAAAAATTCGCTATTCGAATATTCGCGCTCAACACTACTCACCACTCTGTCACTGGACCACTGGGTTGACTCCTCATGCTGTTGCCACCCTCACCACTCTGTGACTGGGGCACTGTGTTGACTCCTCATGCTGTTGCCACCCTCAACACTCTGTGACTGGACCACTGTGTTACCTCCTCATGCTGGAGTGGGTGCAAAACACAGAAGAGATGCAAAGTTTCCAATCAAATGTCATCACTGTTTTGAATCCACTCCTGCTTTTTTTTGGCTTTAGCAATACTGATGGATTACCGAGCAAATGCTGATTGTGTGAAGGGGGATGCTCAGAAGACAGGATCCGTTTTTTTTCGGGTTGTTCTTATGACGCATAAGAAGAAGGGCAAAATAAACAGTGATGTCAACAGAGCCCTCCAGCTCAGCTGTTTTTACGTCCATAGGACGCACAGACAGCTGATTGTAATGGTGAAGCAGGGCCACCTGCTCCCCGCTTAACCATTCAATATTCTATCCAGCATGTAGAAGGGGCCCCCTGGCAACCTGTCTCTCACTATCTGACTTTAGTCTGTATCTACAATTGTGCCGCCTCCTTACAGCCGAGTCTTGATGTGGGCACTAGGGCAACGTCATGAAGAGTTTTAAATGAGCTCAGCCATGCCTGTGCTGAGCCACTTCACTGTGTTGGTAGGTAGCTCCGCCTCCCGTCTAGCGATGCTAGTAACTCTGCCCCATCTAGTGTTGCCCCGTTTCTCCACCCCCAGCTAGCGATGCCCGTAGCTCCGCCCCATCTAGTGATGGCGGTAGCTCCATCCCCTTCGGTAGCTCCGACCATGTCTGGTCCTCAGCTAGCTGTTCAGCACCTCTGGGTTGGTGCTGAACGTGTGAGGCCTACAGGAAGCCAAGAATTTAGAAGGAAGTGACGACTGGAGTCTGCCTGTGTGCCCACTGTCCCAGCCTGAGGCTGAACTTGACTTGGTATGTTATTTTTTCCCCCCACCCATTACCCCTGTCCCCCTCTGGCCCTCCTGTGACTGTCCCTGAGGGCGCATTCACACAACCGTGCCGTGTTTTGCTGTCCTGAGATCGCAATTCCGCAAAACACGGATGCCGCCCATGTGAGTTCCGCAATTTGCGAAACAGAAATGGCGGCCCATTATAGAAATGTCTATTCTAGGACATGCTGTATATTTTTGCGGGGTCGTGGAATGGAACAATGGATGCGAACAGCACACTGTGTGCTGTGTGCATCTTTTGCAGCCTCATTGAAATAAATGGGTCCGCATCCATTCTGCAAAATTGCAGAATGGATGCGGAACCACTCATGCGGTTATGTGAATGAGCCCTTACCCACACACTGTGAGGCTACATTCACAAGATCTAATGTAATTTGCGGTCCGCAGATCGGAAAGATATGGATGCGGTCCATGTGCAATCCGTATATTTTTGCAGACCCATTGACTAAAGTGGGTCTGCAGTCCGCATTTTGTAGATAAGTATAGGACGTCACATTTTCCATCTTGTACAGAACGGACATACAGATGCAGAAGGCACGTAGAAGTCATTTGCTTTCCGCATCCATATGTCTCGCAGAGGATAGAAAATGTGACATGTCCTATACTGGTCCGCAACGTGGAGGCCAGTTAATGGGTCTGCAGAAGAATGCAGATGGCACATGGACATCATCCGTAATTTGCAGATCACAAAATACATATGGGCACACGGTTGGTGTCTGTGCATTGCAGACTGCAATTTGCGGTCCACAGCACATGCTGAAGACCGCAAAAAAGAGGTCCTCAATCATGATTAAGGATCTTAAAACCATGATCCGTTGAAAAATAAAGAACATCGGTTTTATTGGAAGCTGGATTCTTTATCTTTTTTTTTTACTGTAAACATAATGTCTATGATTCACTGAAAAAGGTGCACCACAATGATAAGCAACTGACAATGCTGGCTAATCCCTCAAGCTGATGTTAAAAGCTGAGACTTTCGCCAACATATTCCAGTCAGGAACATATCGGAGCCCTTCTGCACCACGGTCAAGGTATCTCAGCTTTTAACATTAGCCTGACGGATTAGCCAGCATTGTTAGTTGCTTATCATTGTGGTCAGGGCTGGGACAAGGTCCACCACCAACAGAGGCTGAGCTGCCCAAGTGCGCCCCCCCCCCCCCAACTTGTGGAGTCTTTACTAAATACTGTTGTAATCACACATAAATATGCACAGTTTAATGTATCAGTGTGCGCACTGTTATGGAGGATCTGTGGATGACATTGTTATGGGGGGGATCTATGGTTGACACTGTTATGGGGCGGATCTATGGATGAAACTGTTATGGGGGGATCTATGGATGACACTGTTATGGGATAATCTGTGGATGACACTGTTATGGGGGATCTGTGGATGACACTGTTATGAAGGATCTGTGGATGACAATGCTATGGGGATCTGTGGATGACACACTTATGGGGATCTGTGGACGACACTGTTATGGGAGATCTATGGATGACAGTGTTATGGGGATCTATGGATGACAGTGTTATGGGGATCTATGGATGACACTGTTATGGAGGATCTGTGGATAGCACAATGTTATGGGGGTCTGTGGATTGCACTGTTATGGGGGATCTGTGGATGACACTGTTATGGGGGATCTGTGGAGGACACACTGTTATGGGGGATCTGTGGATGACAGTGCTATGGGGATCTGTGGATGACACACTGTTATGGGGATCTGTGGATGACACACTGTTATGGGGATCTCTGGATGACACACTGTTATGGGGGATCTCTGGATGACGCATTGTTATGGGGGGATCTGTGGATGGCACTGTTATGGATTGTGACTCACAATGGATATTGGGGGCCAGCAAATTACAAGGAAGGCGGGGGTGGGGGATGATTGATAACATACATATCTAAATGGCTGGGGGGGGGGGTGAGGGCTTGACTTGAGCCATCTACTGATCAGAGCATTAGAATAGCAGGAATAAATAACATCTTAATGTCTGGTGGGGTAGATGGGGGTAGGACATGGGCTGAAGGGGGAAGGGGGACTGGGTTAGATAATCTATACTGACATACATTTGACACACATACATACTGACATACATATGACACACACATACATACTGACATACATATGACACACACATATATACTGACATACAAATGACACACATATACATACTGACATACATATGACACACACATACATACTGACATACATATGACACACACATACATACTGACATACATATGACACACACATATATACAGACATACATATGACACACACATATATACTGACATACATATGACACACACATACATACTGACATACATATGACACACACATATATACTGACATACATATGACACACACATATATACTGACATACATATGACACACACATATATACTGACATACATATGACACAGACACATATATACTGACATACATATGACACACACATATATACTGACATACATATGACACACACACATATATACTGACATACATATGACACACACATATATACTGACATACATATGACACACACATATATACTGACATACATATGACACACACATATATACTGACATACATATGACACACACATACATACTGACATACATATGACACACACACACATACTGACATACATATGACACACACATATATACTGACATACATATGACACACACATATATACTGACATACATATGACACACACATATATACTGACATACATATGACACACACATACATACTGACATACATATGACACACACACACATACTGACATACATATGACACACACATATATACAGACATACATATGACACACACATATATGCTGACATACATATGACACACACATACATACTGACATACATATGACACACACATATATACAGACATACATATGACACACACATATATACTGACATACATATGACACAGACACATATATACTGACATACATATGACACACACATACATACTGACATACATATGACACACACATATATACTGACATACATATGACACACACACACATATATACTGACATACATATGACACACACACATATCTGACATACATATGACACACACATACATACTGACATACATATGACACACACATATATACTGACATACATATGACACAACACATATATACTGACATACATATGACACACATATATATACTGACATACATATGACACACATATATATACTGACATACATATGACACACACATACATACTGACATACATATGACACACACATACATACAGACATACATATGACACACACATACATACTGACATACATATGACACACACATATATACTGACATACATATGACACACACATATATACAGACATACATATGACACACACATATATACTGACATACATATGACACACACATATATACTGACATACATATGACACACACATATACTGACATACATATGACACAGACACATATATACTGACATACATATGACACACACATATATACTGACATACATATGACACACATATATATACTGACATACATATGACACACACATACATACTGACATACATATGACACACACATACATACTGACATACATATGACACACACATACATACTGACATACATATGACACACACATACATACTGACATACATATGACACACACATATATACAGACATACATATGACACACACATATATACTGACATACATATGACACACACATATATACTGACATACATATGACACACACACATATATACTGACATACATATGACACAGACACATATATACTGACATACATATGACACACACATATATACTGACATACATATGACACACACACATACTGACATACATATGACACACACACATATACTGACATACATATGACACACACATACATACTGACATACATATGACACACATACATATATACAGACATACATATGACACACACATATATACAGACATACATATGACACACACATACATACTGACATACATATGACACACACATATATACAGACATACATATGACACACACACACATACTGACATACATATGACACACATACATAAACACACACAATATGCACATTACATTACTGCCATTCCATTCCCTTTAACCCCTTACATTTTCTGCACATACAGTCTCAGGTGACTTGGAGGGAGAGGCAGGAGGCAGAGTATTCCTCCTCCTCCTCCTTCTCTGTCCCGACGCTGCTCTTCTCTCTGTGCTGGGGGAGGGGGTTGTGAATCTCTGGTGCACACACAGGCAGGAAGTCAGGGGCTGGGGAAGGTACGGAGCTGCAGCACACTGCACTAGACTGAGGGAGGGAGGAAGAACACCACTAGGGGGCGCAGGACCGGCTGTTACAGCAGCAGAGCGCAGAAATGGATGCTCTGCTGCTAATACAGCTACACGGCAGCAGCAGGGACTTGGTGAGAGTGGCCTTTGCCTGAGCCCTGAGGCTTGAGCGCCCTGAGGCTGGAGCCTCCTCAGCCTCTGTGTCGGCCCGGCCCTGATTGTGGTGCACCTTTTTCAGTGAATTATGTATTTCTATATTTCCATCCACACATTATTATTCCATCTTGTATAGGATGTTTTTGTGGTGCATGTGGTTCGCGATGTCATCCTCCATTGTATGCATTTTTTGTTGCAGATGGCCGCTCGCTGCGGACCACATGTGGAGAAGCTGCTCCCCCAGTTAGAAACACGCTACAGTGTTAAGGGTTTGAGCAGTTCCCCCCATTTAGGCCACTTTATTTCAGTGAATCTCTAAACATAATGTCCCCAAAAAATAATTGTGCTAAGCAGATACTGTGCCAGGATGCCCCCCACAGTAATAGCACTCCCCAAAGTCCCACCAATACAAATAATTATCTCCCAGAGTGCATAGTGTTAACAGTTCCCCCAAGTAGTAATAATGCTCCTATTGTGCCCATACTAGCAATCATGTTCCCCATGGTCCCCCAGTATTGATACTTCTCCTTATAATGTTTGCCAGTAGAAAAATCCCCCCTTATAATGTGCACAAGTACAAAATTCCCCCTTTATAAAATACACCAGTACAAAAATACCCCCTTATAATGTCCACCAGTGCCAAAAATACCCCCTTATATTGTGTGCCAGTACAAAAAATACCCCCCTACAATGTGTACCAGTACAAACATACCGCCTTATAATGTGCACCAGTACGAAAATACCCCCTTATAATGTCCATCAGTGCCAAAAATACCCCCTTATATTGTGTGCCTAGTACAAAAAATACCCTCTTATAATTTGCACTAGTACAAAAAAAATACCACATTATAATGTCTGCCAGTACAAAAAATACCCCCTTACCTATCAGATCAGACTCCCATATCAGATCTCAGATCAGACCCCCACATCAGATCCTCAAATCAGACCCCCATATCAGATCATCAGACTCCCATATCACACCTCAGATCAGACCCCCTTTGGACCTCCATGTCAGACCCCGCATCAAACCTCAGATCGGGACTCCATGTCAGACCCCCCCCCCCCCCCGCCCCCATTCATATCAGACCCTAGATCAGACCTTAAAATAAATAAATAAATAAACGCATCCCTCCTGCTCTGCCGCTACTCTCCAGGTCCAGCTGTCTCCCCTGCATTCTTCGCCCCCTGATCTTCTCTGGGCCCGCAATGCAGCATCAGGTCCTAGTGCGCCCAAAATATGAAAATCCCAGACAACCTCTTCAAAGGGAATGGGTCACGTAAAAAAATCTTTTTTTCTGCCAACTGAAACAGATGAAATATATCCTTTTCTTCTATCTGTTTTTATTTTCTGATTGTAGAGGTTTTTTATTCTATTTCCTGAGCATGATTGGCTGAGCTGTTGTTAACAGCATTTAGAGATATGCTTTACAGCAGCCACATGGGCCATAGACACAATGGTCTGGAGGGGACCTCATTGATCTCTATGGGAGAGTTTTAGGCCTGCTCTGTGACCTGTGCAGAGGACAGGAAGGAATAGATAAGCTGTGACCATCACTTATTATCACTGGAGGATCCTTTGTTATCCATATATAGGTGTTATCTGTCATTGTAAACCTGCTTAATAATAATATAATATATTTACTTTGCTAGAATCCTCGCCATTAATTAACATTGAACAAGATTATAGAGAGGCTGGAAAGCTATTTTCTAGATCTTGGGCTACTATTAGAGGATGGTTGGGGATAAAGGGATCTCTCTTTTGTACTCCCCTTTGGTATAATTATTATTTACAGGATCTTCATAAACTATCTAGGAATCAATTTTGGCCAAAAAATATTTTGTATGTTTCACAGGTGGTGAGGAATGGAGAGGTACTTCCGTTCTCTTTGTTAGTTCAACGGGGGAACTTAGGTAACTTAAGTTGGTTTAGGTCTAGGTCTAGTGTAAAAGAAAAAATGACTGTTGGAAATAGACACTTGCACATTTTTGAATGATGTGATGGGGAATTTGGGCCAGAAGGTCAAGATCTAACAACTATATAAATTTCTAATTAAGACACTTTTTAAGAAGGCCTGTTCCCCTGGCCAAAAGGCTTGGGGAGCTGATTACCCGATGATTGTTTTAGATTATTGGGAAAATATATTTGGGAATTTGAGACTAGTATCTCAACTCCAATCACATATTGGTACAGTTTAATATTCTACATAGAGCATATATCACTCTGTTGTGGTTGAACAAATGTGGGTTAAGGGAGACTTCTAACGTCCACGGTGTGACTCATCGATTATTTGCACATGTTTTGGTCCTGCTCAGAATTAAAAGAATACTGGGGTTCAATCTATAAGTTTATCACCCAATAATTGAGGGTGGTGATCCAGTTTACAGCACAGTGCTGGATATTAAACGATCTTTCCGAAGTGAAGTGTCTCAAACATAAAAAGATACTCCTGATCAGAATAATGTTTTTGGCTAGATTATTGATTACACGAGTTTGGTTCTCACGAAATACCCCAAAACTCAGTTCTCAGCTAAACTTGGTCAACAAGTTGAAAAGATAAGAAAATATCCTATATAGGGAAAGAAATATTGGGGAAAATGGAGTAAGGTTAGGTCATGCTGGAAGTTTTAGAGAAACGGTTCCTGTTTTTAGAGCTTAAAATTCCCCACCACATCCCCCCCTCTGTTTTGTTACAGAGGGAATAAGGACGCATTGCAAAGAGAGTGAATTGGTGAGGAGGTTAGGTAATGGTTAAAAAAGGAAGGAAAAGAAAAAATGATTTAGTAATGAAATTTTGTTTAGTTTTTTTCCCCTTTTGTTTTTTTTTCATTTGACAAGCACAGATGCACTTTATTGTTGATTTGATAAATTATGAGATACATTATATAATAATAAATGTGTAATTTATGGATTTAGGTGGCTCTCCTAAAACACAATAGGGAAACGGGTGCACTGATCTCAGTGACTCACCACATCACGGGTAAAACAAAATATAATCAGTGGAACAGTGTAATTGTTCCGAAACACGTTTGGTGGTTTATCTGCCCCCTATGTATGGATTTTAAGATTTATTTCCAAGTTTAATTATTTCCCTAAAAGGAGCGCTCCAGGACTGTGTGCTTCTACAGTGAAAGGCGGACGTTTGGCCCCTACACGTGCACGCTGACAGCACCCTCTCTGATTACATCAGCTGTTTCCCTCAAATGCACAGGCGGCGTCTATGTGGATGGAACTAAAGGCAGGAGGGTAGATCTGAAGGTAAGACAGTAGTGCCGAAGACCACATGGGACGCCACGACAGGCACTAAGACTCCGATCCCCTGAACACAGAACCGTAAGTAGGAAATTGAAACAACTCGTGCATGTCTATGAGGAAGCAACTAATATAACTAATACAGCTTTTTGCACACGATTGCCAAGGGCGATATTGATTACGAATCAAGTGCAATAATAGTAGCAATTTTGGAATGGATATCTTGCTACTTTTTACGAGGGGCAACATATAGGAATGATTTCTAGAACGTGATAAGTATCTTCACTAAAGACAACAAAGTCATAACTTATATTATACTCAATTGATCCTTATAAATAAAGGGATGCTATATATGTACACAATAACCCATTCATATAATCTGAAAAGAATCGGTAACACCGGGTATTATAAAATTGTGACAAGACTTTAATGTCAGAAACCACTTGGTGTTACATAAAGCGACATTGAGATATATTACGCATTCATCTGAATACGGGATGAACTCTGTGATATTTTATTGCTGTTTTGTTTATTAGATATACAGATGTGGTGATTTTATTGATTTTACATTATTTTTTTGGTATTTTTCAGGTTGATATTGTTCTTTTCTCTTTTGTAAAATTTTTGTATGAAATGTAATGTACTCAGCTTAAGTAAATTGACTCTTGAGGTGATTCCTAAACTGGAGTGCCGATCCTCTCCAATTTTATTATATACATCATATAGTGTTTTTTATAAATGACTAATCATGTATGTAAAATAATTGTTCTTTTTCGTCGAACAATTAAAAAAAAAACTGCTTGTGATGATAATGAGATGACTGCTAAAAGTGATCTGAAAAGTGGTGCCTATTATTAGGCTTAGTGGCCAGTGCGAAAACTGCAGGATTTTTCTTTAACATATAGATTGTGATGTAAAATAATCGGCTTGATTGCTATGGGCAACTAAGCCAGTTTCCCTTTGTACCAGGGAAATTTCTGATGACACAATCCTTTTAATATAATTGCACATAAAATATGTATACTTGACCTTTAACACGTCATTGTCCATGGCACAACCAATTATGGAGTTAATGACATGGTTTTCTTCAGTCTCTCTGGATGTACTGTACTCATTTTCCTTTCCTTCCCCCTTGTTTCCTCTCCCTCTATGAATCGTGTGATATAATATTACATGTTTTTCTAATCCCTGAATCTAAATCTGACAGCTGCTCCCTGCATGTGTGATGGGACAAGCTGTACTGTCTGCTCCTGACATATTCCTGGATACAGCATATGGTTTTATAGGATTTGTTTGGCTTCTGTACGGTAACATTGAACTATGTAATATACTGGTTCCAGGACTTAATTGTGGACTGCAGCCATCTCAACGCAGAATACCCCAGACATAAGACAAGGGTGGGGTTCTGTTATATAAAGGCTGCAGGTGTCTGACAACTACTGGCCCAGGAGGTAGCCAACAGCATTGGACCAGATGAAATGGGTAGCAAGTACAACCTGATTATGGAAGACTCTAAAGATGATTAGTTTAACCGCTTCAGCCCCCCTAGCTTAAACACCCTTAATGACCAGGCCACTTTTTACAATTCCGCACTACACTACTTTCACCGTTTATTGCTCCGTCATACAACTTACCACCCAAATGAATTTTACCTCCTTTTCTTCTCACTAATAGAGCTTTCATTTGGTGGTATTTCATTGCTGCTGACATTTTTACTTTTTGCTATTAATCAAAAATTACCGAAATTTTTGCAAAAAAATGACATTTTTCACTTTCTGTTGTAAAATTTTTCAAAAAAACTACATTTCTATATAAATTTTTCTCTAAATTTATTGTTCTACATGTCTTTGATAAAAAAATCCAATAAGTGTATATTTATTGGTTTGGGTAAAAGTTATAGCGTTTACAAACTATGGTGCAAAAAAGTGAATTTCGGCATTTTGAAGCAGCTCTGACTTTCTGAGCGCCTGTCATGTTTCTTCAGGTGCTAGAATGCCAGGATAGTATAAATATCCCCAAATTACACCATTTTAGAAAGAAGACACCCCAAAGTATTCGCGGAGGGGCTTGGTGAGTTCATGTATCATTTCATTTTTTTCACAAGTTAGCGGAAATTGACACTTTCTGAGAAAAAAAAAAAAAAAAAAAGTTTCAATTTCTGATAACTTCTGGCAAAAAAAAAAAAATCTCAGACGGACTCACTATGCCCCTCAGTGAATACCTTGGGGTGTCTACTTTCCGAAATGGAGTCATTTGTGGGGTGTGTTTACTGTTCTGGCATTTTGGGCGGGGCTAAATTGTGAGCCGCCATGTAAAACCTAAAGGTACTCGTTGGAATTTGGGCCCTTTGCACACCCAGGCTGCAAAAGCGGCACTTATGTGGTATCGCCGTACTCAGGAGAAGTAGGGCAATGTGTTTTGGGGTGTATTTTTACATATACCCATGTTGGGTGAGAGAAATATCTCTGTAAATTGTCAACTTTGTATAAAAAATTTTAAAAGTTGTCGTTTACAGAGATATTTTTCACACAAAGTATGGGTATATATAAAAATACACCCAAAACACATTGCCCTACTTCTCTGGTACGGCGACTACATGTGTGCCACTTTTTGCAGCCTGGAATGCTAAAGAGCCCTAAAACAAAGAGTACCTTTAGAATTTCACAGGAGCATTTTTACGCATTTGGATTCCAGACTTCTTCTCACCCTTTAGGGGCCCCTAAAATGCCAGGACAGTATAAATACCCACATGTGACCCCATTTTGGAAAGAAGACACCCCAAGGTATTCTGTGAGGGTATGGTGAGTTCATGCAAAATTTTATTTTTGTCACAAGTTAGTGGAATATGAGACTTTGTAAAAAACAAAATTAAAAAAAAAAAAAAAACAATTTCCGCTGACTTGTGCCAAAAATAAAAATTCTGTGGACTCACCATGCCCCTCACGGAATACCTTGGGGTGTCTTCTTTCCAAAATGGGGTCACATGTGGGGTATTTATACTCACCTGGCATTTTAGGGGCCCCTAAAGTGTGAGAATCCAAATGCATAAAAATGGCCTGTGAAATCCTAAAGGTACTCATTGGTTTTAGGGCCCCTTTGCGCATCTTGGCTGCAAAAAGTGTCACTCATGTGGTATCGCCGTACTCAGGAGAAGTAGGGCAATGTGTTTTGGGGTGTATTTTTATATATACCCATGCTTGGTGAGAGAAATATCTCTGTAAATGACAACTTTTACATTTTTATTCAAAGTTGTCAATATACAGAGATATTTCTCTCACCCAGCATGGGTATATGTAAAATACACCCTAAACACATTGCCCTACTCTCCTGAGTACGGCGATACCACATGAGTGACACTTTTTGCAGGCAAGATGCACAAGGCCCAAATTCAATGAGTACCTTTTAGGAGGGCATTTTTACGCATTTTCTTCTCACGCTTTAGGGCCCCTAAAATGCCAGGGCAGTAGAAATACCCACGTGTGACCCCATTTTGGAAAGAAGACACCCCAAGGTATTCCATGAGGGCATGGCGAGTTCATAGAATATTTTTTTTTTGGCACAAGTTAGTGGAAATTGATTTTTATTGTTTTTCTCACAAAGTCTCCCTTTCCGCTAACTTTTGACAAAGTTTAATTTTTCATGAACTCATTATGCCCTCAGCGAATACCTTGGGGTGTCTTCTTTCCAAAATGGGGTCACATGTGGGTATTATACTGCCCTGGCATTTTAGGGGCCCTAAAGCGTGAGAAGAAAATGCGTAAAAATGCCTCTCCTAAAGGTACTCGTTGGAATTTAGGTCCCCTTTGCGCATCTTGCCTGCAAAAGTGTCACTCATGTGGTAGCGCCGTACTCAGGAGAAGTAGGGCGATGTGTTTTGGGGTGTATTTTACATATACCCATGCTGGGTGAGAGAAATATCTCTGTATATTGACAACTTTGAATAAAAATGTAAAAAGTTGTCGTTTACAGCGATATTTCTCACACCCAGTATGGGTATATGTAAAATACACCCAAACCACATTGCCCTACTTCTCCTGAGTACGGCGATACTACATGAGTGACACTTTTTGCAGCCAAGATGCGCAAAGGCCCTAAAACCAATGAGTACCTTTAGGATTTCACAGGCCATTTTTACGCATTTGGATTCTCACGCTTTAGGACTCCTAAAATGCCAGGGCAGTATAAATACCCACAAGTGACCCCATTGTGGAAAGAAGACACCCCAAGGTATTCTGTGAGGGGCATGGCGAGTTCACAGAAAAAAAAATTTGGCACAAGTTAGCGGAAATTGTTTTTTTTTTTTTTTTTTTACAGTCTCATATTCCACTAACTTGTGACAAAAATAAAATTTTCCATGAACTCGCCATGCCCCTCACGGAATACCTTGGGGTGTCTTCTTTCTAAAATGGGGTCACATGTGGGGTTTTGTACTGCCCTGGCATTTGAGGGTCTCCGCAATCATTACACGTATGGCCAGCATTAGGAGTTTCTGCGATTCTCCGTATATTGAGCATACGGGTAATGAGATTTTTTTCCGCTCAGCCTCTGGGCTGAAAAAAAAATGAACGGCACAGATTTTTTCATTCGCATCGATCAATGTGGATGAAAAAATCTCTGCCAAAATCAGTGACTGCGGTGCAGTGGGCTGGGCGCTAGCTACCTAACAAGTAGCTAGCTAACTGGCGGTGATAAGGGACCCTTATGCCCCATTCACACGTCCGAAATTCTGTTTGCGGAACGGAATTGCGGACCCATTCATTTCTATGGGGACAGACTTTGTCCCGCTCGGATCCGGAATTACGGATCCGCGCTCGGGTCTGCACTTCCGTTCCGCAAAAATATAGAACATGTCCTATTCTTGTCCGCAATTGCGGACAAGAAAAAGCATTTTCTATATAGTTCTGGCAATGTGCGGATCTGCAAAATGCGGAAAGCACATTGCCGGTGTCCGTGTTTTGAGGATCCGCGGATCGGATCCGCGGATCGGATCCGCGGATCCGTGAATCCACGGATCCGTGAATCCACGGATCCGCAAAACACATATGGACGCCCGAATGGAGCCTTACAAGGGGTGTGATCAATGACAGGGGGTGATCAGGGGGTCTAGATGGAGTGATCAAGGGGTTAATAGGTGAGGGGGTGGGGGTTAGTGTAGTGTTTGGTGCAACTTTACTGTAGTTACCTGGTCCTCTGGTGGTCGATCCCAGAAAATGGGACCACCAGAGGACCAGGTAGCAGCTATATCAGACGCTGTTCATAAAACAGCCGCCTGATATAGCTGTTTGATGCGATTTATATCGCATCTACAGCCTGCCAGCGATTGATCATCGCTGGCAGGCTGTAGTCCAACTCTCGAGTCAGCGCTTCACTGTGAGCAGCGCACGCGCGCGCGCGTTCACAGGAACTCTCGCGTCTCGCGAGATGACGCCCCGGCGCGTCCAAACAGAAGATCCCGGCCGCCCGCAGGACGCAATCCTGCGTACGGCGGTCGGGAACTGGTTAAGATGTTGTCCCACAAAAAATATTCCACAGTTTTCAAACCAACACCCAAATCTGAATACTTTCATTATTGCATGCAATAATGCAATAAAAATCAGTATAGCTACTGAGTTATTCAATAACTTGTATCTGTATAGCGTCACCTGCTGTTTGTTATTTTTCATATTTCTCCGTCCACCTCAGTAACATTGTTGTGGTGGCCACACACGCTCAGTTCCATCCTTCAACTGCCTCCAGCTATATCATTGGCCCATTGTAAGAAGCAAAGACAGATACATGGAGAAAGCTGCCTCAGTACAGTACAGCCAACATTTTTTATGGGCCAATGGAAAACCTTAATAAATTATAAATATTCTAAGTTATATATGTCTATGTATAGCACAATATACTGATAAGAACTCATTACCAGTATTTACGTTGGCAACCCTGGTGGGGGGCAGAATTTTTTTTTCTTTTACACAAGACTCCCTCTGAAGGCTTTTTTCACTACACATCCACCTCTGACAAGCTCTGTGAGATAAATTAGCTTGTTAGAAAATATGAAGCCGGCAGATCCAGCCTCTAGAGCTGTAATTGAGTACTGTGCAGTGGCGTACTAAGGGAGGGTGGGGGGGGCGGTCTTCCCCGAGTGCCGGCTCTCAGGAGGGTGCTAGAAGCAGTGAGCGCTTCCATCAATACAGATGGAAGCGCTCATTGCTGGGAGCTGTGGTCCTGTCACTCACGGCTCAGCTCCCCGTGCTCCTCCCCTCCTTCAGGCCGGCAGCACTCTGAATGGTAAAGCAGGAAAAATTCTCCTTGCTCCACTATTCAGCCTGCAGACACAGATCGCACTGCCAGCCTGTGTGGGTCGCAGCCTGGAGGCCCAGAAATCTGCATAAGCTCCGCCCACACAGTGCTGCAGAGCGATCTGTGCCTGCAGGGAAGAGAGGACTGTGAGCTTCAGGAGCGGGACAAGGTGAGTAGGTACTGTCTTTTTTAATACCGATGGGCAACAGAGGGCTTTATTACTATGGAGGGGCACAAAGGGCTTTATTACTATGGAGGGGGCACAGAGGACTTTATTACTATGGAGGGGCACAGAGTACTTTATTACTATGGAGGGGGCACAGAGAACTTTATTACTATGTAGGAGGCACAGAGGCATTTATTACTATGGAGGGGGCAGAGAGGTCTTTATTACTATGGAGGGGCACAGAGGACTTTATTACTATGGAGGGGGCACAGAGGCATTTATTACTATGGAGGGGGCACAGAGGTCTTTATTACTATGGAGAGGGCACAAAGGACTTTATTACTACGCAGGAGGCACAGAGGTATTTATTGCTATGGAGGGGGCACAGAGGTCTTTATTACTATGGAGGGGGCACAGAGGACTTTATTACTATGGAGGGGGCACAGAGGACTTTATTACTATGGAGGGGGCACAGAGTACTGTATTACTATGGAGGGGGCACAGAGGACTTTATTACTATGGAGGAGGCACAGAGGACTTTATTACTATGGAGGGGGCACAGAGGGCATTACCTATGTGAAGGGGGCACAATGGGCATTTCTATTATGGAGGGGGCACAGAGCCAGAGGGCTTTACTACAATGAAGGGGGCACAGAGGGCATTATTGGTGTGAAGGGGGCACAGTGGGCATTATTACTGTGAAGGGGGCACAATGGGGATTTCTACTATGGAGGGGGCACATAGGGCATTACTAGCACAGTGGGCATAACTACTATTAAGGGGGCACAATGGGCATTATTACTGTGAAGGGGGCACAATGGGGATTATTTCTATGAATGGGCACAGTGGGCATTATTACTATAAAGGGGGCATAATGGGGATTATCACTATGAAGGGGGCACAATGGTGATTAGTTCTGTGAAGGGGGCACAATGGGGATTATTACTGTGAACGGGGCACAAAGAGGACATTACAACTGCGAAAGGGGCACAGAGAGGGCATAACTACTGTGAGGGGTGCACAATGTGGGCATAACTACTGTGAGAGGGCACAATGTGGGCATAACTACTGTAAGGGGCACACATCTGTACAAGACTACTGTGAAGGTTGTACAGTCGTGGCCAAAAGTTTTGAGAATGACACAAATATTAGTTTTCACAAAGTTTGCTGCTAAACTGCTTTTAGATCTTTGTTTCAGTTGTTTCTGTGATGTACTGAAATATAATCACACGCACTTCATACGTTTCAAAGGCTTTTATCGACAATTACATGACATTTATGCAAAGAGTCAGTATTTGCAGTGTTGGCCCTTCTTTTTCAGGACCTCTGCAATTCGACTGAGCATGTTTTCAATCAACTTCTGGGCCAATTCCTGACTGATAGCAACCCATTCTTTCATAATCACTTCTTGGAGTTTGTCACAATTAGTGGGTTTTTGTTTGTCCACCCGCCTCTTGAGGATTGACCACAGGTTCTCAATGGGATTGAGATCTGGGGAGTTTCCAGGCCATGGACCCAAAATGTCAACGTTTTGGACCCCGAGCCACTTAGTTATCACTTTTGCCTTATGGCATGGTGCTCCATCGTGCTGGAAAATGCATTGTTCTTCACCAAACTGTTGTTGCATTGTTGGAAGAAGTTGCTGTTGGAGGGTGTTTTGGTACCATTCTTTATTCATGGCTGTGTTTTTGGGCAAAATTGTGAGTGAGCCCACTCCCTTGGATGAGAAGCAACCCCACACATGAATGGTCTCAGGATGCTTTACTGTTGGCATGACACAGGACTGATGGTAGAGCTCACCTTCTCTTCTCCAGACAAGCCTTTTTCCAGATGCTCCAAACAATCGGAAAGAGGCTTCATCTGAGAATATGACTTTGCCCCAGTCCTCAGCAGTCCATTCACCATACTTTCTGCAGAAGATCAATCTCTCCCTGGTGTTTTTTTTGGAGAGAAGTGGCTTCTTTGCTGCCTTTCTTGACACCAGGCCATCTTCCAAAAGTCTTCGCCTCACTGTGCGTGCTAGCTCTGCACTGGTGGCACTTCGATCCCGCAGCTGAATCCTCTTTAGGAGACAATCCTGGCTGGAGTTTCTTGGACACCCTGAAGCCTTCTTAACAAGAATTGAACCTCTAGCAATAATGCTCAGTAACTGAAGTAGGGCAATGTGTTTTGGGGTGTATTTTTACATATACCCATGCTGGGTGAGAGAAATATCTCTGTAAATTGCCAACTTTGAATAAAAATTTTTAAAAAGTTGTCATTTACAGAGATATTTCTCACACACAATATGGGTATATATAAATACACCCCAAGCACATGCCTACTTCTCCTGAGTCGATGACCACATGAGTGACTTTTGCAGCCAAGATCAAAGGCCTAATATAGTACCTTTAAGATTTCACAGGGCATTTTACGCATTTTGGATTCTCACGCTTTAGGGCCCCTAAAATGCCAGGGCAGTATAAATACCCACAAGTGACCCCATTGTGAAAGAAGACACCCCAAGGTATTTCGTGAGGGGTATGGCAAGTTCACAGAAATTTTTTTTTTGGCACAAGTTAGCGGAAATTGATTTTTATTTTTATTTTTCCAAGTCTCATATTCCACTAACTTGTGACAAAAATAAAATTTTACATGAACTCGCCATTCCCCTCACGGAATACCTTGAGGTCTGTCTTTCTAAAATGGGGTCACATGTGAGGTTTTTGTACTGCCCTGGCATTTTAGGGTCTCCGCAATCATTACACGTATGGCCAGCATTAGGAGTTTCTGCGATTCTCCTTATATTGAGCAGACGGGTAATGAGATTTTTCCGTTCAGCCTCTGGGCTGAAAAAAAAAAAAATGAAGCGGCACAGATTTCTTCATTCGCATCGATCAATGTGGATGAAAAAATCTCTGCCAAAATCAGTGACTGCGGTGCGGTGGGCTGGGCGCTAGCTACCTAACAAGTAGCTAACTAACTGGCGGTGATAAGGGACCCTTATGCCCCATTCACACGTCCGCAATTCTGTTTGCGGAGCGGAATTGCGGACCCATTCATTTCTATGGGGACAGACTTTGTCCTGCTCGGATCGGAATTACGGATCCGCGCTTCGGGTCTGCACTTCCGTTCTGCAAAAATATAGAACATGTCCTATTCTTGTCCGCAATTGCGGACAAGAAAGCATTTTCTATATAGTTCTGGCAATGTGCGGATCTGCAAAATGCAGAAAGCACATTGCCGGTGTCCGTGTTTTGAGGATCTGTGGATCCGCGAGATCCACGGATCCGCAAAACACATATGGACGTCTGAATGGAGCCTTACAAGGGGTTTGATCAATGACAGGGGGTGATCAGGGGGTCTAGATTGGGTGATCAAGGGGTTAGTGGTGAGGGGGTGGGGGGTTAGTGTAGTGTTTGGTGCAACTTTACATAGTTACCTGGTCCTCTGGTGGTCGATCCCAGCAAATTGGACCACCAGAGGACCAGGTAGCAGGTATATCAGACGCTGTTCACAAAACAGCGTCTGATATACTTGTTTGATGCGATTTATATCACATCTACAGCCTGCCAGCGTTCACAGGAAGTCTCGCGTCTCGCGAGATGACGTGCCGACGCGTCCGATCAGAAGAACAGGACCGCCCGCAGGACGCAATCCTGCGTACGGCGGTCCTGAAGCAGTTAAGATGTGGGCTAGGCATGGAATTTGTGTCAGGTTGCCGAGCTCCAAAGCCGCCACCAAGTTACGGCTAGAGATGTCCCGAAATATTCGCCGGTGAACAGTTCCCGGCGAACATCACATGTTCGTGTTCGCCGTGGTGGGCGAACATATGCAATGTTCGGTTTGCCCCCTATACATCATCATTGAGCAAACTTTGACCCTGTACCTCACAGTCAACAGACACATTCCAGCCAATCAGCATACCTTCCCTTCCAGACCCTCCCACCTCCTATCAAAAAGCAAGGACCACATCCATCTTAGATTCATTCTGAAGCTGCAGTGTTAAGCAATGCGGAATTGATGCAGCTCCATTCATTGTGAATGGGGCCGGACGTGATGCGGAGCACACATTATGTGCTCTCTGCTTCCGCATTTGCAGAGCTGCAGCCCCAAACTTCCGGGTTTCGGCCCTGAAACATCTGGCTGCGGCTCCGCAAAATATAGAGCATGTCCTATTCTTGTCCACAGCCTGTGGACAAGAATAGGCATCTCTATGGGGAGTGACGGCATGGTGTGTTGCAGATCCGCAATTTACGTATGTCTGAATGGGGCCTTAGTTAGAGCAGGGAGAGTGCTGCTGCTGCTGCTGCTGAATTAATAGGGAAAGCGTTAGCTAGGCCAGTGTTCTCTGTCCACTCCAGTCCTCAAAGACTCATCTGCTGTAAGGACAGCGTCCTGACAGCATCCCAAAAAGCCCTTTTTAGGGCTGGTACATCAGTCTGCTTTTCTTTTCTTTTTTCTATATATATATTGCAGTTGCCTGCCCGTGTGTGAGAGGCCGCAGGCCCACAAACTGTACTGAGTGCACACCACTCATATAGGGTGGCACAGTACCTTTTTTACCCTTTAATATTATTTTAGTTGCCTGCCAGTGTGTGTCAGGCCCACACAGACTGTACTGTGCCCACTGAGCACAGGTCTTTTTCCATCTCCCGGTTCCAAAAATCTATTCACTACACCGACCCTGGCCCTGAAAAGGGACAAAACAGACATTAAACTGATAGGAATAGTACTTAGTTAACACTAGTTGCATTGGTGGCAAATTCCATTGTAAGTGCGGACAGAGCAAGCTTTTTTTCTATCTCCCCATGCAAGGATTCAATTCAATACACTTCACCTGATAGGGGACTTAACAAAGATTAAAATGGTAAGAATAGTAGTTCACACTAGTTGTATTGGTGGCACAGTACATTACGCGGCGCATGCGCAGTGCCACACATTGGAAGGAAGGTTCCAAAATCTATTCCATACACAGGCCCCGATAGGGGACAAAACAGAGATTAAACTGGTAAGAACAGATTTTTTTATTTTAAAAAAGAGGACAGCCTCTGCGGAGCTGGGTATTTTGGCCTCGTTACTGAATGCTCATGCGTCCATTTGCGGAGATGACAAACCTGGTCAGTCAAACCCAAGGCAACATCATCTACCTCATCCCATATGCGTCTTTTCTGGAGTGTGCCCTGCGAAGAGGCTGTAGATGCGCATTAAGAGGAAGAGTTGTGGTCACCATCACCACCAGAAGCAGCCTTGTTGTCGTCGATTGCTGGACCTGCGGCAACGCAGACAGAGGAGTCTGAAGCAGAGGAGTCAGAGGAGGAAGGTGGCTTTGAGGAGGTGGAAGACCAACCACAGCAGGCGTCCCAGGGGCTTGTTGTCACCTTCGGGGACCCATGGTGTTATTCAAAACAATTTAGGAATGTTAGGTGATTTATGCCCTTTATGGATTAAAACCCGACTCTGCGTCAACTACGTAATTTTCCATGGGAGTTTTGCCATGGATCCCCCACCGGCATGCCACAGTCCAGGTGTTAGTCCCCTTGAAACAACTTTTCCATCACTATTGTGGCCAGAAAGAGTCCCTGTTGGTTTTAAAATTTGCCTGCCTATTGAAGTCTATGGCTGTTTGCCCGGTTCGCCCGTTTGCGAACATTTGCGGAAGTTTGCGTTCGCCGTTCGCGAACGGAAAATTTTATGTTTGCGACATCTCTAGTTACAACCATTGTCAGCCACAATCATGCCTGTATCTAGGTTGAGTGGCGAGAGCCACAGCTCGGTCTGGTCCCTTATACCCTGCCACAGCTCTGTGGCGGTGTGCTGTTTGTCCCATAAGCAGATCAGCTTCAGCACGGCCTGTTGACGCTTACCCACAGCAGTGCTACACTGCTTTCGGCTAGTGACTGATGGCTGACTGCTGCTGGATGTGAAAGTGGAGGAGATGGCGGCGGAGGAGGAGAAGTGGTGGTTGGAGCCAGTAACATAGCTACTGGCAGAAACCCTGATCGAGGTAGGGCCCGCAATCCTGGGCGTTGCTAGCACCTGTGCCATCCTAGGTCCGACTCACTCTCGGCCTCCACAAAATTTACCCAGTGTGCGGTCAGGGAAATGTAGCATCCCTGGGCACCAGCACTTGTCCATATGTCCGTGGTGAGGTGGACCTTTCCAGTAAGTGCGTTGGTCAGGGCACGGTTGATGTTCTGGGACACATGCTGGTGTAAGGCGGGCACGGCACACCATGAAAAATAGTGGCGGCTGGGGACTGGGTACCAAGGGATGGCCGCCGACATCAGGCTGCGGAAGGCCTCAGTTTCCACAAGCCTAAATGGAAACATTTCAAGGACCAGTAACATAGTAACATAGTAACATAGTATATAAGGCCGAAAAAGACATTTGTCCATCCAGTTCGACCTGTTTCCTGCAAGTTGATCCAGAGGAAGGCAAAAACCCCTGTGAGGTAGAGCCAATTTTCCCCACTTAAGGGAAAAAATTCCTTCCCGACTCCAATCAGGCAATCAGAATAACTCCCTGGATCAACGACCCCTCTCTAGTAGCTATAGCCTGAAATATTATTACGCTCCAGAAATACATCCAGGCCCCTCTTGAATTCCTTTATTGTACTCACCATCACCACCTCCTCAGGCAGAGAGTTCCATAGTCTTACTGCTCTTACCGTGAAGAACCCTTTTCTATGTTTGTGTACAAACCTTCTTTCCTCCAGACGCAGAGGATGTCCCCTCGTCACAGTCACAGTCCTGGGGATAAATAGATGATGGGAGAGATCTTTGTACTGACCCCTGATATATTTATACATAGTTATTAGATCTCCCCTCAGTCGTCTTTTTTCTAGAGTGAATAACCCTAATTTTGATACCCTTTCAGGGTACTGTAGTTGCCCCATTCCAGCTATTACTTTAGTTGCCCTCCTCTGAACCCTCTCCAGCTCTGCTATGTCTGCCTTGTTCACGGGAGCCCAGAACTGTACACAGTACTCCATGTGTGGTCTGACTAGTGATTTATAAAGTGGTAAGACTATATTTTCATCACGGGCATCTATGCCCCTTTTGATGCAACCCATTATCTTATTGGCCTTAGCAGCAGCTGCCTGACACTGGTTTTACAGCTTAGTTTGTTATTTATTAAAATTCCTAGATCCTTTTCCATGTCAGTGTTACTGAGTGTTTTACCATTTAGCATGTACGGGTGACTTGCATTATTCCTTCCCATGTGCATAACTTTACATTTGTCAGTGTTAAACCTCATCTGCCATTTCTCTGCCCAAGCCTCCAATCTATCCAGATCCCTCTGTAGCAGAAAACTGTCCTCTTTAGTGTTAATTACTTTACACAGTTTAGTGTCATCTGCAAAAATTGATATATTACTGTGCAAGCCTTCTACAAGATCATTAATAAATATATTGAAGAGTATAGGGCCCAATACTGAACCCTGAGGTACCCCACTAGTGACCGTGACCCAATCTGAGTGTGTACCGTTAATAACCACTCTCTGTTTTCTATTACTGAGCCAGTTACTTACCCACATACAGATATTTTCCCCTAGTCCAAGTGTCTTCATTTTATATACTAACCTTTTATGTGGTACACCGTCAAATGCTTTGGAGAAGTCCAGATATACGACATCCATTGATTTGCCGCTGTCAAGTCTAGAACTTACCTCCTCATAGAAACTGATTAAATTAGTTTGACATGACCGATCCCTCATGAAGCCATGCTGATATGGTGTAATTTGCTTATTTTCATTGAGATACTCCAAGATAGCATCTCTTAAAAACCTTCAAACAGTTTACCCACAACAGATGTTAAACTTACCGGCCTATAATTTCCAGGCTCTGTTTTTGGACCCTTTTTGAATATTGGCACCACATTTGCTATACGCCAGTCTGGTGGAACATTCCCTGTCAGTATGGAGTCCGTGAATATCAAAAATAAGGGTCTGGCTAGGACATCACTTAATTCCCTTAGGATACGGGGGTGTATGCCATCCGGTCCTGGCGATTTGTCTATTTTAATCTTTTAAGTCGCTGCTGTACTTCTTCCTGGGTCAGACAGGGCACTTTTAAAGGGAATTTACTTTTACATTTTGCATTTCATCTGACAGTTTATTTTCCTCAGTGAAAACAGTGGTGAAGAAAATATTTAATAGCTTGGCTTTATCCTCATCGCTTTCTGCAACTCCCCCTCATTGCTATGTAGAGGGCCGACTCCTTCAGGTTTATATTTTTACCATTTATATAATTGAAAAACATTTTAGGGTTAGTTTTGCTCTCTTTGGCAATTAATCTCTCGGTCTCTAGTTTGGCAGTTTTTATTAGTTTTTACATATTCTATTTTTTTCCTTATAGTTTATCAGTGCTTCCTGGCTCCCCTCCTGTTTTAGTGATTTATATGCTTTCTTTTGTCATTTATTGCTTTTTTACGGTTCTATTTATCCACATTGGTTTCTTCTTATTTCTTAGCCTTTTATTTCTATAAGGTATGCATCGATCACAATTTGATGTTACAATGCTTTTAAAAATCTCCCAGTAATTTCAAAAGTTGCGTATATAGTGCTATGGTCTTTGGGTGGGTGGATGGGTATTTGCGCTTGCGTTCAAATGCCTGTGTTATCGACATTTGGATGCTGCACTGGGACAGGGAAGTGGATGTTGTTGCTGACAGTTCATGCAAAGGTCCAGGTGCAGGGCGAGGGGCATCCGGGCCTCCGACAGGGATTGGCCAGCAGTGCGTAACACAGGGAAGAGAAGGCAGTGGTGAGACCCGCAGACCCAGATTGTGGACCCAAGCGTTCGCCCCTTATTAGGGTGCTTGGATGCCATGTGGCGGATCATGCTGGTGGTGGTGAGGTTGCTAGTGTTTACGCCCGGATAATTTTGCTACGGCACAGGTTGCAAACTACCACTCTTTTGTCGTCTGTGCTTTCCTCAAAAAGCGCCATACTGCGGAACACCTACCCCTTGGCAAGGTAGATTTACACATGGGGTGCTCAGTTTAACTGTTGCGGGCCTGTTTGGTGTTGACTGATGTCTCCCTTTTCCAACCCCACTGCCTCTTCCAGACTGTTGCGGTTCTGCGGATCCTTCCCCTCTGTACTGCTGTCCTCGCTCGGATTTTTACCTTCACGCGTTGGGTCAATGACCTCATTGTCCACCACCTCCTCTTCCACTTTCTCACTCTGCTCATCCTCCTGACTTGACCTAACCACCACCTTAGTGATTGGCAACTGTGTCTCAACATCATCGACCTCGTGAGCGAATGATTGACGTTCACCACCGTCATCTTCTTGAGACTGTGAAGGCTCAAGAGGTTGGGAATCAGGGCACAATATCTCAGGTACCTCCTCAAGCGTGCTTGACAAGAGAGCCAAACCAAGTACTGGCGATGAAAAGAGGTCATGTGAATATCCGAGTGTGGGATCACTTGTTTGGTCAGACGCGACATGGTTGGAGGAAGGAGAATCAGAGTGAGGATTCGTTTGACCAGACTCTTGGCTACAGAGACTGGACTTAGTGCAAGAGAGGGTGGAAGCATAATCTTCTCCAATCCAACCGCCCAGCTAAATTGGACATGAAGCTGGGTAAGGTGGATTTTTAGTTTTTCGGGTGCACTGGCAGCAGGCACAGTTTCATTGTGCCCAGGGCCATGGCCTCTAGTGTTGAGCGCGAATATTCGAATAGCGAATTTTTTAGCGAATATCGGCACCGCTAATTCGTGAATATTTCGAATACAGCGCTATAAATTCACTATTTCGAATATTCGTGTTTTTTGTTTTTTTTGTTATATTTTTTCTTTCCCACTTCACAAAAGTAGCTCTTACCTGTCCTGAGGATTCCTGGCTTCCTGGCTGCTCCAGTCAGTGCCCGTTGCCGCTTCTGCCGACTTCCGTGCTCATGGAGCGTCCCCATCACCATGGGAACGTCTCCATACTAAAATGTACTGTCGGTTTGAGGAATTACGTTGAAATCGCAATGCGATTAATATAACTTGAATTAATCGCATTGCGATTTCAACTTAGACCTGGTTTACTATGGTTGGCTTGGTAGAATTAGCGAATATGACGAATGTATTCGTCATATTCCTCAAAACGAAGATAACGAAGTATTCTCCTTCTTCGTTTTAGCAACCATAGTAAACCATGTCTGTTGAATCGCAATGCGATTAATTCAAGTTATATTAATCGCATTGCGATTACAACTTAGCACTGCTATCTTACATAGGTTAGAATTAACGAATATGGAATATAGCAGTGCTAAGTTGAAATCGCAATGCGATTAGTTCAAGTTATATTAATCACATTGCGATTTCAACTTAGCAATGCTTATATTCCATATTCGTTAACTCGTTAATTCTAGCAAGCTGACTCATTAGAAGCACAGCTCTAAGTTGAAATCGCAATGCGATTAATATAACAAAGTAATCGCATTGCGATTTCAACTTAGACCTGGTTTACTATGGTTGGGTTTGGTAGAATTAGCGAAGATGACGAATGTATTCGATCATATTCCTCAAAGCGAAGATAACAAAGTATTCTACATTTTCGTTTTAGCTACCTATTCGTCAACTTCGCTAATTCTAGCAATCAAATAGGAAAGTTGACTGACTGGACAGCTGTGTTTAATTCGCTAGGCGATTATATTACTTTGCCACTTTTTTTTTAAATAAATCAAATAATTATAATGATTATCAAGTATGATAATTATACTATATTTATTTTAAAAAAGGTAGTAAGTAATATTATCGCATATGATCCTAATACTATTCTCCATATTTGATAATATTATCGCATTGCGAACAAAAACTTAGTGCTATATTCTCCATATTCGATAATCGATAAGCCAAATAATAGGAGAGTTGACTATAGAGACCAAGTTTTTATTCGCATATGCGATAATATTACTTTGCCACTTTTTTCTATATTCTTTAATTGCAAATACAAACTTAGCTGTCTATAGGCATCTTTCCTTATGTGCATTTTTTTCGTGTCATAGAATATTCGCAAATATTCTGAAAATATATAGCATTATATTGAATATAATGATATATATTTCTATTTTAGAATACTCGTAATTTTTTTTTTTTATTTGATTTGGCCAGAGTGTGACCACACATGATTCCTTCCCGCTTTTTGACTGAGAGCGAATATGTAGAGTATAGCGTTATTCAGTGGCGTAATGAGAAAGGACTGGGCCCCTCAGTAAATTTTGAATGGGCCCTCCTACCCCCACAACTACCCCCACAAACTTCTACGTAACCCACTCCTCCCATGCAACCCCCTCTCCTTTGGCTAGTCACGATCGCTTCTCTGCGATGAGACCCGGAAGCTCCTCCGTCCATTTCAGTACATTATTTCTGTATATAATATCATTGTATAATACTGTTGAGAGGGCCCTGACAATACCTGGGTGGGCCCTACTGAGTTTGGGCACCAAATCAGCCGCTTCCCCTATAGTTACGCCCCTGGCCAGAGGTGTAACTTGACCAGCATGCACTTTCTGTAACGCTGGGTTCACACCAGTGCATCCTGCTTCGCGCGTGCGACGTGCGATCTTTACTTCTATTTTCGCATTGCGAAATTAAAGTAAAAGTTGCAGCGTCGAGCGGCGTTTGCGCTATATATTCCTATGGGGGATGCGCAGCATAGCGCCCCAAAGAAGATCCTGTACTTCTTTGGGTGTAGAGTGTTTTACAGCGCTTTCAAGCGCTGTAAAGCGCTCAGGTGAGAACCATGTCCACAGGGAAACATGTTTTTCACCTGTTGAGCGTTTTACAGCGCGTTTGAGCAGCTGTAAAACGCCCAAGTGTGAACCCAGCGAAATACCAGTGTCTTCTTATGCGGCACAAGGTCTTTGGGCCCCCTCAGGCTCCTGGGCCCGTTAGCAACTGCTACCTCTGCACCCGTATAGCTACGCCCTGGCGTTATTCATATATATACACTCAACTAAAGAATTATTAGGAACACCTGTTTTATTTCTCATTAATGCAATTATCTACTCAACCAATCACATGGCAGTTGCTTCAATGCATTTCGGGTGTGCTCCTGGTCAATCAAGACAATCTCCTGAACTCCAAACTGAATGTCAGAATGGGAAAGAAAGGTGATTTAAGCCATTTTGAGCGTGGCATGGTTGTTGGTGCCAGGCGGGTCGGTCTGAGTATTTCACAATCTGCTTAGTTACTGAGATTTTCACGCACAACCATTTCTAGGGTTTACAAAGAATGGTGTGAAAAGGGAAAAACATCCAATATGCGGCAGTCCTGTGGGCGAAAATGCCTTGTTGATGCTAGAGTCCAAAAACGAAAGCGTAGGCAGCATGTCCAGTGATAATCCCTGTATTGGGAAAAGCTTACATGTGCAAAGCGTGAAAAAAATGCTACGTTTCGGCTATAGCCAAGCCTTTGTCCCAAGCCTTAATCCCAATAAAGGGATTATCACTGGACATGCTGCCTACACTTTGTTTTTGGATTGGAAATAAGGGATGTTCTATGGATCTAGGACTCCAGGTGGGCTGCTGCATTCCGTGAGACCAAAAGATCTGGTGGGTGCTGCTCTACAATTTTGCACAGACGTTGTTGATGCTAGAGGTCAGAGGAGAATGGGCCGACTGATAGAAGCTGATAGAAGAGTGACGTTGACTGAAATAACCAGTCTTTACAACCGAGGTATGCAGCAAAGCATTTGTGAAGCCACAACACGCACAACCTTGGGGCGGATGGGCTAGAACAGCAGAAGACCCCACCGGGTACCACTCATCTCCACTACAAATAGGAAAAAAGAGCTTCAATTTGCATGAGCTCACCAAAATTGGACTGTTGAAGACTGGAAAAATGTTGCCTGTTCTGATGAGTCTCGATTTCTGTTGAGACATTCAAATGGTAGAGTCCAATTTGGCGTAAACAGAGATGAGAACATGTATCCATCATGCCTTGTTACCATTGTGCAGGCTGGTGGTGGTGGTGTAGTGATGTGGGGGATGTTTTCTGGAGCAAGCGTTAGGCCTCTTAGTGCCAATTAGCCATCGTTTAAATGCCACGGGCTACCTGAGCATTGTTTCTGACCATGTCCATCCCTTCATTGACCACCGTGCCCATCCTCCTGATGGCTACTTCCAGCAGGATAATGCACCATGTCATAAGAAGCTCGAATCATTTCAAATTGGTTTCTTGAACATGACAATGAGTTCACTGTACTAAAATGGCCCCCACAGTCACCAGATCTCAGCCCAATAGAGCATATTTGGGATGTGGTGGAGCAGGAGCTTCGTGCCCTGGATGTGCATCCCTCAAATCTCCATCAACTCCAAGATGCTATCCTATCAATATGGGCCAACATTTCTAAAGAATGCTATCAGCACCTTGTGGAATCAATGCCGCGTAGAATTAAGGCAGTTCTGAAAGGCAAAGGGGGTCCAACACCGTATTAGTATGGTGTTCCTAATATTTCTTTAGGTAGTGTATATATATATATATATATGATGGGACATGACTTGATGCACAGGGACAGTGGCGCACCCAGGGGATGGTCCAACAGGTCTGGACCCCTAAAACCATTAAATTGTTTTTGTTTTTTTATCCTCCAGGGCCGCTACCGACCGCCGTGGCCGTACGGCCCTGGTTCTGAACTAGGAGTGCAGCGGGCACGGGAGGCGCATCGTTCACTGCCCCGCCGCCTATCACCACTATAGGCACTGGATGGCAGTATGGGAGCAAATTAATTAATATAGGGCATCTGGTGGCACTATAGGAACATTATTTGAGGGCACTATTGGGCAGTGGAGAACTATGGGGTCATTTACTGGGGCACTATATGGGGTATTTTATACTGGCATACATTATGGGGACATTAGCTGAACTGTGGGCACTAAGCAGGGTTATTTGATTTATTGTTATATTGTAGAGAAAAGTATTACTACTACATTATGAGTGAGCTTTACTACTGCTACTGGGGGCTGAAGGGGCATGATTACTAGGATCTGGGGAGGGAGGAGAGCGGAGAGAGGCTCTCTGTACCCACACCCGGACCTACACTCCAGTTAATATCAGCGCAGCTCCTCCTCCTCCACTCCTCTTTTTATGAGGGGGACAGTGTAGAGTGTAAGTACAGGGACGTACTATTACAGACCAACAAAAAACTGTCCCCCAGGCATAGTAAACTGGAAGCGAGGTGCAAAACCTGCTTAGCTAAGCGGGCAGCCATGTTAACTAGGGTCTGCTATTGTTCAGGGATCGTGTGATATTTTTGAAAATGTTTTGTGTACTGATTTATATTGGTGTGTGCACATATTTACCCTCCTGGTAAGGCGTGTACCTGACCTCTTCCTCCTCCTTTTCAGGACGTGGGGGGCGATTCTGGTGGCTGGGACGGTCCAGCCTCCTCCTCAACACTCGACCTCCACAATATTGAGGTCATTGCTCTGCCTCCTCCATTGTCACCACTTCCGGTGGTGGATGGGCCGCTGTGAGGTGGAGGGTCCTGGCTGTTCCTCCGTCTCCTCCTCCTCCGTGGACACCTCAATGTCCTCCGCTTTTCTTTTTGAGGTGGCGGACAGAGGAGCAGTTTTACCTGTATATACTGCCATACGGATACACCCACCATTGGCAAGAATTCTCTCTCAGAGTACTTTCATTAGTAATAGTACCATTACAGTGTCCCCAATAATGATAATTCTCCCCTTTTAGTAGTAGTGCCCTCCATATGCAGCAAGCCCCCGTGGAGCTGGTGTAGAGAATGAGTGTGGTTGTGGCCCTGGTGATGATATTGTTGTAGTGTTCACAAAGGGAAAGACCAGCACTTCATTCTTGTTCAAAGTAGTTCAGCGCTCTAATTCCTCTATGCGTGAATAAACTACTTTGAACAAGAGTGAAGTGCCGGTCTTTCCCTTTGCGATTGAAGTGGGTCTTCCTGCCCTGGATGCGTGCACCACGACCTCAGTGAGAGAGGAGTGCCGACTGTTTGAATTTCGTTGAATGTTGTTGTATTGTTATGGTGTCCTACCTCAGGCCATTGCTCCTTGGGGTCCGATGCAGTGAAAATATAGTACTGAAGAATGAGGCCAGAGTTAAACATAACAAAGTCTCTTTTACTAAGTGCAACATAGAATTTGAAATACATACAGTAGCAGCAGACTTGATGTGCTATTCTTCACAGCAGAAGTTTTTTAGTTTTTACAGCAGAAAGTAATCTAGGCAGAGGAACAAAGTGCGCCACTCCCCTTCACTGTGACTGACAGCGCTTATGCAGAGCGTTCAGATGGTCTTGCCGAACTGCCGGCTGTCAGTTACAGGCAAAGGGGCAGGGAAGGGGGCTTGGTTACCTTGACTTGAAGCAAAGAGGCCGCTGCCCCCTTGACTTCAAGCATGACTAGAAAATTGCGCGGTCAGGAAATAAAAGAACGTTTTTAGAACTTTTGCTGCATCTGCCTTCAGGAAGAAAATGATCGTCAGAAACATGTTGCTGGCTACTCTCAGGTACTGCTGGTGGCTTGGGATGATTTTTGTTGGTGACAGGCTCTCTTTAATCTGAACTGGAGTGATAGGAGCTATATAAGCTGGATTTTGTTTGGCAGAGGAAAAGGCTTTAGAAAAAAAACACAAGTGCGCATCCTTCCAGAATTCCCTTTTGGCAGGAGTACGGCACGAGCCCCTACAGATAATCCGTCTATCTCTAGGAAGAATTGTTTCACAACATTTGGTCAATGAAGGGCAGGTGCAGAGGAAAATACTTATTTTAATGTCTGGAAAGTAGACTTGGCTACTGGTTTCGAATTCTTGGCATTGGCTCCCTTGCAGGTAACAGCAGAGATTAGTGAGGCTATGGAGGAGAAGAGGGGAATTAACTGCTGATAATACCAAAGCCCAGGAATCGTTGAATTGCACATAAACCGGTGGGTCTAGGCAAGGTCAGTACGGCTGACAACTTTTTCGGATCCATCTGAAGATCTTGATCATAAATTATATAACCCAGAAGGGGGGAGATAGGGTGTGGAGGACCTTGAGGAGGAGTAGTCCCAGGAAGCAAGTCAACAGGACAATCATAGCGGCAATGAGGGGGCAGGGTGTCCATCAAATTTTTTTTTTAACCAAAAACATCAATATAACTGAAATAAGTGGCTGGTAGCCCATGCAGGTTGTATGGACTGGGTAGAATTCAGACAGGTATAACAGGCGTCAGGCATCGGGAATGGCAGGCAGGTCCCCGAATAAGTAGTTGTCTGGAGTTCCAGGATAGGACTGTGTTGACGTAGCCAAGGAAGGCCCAAATGCAGAGCACTACTGTTATCCCAGCGGTCCGTGCTGGCGCTGCTGCCCCTACCCGTGGACATGGGCACCAGGCTCCCTCTTTCCCTCCTGCTGCCATGTGCTGTGCTGACAAGCGTGGGCAGCAGGTAGCTTAACTGATGTATCTGTGCTCCATGTCAAAGCTTACTTCCTGCTTGAGTCCTGTACTGTTTGTCAGGGCTTGCATGGGTGTGTCAGCATGTACACGCCCTCTATCTCCCCAGCCTATGGCTGGATTGCAGGAAGTATTTAAAGGCGCTTCCTGCCCCAGCTTGTCTAGTTTCCTGTTTGAGCAAAGGTGTTCTGTTGGTTCTTGTCATTCTGTGTAACTGACTGTAGATTACTTTTTTACGGACTGTGCCTGATTGCCATCTGCCCTGACTCTGATCTATGTTTACTGACTTTGCCTGACTGCCCCCTGCTCTGACTTCTGCCTTCGTCACGCTGACTACTCTTCCGTCTGATCAGCCTCTGGCCTCCCACCATCCACTAGGTGGATTGTGTCATCTGGAGGTCAATCCAGCGGGTTCACACTCTGGTCCAGATTCCCTCCTGTTCCAATGTGTTCCCCTCTGAGGTGGCACCTGATACTCCCCTCGGGAAAGTCTCTTCTCACTATCAGTGGTATCGTGTGAAGAATGAGGGGTGTGCTTAGACATCGCCCTCAGAGGGAATTGGTCACGTGGGGCAGCGGGTTCTCACCCACTGCTCATAACAACTAGTAGAGACAGGCAGGACATACAAAGTGATCCTCTCCGAGTGGCTTTGTGACATATTATATCGTCTTACTAAGAGCTTTTGAATGTCACCACCAAGTTCTTTTTTTATACGCTGAACAGGATTCTGTACTGGTTCACCAAGGCCTGATGCAAGAAGTTTCCTCCTGAGCCATAGTCTATGAGGGCCTGCATGGTGAACTGCTTACTTTCACAAGAAAATTCTATGGGAAAAGTCAATTTTAAAGAGAGTGTGAGTTTCGGGGGCAAATGTGGGCACAGTGTTCCTTTTCCTCACAATACAGACACAAATTGTTAGTATGCCTGTGCTGACACTTTCCTTCAGACAATCTGACCCTGTCCATCTGCATGGGCTCTGGTGCTAAAGTTGGAGAAGACAGAGTCAATGGTTTTGGAATACTGGTGCCAAGCAGAAAGGTCTTTCATGACCTGGCATGTTCTCTCTATCGCAGGTCAATGCGGGTTGCTAGAGATATCAAAGCCTTCAATGTGGACGATATGTCCTAGTCTGCCAGTTCATCCTTAATTAGCCCAGATAGAGCTTCCCAAAAGCTGCCACTAGAGCCTCACTATTCCACAACATAGTTTGGGATCACCTTTATAGCTTTGGAGAAGTGACAGACATGGACTGGAACCTCCTGTGGAAGTAGCTTGAGATGGTGGTAAGGGTGCTGTGGCTGCTGCCAGTGGTTGCGGTACTGCTGTGGTAGTCATCAGGGAAGCAAGGTGGGTGAACACATTGTGCATATATGCCAGTATTTGTTCTTAGTGATCACGTTGCTGGGCCACGTCTTGAAACAGTTCAATTAAAGCCATACAGGTTGGTACAATGAGATCCATTGCCTAGGCTTATAGTAGTGGGGCACTGTGTGTGTACCCATTGTACCAACTAACTGATTTGGCTTTGGGCTAGTTCTAAGGGCGTTATCCTGGAAGTCCCTTGGTTTTCAGGCTTTAACCTATATACACGGATCAGGTCTTAACTGCCTCTAGGCTGCTACATCTTGAGTCTCAGTGTAGTTGGCAGCTGACCCACAGGGTCAGAGACACCGATGTGAATACCGAGGGGTCAGAAAATATTTATGGTCAGATGAAAGACCGAGGTAAGAGCAGGCAGCATACAAATGAAACCCATAAACAAGTCCAAGGTCAAAAGACAATGGACCAGTACGGGAAACAGTGTAAGGTCAAGAAAGGCGTGAAATCAGAGCTAGTTGTCAGGCAGAGGTTTGGTACATGGTTACGCAGACAGAATATTGCATCTTAACTGATTAACTACAGACGGGACCTAAAGCTCAGGTACTCTCCTACTAGGGAAGATGCGTTAAATACCCACTGTCAGCTAGCCATATTGTCACGGACATTCCAGCGACAGGTGGCAGGAGATCGGTTAGACTGGCAACATGTGGTTTGAGCTGACATGTTTTCCGTTTGGATCAAATGACATCTTTCTTTTTTCTGGTGCTTGCCCCACCTTCTTTCCCCATGTGTGGTTATTAGGGTCATTTAACCTTCTCTATTTATAGTTGGTTCTCCCCACAATGCTGTGCGGTTTATAGCTTCTGTTTGGGACCTTTGGATAGATTGTGGTTGGATCTCGGCTGAGTTCCTGGTGCTTCCATTGCTCCCTTGAAGTTAAGTCTTTAATTTCCCTTTTGTATTTTGTTTGGGTTCTGTGTGTTGCATTTCCCTATTGTTTGTATTAGGCCTGTTCGTCCTTCCTTTTGAAGGAACAAGTCATCTCGTCCCTGCCATTAGTACCAAGGTCCTATAGGGCTAGATAGGACTCTAGATATTCCTGCTTATGAACTCACCTACCTTGGGGTCTGTTCGTACTGGTAGTCAGTTAGGAATTTGGTTAGGGTTTTCACTAGGAGGTGTCCATCTTCCTTCCCTAGTTCTTAGGCCTGATTCCCTGTTTCCCCCTTCCTCCTATGCTCAGTGTGGTGTTTCCCTCCCACACCAAAGCGTGACACATATGCTGAGGAAGAATTTGGACATGCGCACCTTGACTCTTTAAGAGAACGAGAGTGAGTGCGTGTGTACCCTACGGGGCAGCCTAGGCAGGAAATCACAGGATTCTGCCTGCACCAGAGAAGAGGGGCACAGTGGGCACATAAATTTATACCTCTCGTATATTGGATCACCTCCTGATGTCCTATTGGAAAAGTGTCACGTTCATGTGATCTATTAAATAAAAATCCAAACACTAGAGACCTACAGGTAAGTATTCATCCTGTTGTACCCCAGAAAGCAATTTTTTACTACCTAAAGGCCCTAGGTAATCTCTAACGGTCACTTAAAGAGCTGAGTCTATAATATATTAATTATAGCCATCAAAAATCTTTGTTACCCAGCTCTTTTTCGATTCTTAAAGGGGTTTTCCAGGATCAGTATATTGATGGCCTGTTAAGGTCGAACATTGAGTTATAGGATAGCTACCATATATCGGGTAACATTAGAGACACAGCTTTCATTTCCTTTTGGAAAAAGAGCTAATTTGCATAGTCTCCACCAAGACTGTGGTGAATTGGTTGGCTGTTGTGAATGTTTGGAGCTTTAAAACTAAGGTTGTCCAGAAGCCATGTCTCTTCTTCATACATCCCATACATTTATTTTTACCTTGAGTAACATATAGGACCCCCTTGTGGGTCTACTATAAAATGCAGATATGTTTCTAGTGGTAATTAATTTGCACACATAACATTTATGCTTGACATTCTACACGTCATTGTCCATGGCACAACCAATCATGGCGTTAATGACATGGTTTTCTTCAGTCTCTCTGGATGTACTGTACTCATTTTCCTTTCCTTCCCCCTTGTTTCCTCTCCATCTATGAATCGTGTGATATAATATTACATGTTTTTCTAATCCCTGAATCTAAATCTGACAGCTGCTCCCTGCATGTGTGATGGGACAAGCTGTACTGTCTGCTCCTGACATATTCCTGGATACAGCATATGGTTTTATAGGATTTGTTTGGCTTCTGTACGGTAACATTGAACTATGTAATATACTGGTTCCAGATTTTAATTGTGGACTGCAGCCATCTCAACGCAGAATACCCCAGACATAGAACAAGGGTGGGGTATATTATAATCTATTGATTAAAGGGAATGTGTCATCAGAAAATGACCTATCGTTTAGGAACTGTGTCCCAAGCCCCATATGAGTGTAGCGGAGGATGAAAGCGGTAGGGGTATAACATCAGGGGAGAGGAGGAGGAGAAGAGGACCATCAACCCAACACGTGTTTCGCCTCGCTTCTCCACGCCCCCTGAAGAAGCAAGGCAAAACGAGCATTGGGTTGATGGTCCTCTCCTCCTCCCCCCTAACGTTATACCGGTACTAGGACCGTCGGCAGTCTGTTGGTATGTAGTACATGCAGGCGTAAGCATATGCTGGCAAAGCATGTATTAGACATATGGCATCATGCCTGATACTTTAGGCAGGGATTGATAATTTTTAGGGAGCCCTGTAAACAGGTCGTTTGGTCCTATCAATAGCACGAGTCGAGAGGGGAGGGCATACAGCCTTTACTATCTCTAGTGTATATTTGGTATGTGCTAATCGGGAGGGGAGGGGTGTGGAGAGATTATTGTGTTCTTGCCATAGTACTTTGTCTGTTAAGCTGCTAATAAATTTTATACATGTGTTGTCTATTTAATTATTGGCTTTGGTGAAATAAAGAATGCGATTATTACATTATATGTGTGGCATTGCTATTTATCCCTAACAACAACTCAGGCAAGATGGCTGCCCCCATAATCATGTTCAGGAAGTAGAATAAAATAAATTTGCAGTCAAAAAATAAAGACAAATTAGAAGAAAAGGAGGTGTGTCGCTATCTGGATTTAACTAGCAGAAATAAATTATACATGACACATTCCCTTTAAGTAAGAAGGGCAGCGGATGTCTGACAACTACTGGCCCAGGAGGTAGCCAACAACACTGGACAAGATGAAAATGTGTAATGACCTGATTATGGAAGACTCTAAAAATGATTATACAGTACTTGTACCTTCCTGCTGGACAGTCAGGGTTAATGATGACATCCTTACTATGTAATATAGAGCTGGCCAAGCTGAAAGCCATCTATAGAGTATCCTAGGCAGGGCAAGGCTGGAACTAAAACCCCACCAACCCAAATAATCCCCTCCCCAATATAGGAGAAAAATAGTGGCACAAAATGCACACTGCAGCAAGTTTTGTTTTATTTGGTAACGCCCCTCACCACTCCCTTAAAGGGGTTGTCTGAGTTGTAATAAAAGAACATAAACTGTATACCACTTTGTCTCAGTCCTCACCTCTGTTTCAGTTTACAGTCTGCAGCAGAATGTTTATACGTAAATTAGTTAATGTATGTGATATACGAATCATGGCCTGGGTATGCAGACAGAAGATTAATATGCCATCAACACCTGTCATACAATATATGAGACTTCAGCATGTCTGACACCTCGGTTGTGGGATCCTCAGTGATCTAGGTACAAATCACACAGTAATATGTGTCCTGACTTAAAGGTGTTTTCCAGGTGTAGACTATTGATGATCATCGGTGGGGGTCAACTCCTGGCACCCCAAGTGATCAGCTATTTGGAGGGCCTCTTCATAGCCTAACAAGCACAGCGCCATACATTGTATTGTGTCCGTGCTTGATATAGTAGCCCAGGCCAATGAACATGACATCACTGACCTCCTGTAGGAAGGAGCCGTGGTTCTTGCCGGAGCACCACAGCCTCTTCAAACAACTTATCAGCAGGGATGCTGGGAGTCAGACCCCCACCAGTCACATATTGTTGACCCGTCCTGTGGATAGGTCATTAATATCTAACTCCTGGAAAATCCCTTTAAATCAATGACAGCAAGTACACTTTTAGGACCTCTTGATTTGATTCATTAGGTTGAGTGGTTTAGACACATAAGGTGACTGTTTTCCGACTGTCATTTATCCCCATTGTTGTTGCAGCAAAAACTATGACAAAACTGCAGTGGCCATCAGATGTTTGATTTCTTTGGGTGGCCATAGCACCCCCTCCCCAGGAGCCTTGGGCCCAGAGCAGACGCAAAAACCGTCCATATTATAGTCCATCATTCTTCTCTTATTCTCGGCCTTTTCATCTTTTCTGGTTGAAGATATATGCATGCGCAGCATCAGAGTGAAGTCCCTTGGGCCTATTGGGCCTAGCAGACGAAATTATTCGGAGGACCCACCCTCTGTGTATACAGGACCTTAGAGGGGTATTCCCATCTCAGACAATGGAGACATATGGGTCCCACCTCTGGAACCTGTATCTATCTTGTAAACTGAGCCAGCAAAGTGACCACCCTCCGTTCATTTCTATGGGGCCACTGAAAATAGCCAAGCACTGGCTCAGCTATTTTCGGAAACCCCATAGAAATGCATGGGAGCGCACTGCACTTCCGCTCCCATTCACTTCAATGGGGCAGATGAAAATAATCGAGCCAGCGCTTGGCTATTTTCGGGTTGGAGGGCGACCACACATGCGCAGTGTGCCCTCCTTCACTTTTCCGACTCAGTTTACGAAGCAGGACCCATACCTATGAGACAATGAGGGCATATCCTAGCTATATGCCCCCATTGTCTGAGATGGGAATACACCTTTAGGGTCCTGTTTTATTAGAAGTCCATTATTGTCACAACTTCTCCTCCTCCCACTGGAGGATTCTCTGGTACTCTGGTGGGCCAGTCCGACCATACGCATGTGTATGTGGGGGCTGGTCATCAATGATCTACAGTGTATTGTATGGGCCGCTTGAGATGCACTAATGGCTAACCTTCTCCGATGATCTGAAAACTGTGGATCCACAACTGTTGGGAAACTACAAAACCCAGCACGCCTGACAGATTGTAGCTTCCCAAAAGATCACAGCCACAGATTGGAGATCGCTGATTCTCTCCATCATGTTTCAGTTCTACGTCTTAAAATATCATGAAATAAAAAGGTATTGTACTTTTTTTTTTTTTTTATAAAGATCTACAATGCCTTATGCAGTACCTAAAGGGTTAGTATCCTTTCCACGTCTATTTTCCTCCAACATGTGGTTTCTAATAGAGCATTTTAAATCCCCCTCTTGGCTGAGTACATTCCACTAGGTGTGAATTCCTAACAGCGGCCAACTTTCCAGCTAGCCACTGGGACAACACACATAAACAGTGGTACTAAAATAACACCCCCCATCCCCCAGTGTTATCCTTTCATACAGTACATTAATAGATCATTCCCACATTGCAATTAGCATGATATGGTATCTGCTTACTGCTGCTTTCTTATGTAATGCGGATTTTTATATATAGAGGGGTCTGGCAATTGCAACCTCTGCCAGTTTTATCTCTATAGCAGAGAAGCAGCCTTCAGCCATGTGCTCTCAGTTATACGCTCTGAACATGGGTGTAGCTATAGGGGGTGCAGAGGTAGCAGTCGCTACCGGGCCCAGGAGCCTGAGGGGGCCCAAAGACCCTTGTGCCGCATAAGAAGACACACAAGGCACTGAGGGAAGGGGGGCCCAAGCTGAACTCTTGCACCAGGGCCCATGAGCCGTTAGCTACGCCCCTGGCTCTGAATCAATATTTTAAATGTCAATAATAAACTAGACTATGTAGATCGACACGATCAACCCCTCCAGCTATGCAAACTGCAAATCTATAGCTATAATGCATGATCCATGGCACATCACTTCAGGATGAAGCTCAGAGACAACCTGGATGCCGGTTGCCAGGGGGCACAAACAAGCCACTTTACCTGGGCCAAGGTGTCTAGATATAGTGTGAGGGCAGTGCGCCCTGGGTGAGACTTAGCTATGGCTCTCTAGCTCCTAGATGGAACAATTCCAGACACTCAGCATAAAAACAGATATAATACAAAAATGTACATTCAAAAATGGATCTTTATTGAAATCGATAAAACAAATAAATAGATGCATAAATTCAGGGGGGGTAGAGGAAGCTGACGCGAAACACGTGTCGGGGTCTCTAGGAGATGCAACGAGCCGGGTCTGCATTGTGTATATGTTGTGAATCATGGTTTTTTATCTAGGTGGGGAGCCACATGGTTTGCATTGCATTTATTTATAACTTGTTTTTCCATCCCACCTTTTCCATTACTTGCAATGCTATAACTTGTTTTTTCTATCCCACCTTTTCCATTACTTGCAATGCTATAACTTGTTTTTTCTATCCCACCTTTTCCATTACTTGCAATAATATAACTTGATGCCCTGATGTATTTTGTCCACTCTCCATGTGGTTGTGTCTATTATGCATCTATTTATTTGTTTTATCGATTTCAATAAAGATACATTTTTGAATATACATTTTTGTATTATATCTGTGTATATGCTGAGTGTCTGGGTTTGTCCCATCTAGGAGCTATTCATTTTTGACACTTGCGCTCTATTTGTGTTATACAGCCGTATTCCGATTTTGTGTTTTATTGCTCATTGGTATCTTAGCTATGGCTCTGCGTCACTGTTCTGTATAATTAGTTTCTATAGTTTAGTGATAATATATACATGTATATACAGTTATATTTATGTGTGCTAAGCACTCCCCTATGGGGATAATCAGTACGGTGAACCCAATTTCTACTGCAAATGGTTTACATTTAACCTTAAAGCTGGCACATGAGATAACTGTCAGCTGAAAGCTATTTCTCCTGAAGCTCCAGTACATATGCATGCTCTGTTTGGCCGAGCATGCATATGTATAGGAGGGGAGAACCTACTGCCAGACACCTGTGGCAGCACTTAACTTCTCGAAAATAGAAAAATCGGGCATTTGAAATCCAACATGCCCAGTCCTTATCTCCCCCGACATCAGCCATCAGGAAATAGTCTACAGGACACTATACACTTCAGATGGTCAGGTGAACCCACTGACATAGATACAAATGTATGTGGCCAGTTAAAAGAGGTTATTCCATGACTAATATAAAACATTTAAATCAGACACCATATAGTACATGACAATCTCTTTCTAACAGACTTAGAACCAGCCCTGTACCTCACATGGATCCAGAGATCTCCACAGTCATTGCTGAAATTGCTCTGCTAGATTTATTTCAAGACTGTAACTTAGGGGACGTGCACTTTCTCAGGGAGTGTGACCTTTCTTCTGCAGCTGGTGGCAGTTGAAGGATGGAACTGAGCATGTGCTTCCATCTCAGTGAGCAGGACAGAGAAATTAGAAAAAGAACAAACAGCAGATGGCGCTGTACAGACAGATTTTAATGAATAACTCAATGGCTATGCTACATTTTTAATTACATGCTATCACAAAAGTATTCAGATCCAGGTGCTGGTTTGAAAAATATAGATTTTTTTTGTGGGACAACCCTTTAAGGCTATGTATTCTTAATTGTATCTCTGTTATTACCTATTTCAGGCTGTGGAGAGGCTGATGTTAGTGTTCTTTAATGGGATGGAAAAATCTTGGCCCCTAATGAGCACTACTTTATTTCTCGTATTTCCAGACCTAAGAAGCTCCAAAAGCACTCACACACATATGTGTAATTGATATTGGCTGCTGCATGTGTTGCGTTTGTTCGCCCTTTACAGATCATTGGATACATGATCATCATATTTTATTGTGGTATTTTCCTTATTATAATGTTATACTCTGATTAGAAGACAGAAACCCCTAGCAAGGGGAAGGGAATTAAAATGTGACTTTTAATCTGAATAATAAATACTAAAATGACAACTACGCCATTATTAGACCAACACAAATAAGCAATAGAGTTAGAATACCAGTATATCAATCCTGAAGATCCACCGTTTGTCAATGATGGAAAAATCGGAATGATCTTACCAATCCTGTAGTGCAGAATGAAGGTTACAGATAATGGCGGATCTCAGTGTCAAACCAGCTGTTGTATAGAATAGGTGTTGGGAAACTATCCCTGATTTTGCCCTGAGTGCAGGGAATTCTATTGTTTATGTGTATTGGGCTAATAATGGTGTAATTGTCATTTTAGTATTTATTATTCAGTGTAAAAGTAAGTTTTAATTACCTTCCCCTTGCTAGGGGTTTCTGTCTTCTAATCATATACCTTGTGGGAGTTTATTAAGGAAACCATTATACTGAGGTATTCCTTATTAAAGTGATCTACTTATTTACTCTTGGAGCATGGCAGGATTCAGGCCCGGCGCTATAATAAGGCAGACTAAGCGGCTGCGGGCGGGCGCTCTGACAGCTATGTTGTGTGATGCTTGTGCCGTGCGGCCCCTCACTCACAGAGCAAGCGGCACACGGCAACATGGGGTCGGGGGGGCGATGTGACTGGCGCCACGGCAGTGGGTGGCAGACGGCAGCAGGGAGTTGATGACTCACACAGCCAGACGGACTGCCGTAGGTCAGCGTCAGCCACGGTTCCTGTTCTCCTCAGTATGGTCCTGGTATCTTCTCTCTGGGCTCTCGACAAGTTTTGGGACCTTTCCCACTCAGCCAATCAGTGGCTGCAGCTGTGTCACGTGTCCGGCCTGTGATTGGCACAGCAGTAAAAGTCCTCCAACCAGCGACTGTCTGAAGCAGAGAGAAGATACCAGGACCACACAGAGGAGAAGGGGAGCTGCTGCAGACCGGACCAGGGCCAGGTGAGCATATTGAACTTGCACATTAATGGGGAGGGGGGAAATGTGACATGGGGGGGGGGGTGATGTGACATGGGGGGGAATGTGACATGGAGGGGGAGAAATCTGACAGGGGGGGGAGGAAATGTGACACAAAGGGGGTGATGTAAAAAAGGGGGGTGATGTGACATGGGGGGGAGAAATGTGACATTGAGGGGGAGAAATGTGACATAGAGGGGGAGAAATGTGACATGTAGTTTGTTTTTTACATAAAAAAAAAATAAGTTAGGCTACTTTCACACTGACGTTTTTGGGTCCGCTTGTGAGATCCGTTTCAGGGCTCTCAAAAGCAACCCAAAATGGATCAGTTTAGCCCCAATGCATTCTGAATGGATAAGGATTTGTTCAGAATGCATCAGTTTGGCTCCGTTCCACCTCCATTCTGCTCTGGAGGCGGACACCAAAACACTGCTTGTAGCATTTTGGTGTCCGCCTGATGATGCTGAGCCAATCGGATCCGTCCTGACTTAAATGTAAGTCAATGGGGACGGATCCGTTTTCACTGACACAATATGGTGCAATTGAAAACGGATCTGTCTCCCATTGACTTTCAATGGTGTTCAGGACGGATCCGTTTTGACTTTGTTCATGATAATGCAAACGGATCCGTTCTGAACGGATACAAGCGTTTTCATTATTATTGGTGTGGATCCGTCTGTGCAGATACAAGATGGATTCGCAGAAAACGCAGTTCTGAAACTAGCCCTAAAGAAACATATATGCACAGGATGTGGGTGCGGTAGTTGGACTGCAGGCTTTTGCGAGGCAGGCATTCAGGCGATTGGAGTGGGGTCCGGGTGGGATGCTGGTGTTAGGGGGAGTTCTGGGGGGGAGAGACGCCAATATGTAGCTTCGCTTGTGTTGCCAAAAATCCTTGCATCGGCGCTGGCAGGATTCCTATCAGTAGGTTTCAATGCTGACAGTTGGTTGGTTGAGGCAAAGGATATATTCTCTGACAAACAATTTTATCAGAAAAAGTACACTCCCTCTTTTCATGCTGCTTTCAAAGATTTAAAGGGGTTGTCTGAGTTATAAAAAAAAATATATAGCACTCTAAATCTGATGGGCAGCAATATATGACTAAGCTAAGCAAGTTTTAGGCAAAAATATATATATTTCCTCATTTCCCTGGTTCTTTTCTGGCCCTTGTTTACATGCAATAAAAACAATCTCTGCCCCTCCCCCTGCACTGCTAAGGTAGTGGATACAAGAGCTGCCCTGAGTGACATGTCTGCTGGGAGAATCAGCAGCATGTTGTATGTGTAGAACTACAAGTCCCAGCTGTACAATGACACTGCTAATACACACAGGATCTTCCCCCTACCTGTTCTTGTGCAATGCTCTCTCTAGTCTGTCAGCCTCTGTGCCCAGCATTTGTCTCCTCATGTTATAATTGCCCCATCATTTTTGTTATGTTTATTTATTTTTTCATGACATTCGAGGGCAAATTACCCCTATATTTGGAGTCTACCCTGACGAGTTATCTAATGAAACGTCACACGTCAGGACTAGCTTTTTGAGGGTTTCTATAGGGATACTGCCCAGGCATAGGGTTAGGTAATGAGTGCTCTGTATAGATAAGCAGGGCATTCCTAGCCCCCTTCCCTGCACTCAGGGCAAAATCAGGGATAGTTTCCCGACGCCTATTCTATACAACAGCTGGTTTGACACTGAGATCCGACATTATCTGGAACCATCATTCTGCACTTTGAAACCACCCTGCACTACAGGATTGGTAAGATCATTCCGATTTTTCCATCATTGACAAACAGTGGATCTTCAGCATTGATATACTGGTATTCTAACTCTATTGCTTATTTGTGTTGGTCTAATAATGGTGTAGTTGTCATTTTAATATTTATTATTCAGATTAAAAGTCATATTTTAATTCCCTTACCCTTGCTAGAGGTTTCTGTCTTCTAATCATATACCTTGTGGGAGTGTATTAAGGAAACCATTATACTGAGGTATTCCTTATTTAAGCGCTTTATATACTCTGATTTGAACAAAGACTGACACAAAATAAATATATAACCTTTTTATTACAATCAGTACAGTACACACAAAATATATATAATACATAAAAACAGACTTTATTACATATCTACATAGAAAACTGTGCAAAGTATTTATAATCTAAAGCAACATATAATCCTGTTACACAGGCCAGGAAATTTGCAGTTGGTAGCTTATCTTTTCAAAGACCAGTTTTAGCTGGCGACGGAATTGACTTAAGACCCACTCAGGGACCCCAATGTCTTTAAACCCTACCTTCATGCCTTTCTACTTTTAAATTCTGCCCCCCATAAAACTTATTTACTGAAATGTAAAGCTCTAAGGACTAACAAAGCCCATGGGTTCCAGGCCAGAGTACCATGAAGAACCTTTCAGTTAGAACATCTTCTATCCTTCAATTGTAACACTGTATACCTCAGGAATCAATTATAACAATGTATCCGTCTGGTGGAACTAGTTATAACATCCTATCTTTTAGGAACCAGTTGTAACATTCTATCATTCAGGAACCAGTTATAACATACTATCCTTCATAAACCAGTTTTAACATCCTATCCTTCAGAATCCAGTTACAACATCCTATCCTCCTGGAATCAATTATAATCAACTATCATTTAGAAATAAACTATAAAATCCTATCTTTTAGGAACCAGTTATAACAAACTATTCTTCACAAACCTGTTATAACATCCTATCCTTTAGGAACCAATTATACTGTGCTATCCTTTAGGAACCAGTTATAACATCCTGTCCTTAAGGAACCAGTTAAGCAGTTATAACAACCTAGCCTTCAGGTATCAATCATGGTCCTGCTTGGTGACACCATAACTTATACTTTCTGATGCCTAGTCATTTTGCACTTCTATCTTCATCCAACATACAATGAGTTATTGTTTGTGGATATGAGAAAATGCAAATTGCAAAAACATGTCTTGACCTGCACACCTTCAGAAATAGTCAAATCGAAAGAAGAGGAAACATGACATTTCCAATTCCACATCTGCTAGATCCAGATGTCCAGCAACTTCTACACATAACACCAAGAACCTTCTAAAGAACAAAAAAACAATGGATGAAGGTTCATCTGACCAAGCAAGACTTTGGGATTATTGACATCCAACACTTGTGCTAAACACAATGGAGTTGAAGTTCTGTAACCTGTAAAGAGTTTATTGAATACAGTACTTTCCAGGTACAATGATAATGTTTTCTTCTGTAATATTCCTATCAAAAGCCAGAACATTCTGAGCAATTTGTCTATAAATTAATTTGCTAATGGACATTTTGCTGCTGGGCATAAACTCAATAACTGAGATTCTAGTGCAAACACAGTGCAGACACAAACTGCATTCAAACCTGGCCTTAGTAGGACTAATACATTTTTCAGATGGTACACGCCCATGCCACTGTCCGTTATAATCATTTAACCCCTCTGAGCCTCCTGTGACATAGATCTGGAGAAGGAAGATGCCAGGTTGGGTTTAGAGAATTCCATACGTGCTGGCTGCATGACTGGAGGCAACTCTTTGGTGATTTGAGAGACGGGTATCTTGTCTTGACATGACCCATCATTGCCTGGATTGCTTAGGGCTCTCTCGAACTCAATCATGCCGCGAAGCTGTGGAGGTGTTGCCATGCGATCCATCTTGGTAGTAAGGTCTGCTGGCTTGAAGATAGGCAGGGGTAGAGTTCTCTGGTAGGGAAGTTGATATTGAGCAAGGCGGTGACCAAGACGACCCATTCTCATGATCTGAGCTGGAGAACGTTGGACGAGGAAATGTGTTTTCCCCTGCTGTTTGAAGCTTTCCCGCCTCCAAACATCGGCATCACGAGCATTACAGCTGAATGAGAGAAATATCAGAATGAAACATATTGTCCATGTAATTATGCAACATGTTAGATAAAATTGTGTTTTTCCTAATTGTTTTCTGTATCTTTGTTGCCCACTACAGGTACTCAGTAAAACGTACCTTTCCAACATATAACCATATAACCAAAGTCATGGGGGGGGGGGGGGCAATATGGCATTGATGAATTTAATGTTTTCTATATGTATATTAATGACCTCTGCAATGTGGTTGTTGGGTCTCAGTTGTCTCACCTCTCCTCTGGTCTGCTGAAGACAGATGTATCCAGCCATTCTGCAGAGTAGCGCTCCCTCCGGTCCCTGTTGTCCTCCTTAACTTGACAACTTAACTCGGCCATAGTGCCATCTTCATGTGTTTCTGGCTTCCCCAGCATCTTAGGTTAAGTATGTGTTAACAGATTACAATAGGTTTGACTTGTCTGTGTTTCCTCTGAGGCTTGTTCTCCTATGCAGTGGTATGTCCAAGGTTTATATACACTCGACTGGGTCTATTTTCATTCTGCTTTGTAACAATCTATATCTATCCAGAGAGTCATCCTTGCCCCCTTACACCCACACAGTGACCACTGACTGACACAGAGGACAGATTTGGAACTGTGCCCAGACTTCACATCTCATAAGAACATGATCACTGCAACAAAATGCGGACATTGCTATTTGTTTTGTCATCAGAAGACTTAAATTACACAGTTCTCATCACAGGTTCTACTTATTATGTCACCTGTTATCAAAGAAAATTGATTTATCAAAATGATGTTTTTACAGTGATCTCCTGACTGTGGATTGTACAGATAGTGCTGGGTTTCTATATAATGTACAGTGATCTGCTGACTGTAGATTATCAGGACAGGATCACACAGTGCAGGGTTTCTATATAATGTACAGTGATCTCCTGACTGTAGATTACCAGGACAGGATCACACAGTGCTGGGTTTCTATATAATGTACAATGATCTGCTGACTGTAGATTATCAGGACAGGATCACACAGTGCTGGGTTTTTATATAATGTACAGTGATCTCCTGACTGTAGATTATTAGGACAGGATCACACAGTGCTGGGTTTCTATATAATGTACAGTGATCTGCTGACTATAGATTATCAGGATAGGATCACACAGTGCTGGGTTTCTATATAATGTACAGTGATCTCCTGACTGTAGATTATCAGGACAGGATCAGACATTGCTGGGTTTCTATATAATGTACACTGATCTCCTGACTGTAGATTATCAGGACAGGATCACACAGAGCTTGGTTTCTATATAATGTACAATGATCTCCTGACTGTAGATTATTAGGACAGGATCACACAGTGCTGGGTTTCTATATAATGTACAGTGATCTGCTGACTGTAGATTATCAGGATAGGATCACACAGTGCTGGGTTTCTATATAATGTACAGTGATCTCCTGACTGTAGATTATCAGGACAGGATCACACAGTGCCGGGGTTTCTATATAATGTACAGTGATCTCCTGACTGTAGATTATCAGGACAGGATCACACAGTGCTGGGTTTCTATATAATGTACAGTGATCTCCTGACTGTAGATTATCAGGACAGGATCACACAGTGCTGGGTTTCTATATAATGTACAATGATCTGCTGACTGTAGATTATCAGGACAGGATCACACAGTGCTGGGTTTCTATATAATGTACAGTGATCTCCTGACTGTAGATTATTAGGACAGGATCACACAGTGCTGGGTTTCTATATAATGTACAGTGATCTGCTGACTATAGATTATCAGGATAGGATCACACAGTGCTGGGTTTCTATATAATGTACAGTGATCTCCTGACTGTAGATTATCAGGACAGGATCACACATTGCTGGGTTTCTATATAATGTACACTGATCTCCTGACTGTAGATTATCAGGACAGGATCACACAGAGCTTGGTTTCTATATAATGTACAATGATCTCCTGACTGTAGATTATTAGGACAGGATCACACAGTGCTGGGTTTCTATATAATGTACAGTGATCTGCTGACTGTAGATTATCAGGATAGGATCACACAGTGCTGGGTTTCTATATAATGTACAGTGATCTGCTGACTGTAGATTATCAGGATAGGATCACACAGTGCTGGGTTTCTATATAATGTACAGTGATCTCCTGACTGTAGATTATCAGGACAGGATCACACAGTGCTGGGTTTCTATATAATGTACAGTGATCTCCTGATTGTAGATTATCAGGACAGGATCACACAGTGCTGGGTTTCTATATCATTTACAGTGATCTGCTGACTATAGATTATCAGGATAGGATCACACAGTGCTGGGTTTCTATATAATGTACAGTGATCTCCTGACTGTAGATTATCAGGACAGGATCAGACATTGCTGGGTTTCTATATAATGTACACTGATCTCCTGACTGTAGATTATCAGGACAGGATCACACAGAGCTTGGTTTCTATATAATGTACAATGATCTCCTGACTGTAGATTATTAGGACAGGATCACACAGTGCTGGGTTTCTATATAATGTACAGTGATCTGCTGACTGTAGATTATCAGGATAGGATCACACAGTGCTGGGTTTCTATATAATGTACAGTGATCTCCTGACTGTAGATTATCAGGACAGGATCACACAGTGCCGGGGTTTCTATATAATGTACAGTGATCTCCTGACTGTAGATTATCAGGACAGGATCACACAGTGCTGGGTTTCTATATAATGTACAGTGATCTCCTGATTGTAGATTATCAGGACAGGATCACACAGTGCTGGGTTTCTATATAATGTACAATGATCTGCTGACTGTAGATTATCAGGACAGGATCACACAGTGCTGGGTTTCTATATAATGTACAGTGATCTCCTGACTGTAGATTATTAGGACAGGATCACACAGTGCTGGGTTTCTATATAATGTACAGTGATCTGCTGACTATAGATTATCAGGATAGGATCACACAGTGCTGGGTTTCTATATAATGTACAGTGATCTCCTGACTGTAGATTATCAGGACAGGATCACACATTGCTGGGTTTCTATATAATGTACACTGATCTCCTGACTGTAGATTATCAGGACAGGATCACACAGAGCTTGGTTTCTATATAATGTACAGTGATCTCCTGACTGTAGATTATTAGGACAGGATCACACAGTGCTGGGTTTCTATATAATGTACAGTGATCTGCTGACTGTAGATTATCAGGATAGGATCACACAGTGCTGGGTTTCTATATAATGTACAGTGATCTCCTGACTGTAGATTATCAGGACAGGATCACACAGTGCTGGGTTTCTATATAATGTACAGTGATCTCCTGATTGTAGATTATCAGGACAGGATCACACAGTGCTGGGTTTCTATATCATTTACAGTGATCTCCTGACTGTAGATTATCAGGACAGGATCACACAGTGCTGGGTTTCTATATAATTTACAGTGATCTCCTGACTGTAGATTATCAGGATAGGATCACACAGTGCTGGGGTTCTATATAATGTAAAGTGATCTCCTGACTGTAGGTTATCAGGACAGGATCACACAGTGCTGGGTTTCTATATAATGTACAGTGATCTCCTGACTGTAGATTATCAGGACAGGATCACACAGTGCTGGGTTTCTATATAATGTACAGTGATCTCCTGACTGTGGATTATCAGGACAGGATCACACAGTGCTGGGTTTCTATATAATGTACAGTGATCTCCTGACTGTAGATTACCAGGACAGGATCACACAGTGCTGGGTTTCTATATAATGTACAGTGATCTGCTGACTGTAGATTATCAGGATAGGATCACACAGTGCTGGGTTTCTATATAATGTACAGTGATCTCCTGACTGTAGATTATCAGGATAGGATCACACAGTACTGGGGTTCTATATAATGTACAGTGATCTCCTGAGTGTAGGTTATCAGGACAGGATCACACAGTGCTGCGTTTCTATATAATGTACAGTGATCTTCTGACTGTAGATTATCAGGACAGGATCACACAGTGCTGGGTTTCTATATAATGTAGAGATCTCCTGACTGTAGATTACCAGGACAGGATCACACAGTGCTGGGTTTCTATATAATGTACAGTGATCTGCTGATTGTAGATTATCAGGATAGGATCACACAGTGCTGGGGTTCTATATAATGTACAGTGATCTCCTGACTGTAGGTTATCAGGATAGGATCACACAGTGCTGGGTGTCTATATAATGTACAGTGATCTCCTGACTGTAGATTATCAGGATAGGATCACACAGTGCTGGGGTTCTATATAATGTACAGTGATCTCCTGACTGTAGGTTATCAGGACAGGATCACACAGTGCAGGGTTTTTATATAATGTACAGTGATCTGCTGACTGTAGATTATCAGGACAGGATCACACAGTGCTGGGTTTCTATATAATGTACAGTGATCTCCTGACTGCAGATTATTAGGATAGGATCACACAGTGCTGGGGTTCTATATAATGTACAGTGATCTCCTGACTGTAGGTTATCAGGACAGGATCACACAGTGCAGGGTTTTCATTATAATGTACAGTGATCTCCTGACTGTAGATTATCAGGACAGGATCACATAGTGCTGGGTTTCTATATAATGTACAGTGATCTCCCGACGGTAGATTATCAGGACAGAATCACACAGTGCTTGGTTTCTATATAATGTACAGTGATCTCCTGACTGTAGATTATCAGGACAGGATCACACAGTGCTGGGTTTCTATATAATGTACAGTGCTCTCCTGACTGTAGATTATCAGGACAGGATTATACAGTGCTGGGTTTCTATATAATCTACAGTGATCTGCTGACTGTAGATTATCAGGACAGGATCACACAGTGCTGGGTTTCTATATAATGTACAGTGATCTCCTCACTGTAGATTATCAGGACAGGATGACACAGTGCTGGGTTTCTATATAATGTACAGTGATCTGCTGACTGTAGATTATCAGGACAGGATCATACAGTGCGGGGTTTCTATATAATGTACAGTGATCTCCTGACTGTAGATTATCAGGACAGGATCACACAGTGCTTGGTTTCTATATAATGTACAGTGATCTGCTGACTGTAGATTATCAGGACAGGATTACACAGTGCTGGATTTCTATATAATGTACAGTGATCTCCTGACTGTAGATTACCAGGACAGGATCACACAGTGCTGGGTTTCTATATAATGTACAGTGATCTCCTGACTGTAGATTATCAGGACAGGATCACACAGTGCTGGATTTCTATATAATGTACAGTGATCTCCTGACTGTAGATTATCAGGATAGGATCACACAGTGCTGGGTTTCTATATAATGTACAGTGATCTGCTGACTGTAGATTATCAGGACAGGATCACGCAGTGCTGGGTTTCTATATAATGTACAGTGATCTCCTGACTGTAGATTAGCAGGACAGGATCACACAGTGCAGGGTTTCTATATAATGTACAGTGATCTGCTGACTGTAGATTATCAGGACAGGATCACACAGTGCTGCGTTTCTATATAATGTACAGTGATCTCCTGACTGTAGATTATTAGGACAGGATCACCTTGTTGCCAATAGGAATGGAGGGAATGCAGTTTGAAACATTGGTGTCCATGAAATTCTGGTTACCAATTTTTTGTTTCTGTGTCTTTTTGCCATAGTTATAGGGAACCTTTAATATCACAAGCTGATTTCAGAGATCTGTCACTTATCTGCTAAAAATAAGTGTTGTGGAGCACATACTGTGTAATCCTTTTTGTGCACAGCCTGAGAAAAATCATGATTATTCATGGTTCTGTCAATATAGCTCCGATGTGTACGGCTACAGTTTCAACTGTCTGCTAGATGGATTCATGGTCCGTTTTGTCATTGTCATACCATTGTGGTGCATCTTTAATCTACAGATGAAAAAACATTCTTTCCGTTATTCGTGCAGCTGTCTCGCTTATCAGCCGGCCACTGCTTAGGGTCAAGGTGACCTTCCCAATTCTCTCTCTCTCTATAAAATAAATAAGCTCAGCAAGATTAATCTCCATATTTGATTCCAGGCCAATATGCAATCTGAGAAAGGTATTTTAAAGTCTGTACCCACTCTGCTGGCACGCTTCTGCATCTTGCTTCTGTTGGAGGAATGAAAAGCTACTTAATCCACTAACTAACTTGGTAGGAGCCTGCTTGTTTATTGAAGTGGATCATAACTAAATTTCAGACTTGTTTTTTAGTCCTGCTTATAAAATGTAAGGTACATTAACCGTGGATGGTATATTCTGAGCCTTGTGCTTAGTGTACCAACTTTAAGGCTCCACCATGCCATGCACAGTACAATTCAAAATGCCAAAATGCCAAAACACTAGCATGGTGAAAATCAATTTAGAATAGCAGATGTCTGTACAAATGATTTCCCAACATGTTGGAATCACATTCTGGCAGATACACACTAGTAACAGTTGGTACCATTTCATAAAGCCTCATGGGCAGTACCAGTCTGTCATTGCATCTGTGGAACACCCTAATAAAGAAAAGCCCCAAAATCAGTACTTATTGTGACAAATTTGTGTTAGGGCCCCTAGTATAACTTAGCTTATTTAAAGGAGTCCAAGATTTATAAAAGCATGGCTAATTTTTTCCAAAAGAGCACCACACATGTACATGGATTGTCTCCAGTAGAGCAGCTCAGAACCATCGAAGATAATGGGGCAGAGTTGTAATTCCACACCCAACCTATGGACAGGCATGGTGCTGTTTTTAAAAGACATTTCTAGTCCTGGAGAACCCCTTTAAACAGAATAATTCTCTCCACAAAACAGACTGATAGTTATAATATCCCGGGTAGTCTAAGAGTTAATGGTACCATCTCTTGTGATCTAGGGTAGTGAAAGAGTTCATGGTAACATAAGCCAAAAAGGGAAGTCTATTAATTAGATACCGCGCTCTATGTCTAGGTAAAAATATATGGTATACTGTGTCTGTGCAGAGCCAAGTAGTTACCTCCCATTACGCTGCCCTCCTTGCATCCCCGCTTGGTTATGAGCTCGTCGGGTGCCTGTATGGTTCTATTCCCGTTCTCTTTCTAGGCTTTTTCTCCCCTCTGCAGGGCTTGAGGTTTGCTAGTCAGCGCAGCTTCTGGAGTCCGGTCTCTACTGTCTGCGTGTGTGAGTCGCGCCCGGCCGGTGGCGCGATTCTCAGTTCGTGGTTGCACGCTCACTGGGAGCAAGGTGACGTCACCGCCGTGGCTACCGGTAGTCGCGGGCACCACTAAGCTTCATTAAGAATATTCATAGCCTCACTATGGTATTTCTCCTTATCCATTATAATTCCCCCCTTTATCTGCCGGCCGGATAATAATTTCGTTGTTTTGTTGCATGGAAGTGATGGCTTTCTTTTCTTCTATTGAGATATTATTTAGATATTTTGGGTTCTTGGGGATTTTTAATTTTCGTATCTCCCTAGTTACTACATTCATAAATGTGTTAAATGCTGGGGAATATTCTTGTAGGGGTGGTATTTAAACTTTGGTTTTAAGTTGGTATGTTTATAGGGGTCCCCATTGACCCCTTCCCCTGCTGTTCTTTTCCTGTACCTTTTGGTTATATTTTTATTCTTTTTATAAAATATCTTTTTAATGCTAGTTTTCGCATGAATTTACGAATCCCTATAAAGGCTTCAAATTTGTTAAAATAGACCGTAGGGGAAATTTTAAACCTTTCTGGAGAATTTTGTTTCATCTTTAGACCAAATTTTATGAGACAATAGATGAAAGTTCATCTGAAGAAGAAAGACATGAGGAACAAAATTAACTAAATGAATCAGTCCTCACAACACATATTGAGGAGAACACTAAATCTATATCGAACCCGGGTCCACCAGAATCTAGAACCTCAGAACCCTGTAATCCTATATCCCCAATAATCTCCATAATACATTCAAAGGTCCCGACTCAAAATCGGTTTGACACATTGAACCTGATAGAGGAAGAAAATGTAGAAAGAAATGAAAAGGAAGCCTCAGGAATGAACAAAGATGGTGGGAGGACATGGGAAGAAAATAGGGAAGAAAATAGAGAACCAATAGAGGATGAGAATAATACAGAGGAAATAATAAAACAAAAACAACAGAGAGTTAAACCAGATACAAAACCCATCCCCCAAAAAACTATAAATAAGGATTTATTTCAACCACGACAAAGAAATATAAAAGGGGATGTAGGGGAGGGAAACAGACCCAAAAGAAAAAACAGAAAATAAAATTGGATGAAGCAGATAAAAACTGCATCCAAAAAATATACAATTTAAGCAATTATGAGTTGTCTAAAGATGAAACAAAAATTCTCCAGAAAGGTTTAAAATTTCCCCCTACGGTCTATTTTAACAAATTGGAAGCCTTTATAGGGATTCGTAAATTCATGCGAAAAATAGCATTAAAAAGATATTTTATAAAAAAGAATAAAAAATATGACCAAAAAGGTACAGAAAAAGAACAGCAGGGGGAAGGGGTCAATGGGGACCCCTATAAACATACCAACTGAAAACCAAAGTCCAAATACCACCCCCTACAAGAATATTCCCCAGCATTTAACACATTTATAAATGTAGTAACTAGGGAGATACGAAAATTTAAAATCCCCAAGAACCCAAAATATCTAAATAATATCTCGATAGAAGAAAAGAAAGCCATCACTTCCATGCAACAAAACAACAAAATTATTATCCGGCCAGCAGATAGGGGCGGGGATTATTATAATAGATAAGGAGAAATACCATAGTGAGGCTATGAATATTCTTAATGAAGCTTAGTGGTGCCCGCGACTACCAGTAGCCGCGGCGGTGATGTCACCTTGCTCCCAGTGAGCGTGCAAGCACGAACTGAGAATCGCGCCACCGGCCGGGCGCGACTCACACACGCAGACAGTAGAGACCGGACTCCAGAAGCTTCGCTGACTAGCAAACCTCAAGCCCTGCAGAGGGGAGAAAAAAGCTGAGAAAGAGAACGGGAATAGAACTATACAGGCACCCGAGGTGCTCATAACCAAGCGGGGGACGCAAGGAGGGCAGCGTAACGGGAGGTAACTACTTGGCTCTGCACAGACACAGTATACCATATATTTTTACCTAGACATAGAGCGCGGTATCTAATTATTGGGAGCTACATTGTAATTGTGTTGAAGTGAGGGAGGTGCAGCCTCGCTTGATACCGCTGCTTATAGGTGATAAGAGCATAGTGCAGAGCTTCTGAAAAAGTAACTATCACGTGCAAAAAAGGAAACTGGATCCAGCGAGTAAAAAAAATCACCAATCCTCTTTATTCCATAGCAAATATTAAAACAAGTCTTACACGCTTCAAAATCGTATCCATAAAAGCTACAGACTGCCCCACAAAAAATGAGCCCTCCCAGGGCTCTATAGGCATAAATATAAAAAATTTCTGGGGGTTAGAATATGGTGATGCAAATAAAAAATAATAAAAAAAAAACAAATTTTTTAAAGTATTAAAACACAAAAAACTATCCAAATGTGGCATCGCTGTAATTAGTGACCTGGAGTATGAAGGTAACAGGTCAGGTTTACCACATAGGGAACACCGTAAAACTGAAACACATAAAAATGCATTGCATTGCATTTTTTTTCAACAAAAAATCTAAAAAAAAAATATGTTTAAAGGGGTATTTCCATCACAGACAATGGGGGCATATCGCTAGCCAGTGCTCGGCTATTTTCGGCGGCCCCATAGAAATGAATGGAGGGCGGCTGTGCATGCGCAGTGCGCCCTCCGTTCATTTCTCCACTCCGTTCTCATTTTAGGTGCGGGTCCAAGCTGTGGGACCCACACCTATCAGACAATGGGGGCATATCCTAGCGATATGACCTCACTGTCTGAGATGGGAAAACCCCTTTAACATTAAAACTTGATTTAAAGAATAGTTCATTTTCTTAAAATACATCCCCTTTAAGTCCTGAAAGTTATAAGGTGGAGCCTCCATGGCTTGTACTTGATTTTTCAGAACATCCCACAGATGCTCAATCAGAGTTCTTGAGAAGTTGAAGGCCAAGTCATCACCATCACCACACCAAGTCTTTGTCATGTACCCATGGGCGTAGCTATAGGGGGTGCAGAGGTAGCAGTCGCTACCGGGCCCAGGAGCCTGAGGGGGCCCAAATACCCTTGTGCCGCATAGGAAGACACACAAAGCACTGAGGAAGGGGGCCCAAGCTGAACTCTTGCACCAGGGCCCAGGAGCCGTTAGCTACGCCCCTGCATGTACCTCAAACTATTTCTGAACAATTTCTGCAGTGTGGCAGGGCATATTATCTTGCCGAGAGAAGTCATTGATATTTGAGAATACTGGCTCCATGAAGGGATGTACGTGGTCTGCAATAATGTTCAGGTAGGTCATACATGTCAAAATAACATCCACATGAATGCCAGAACCCAAGGTTTCCAGAAGAACATTGCACAGAGCATCACACTGCCCTTACTAGCTTGACTTCTTTACATAGTGCATTCTTGTGCCATCTCTTCCCCAGGTTAGTGATGCACCTGGACATCTACAAATTGTAAAAGAAAAAGAAAATTTGATTATCAGAACAGGCAACCTTCTTTGTCCACTTTTGATGATCATGTGTCCATTGTAGGTGCTATCAGCGGTGGACAGGCATCAGCATCCCATATGCAGCATGCTGTATTGTACTGTGTGTTTCGACACTTTTCTATCATAGCAAGCATTCATTTTCATTTGCTGCCTAATATTTTCTACTCCATTACAGGTGCCATTGTCTTGAGATAATCAATGTCATTAACTTCACCTCTTGGTGGTTTTATTGTTATGGCTGATGGGTGTATGCAGGGGCAGTTTGGGAACTGAAAGTTGCTGTGAAAAAAAAAGGTAAAAGTGGCCCCATGTTGTAGGTGGAGCCAATCTGCTTGAAGGAGTGGCCAAGTCAAGTAGGAGGGGTCAGCAAACTGTTAGGCCAGCTACAAATACAATACAACCCTAATTTTTGAAGCGGAGACAAAAGTTGTGCGCGCAGGACTTTTGTCTTCATTTCAAAAGTCTTCCTCTGAGCGGAAACCTAATGGACCTCATTATAGTCTATGGGGTCCGTAGGCTTCATTCGGCTCAGTTATGTGCCGAATCCGTCCTTTCCGTTCTTTTGCTCCTTTAACAGAACAGGAGAACGGAAAGGCTGAACGCTGATGTGAAATCAGCCTTACTTGAATTTTTTATTTTAGATTTGACTCATATTTTGACCTTGTATTTTTATTACTAAGGGTAGTCCTGCAATATATGGTGGAGAGTTATGAAAACAGATGCAAAGGAAAACTGGCCTATTTGCCCATAGCAACCATTTAGATTGATCCTTTAATTTTCCAATTAAGCTCTGGTGGAATCTGATTGGTTGCTATAGGCAACTAAGCAAGTTTTTCTTTTCACCAGTTTTGATAAATCTCACCCTATATATTTATTACTAGGGGTAGTCCTGCAGTGTTTATGTATTAAACCTGATGTATACGGCATGTTCAATAATTTATGGAACAGATATACAAGTGTATGTCCTATTCTTTTCCAGATAGTATCTGTATTTTGTTGAACCGCAGTAGTCTGTTTGCAGACTACAAAGCGGATATGAAATTAAAGGACCGGCGCTCCGTAATTTCTTTGCAAAAAGACTTCTTTATTCGTCACCCATATGGGTGACGAATAAAGAAGTCTTTGCAAAGAAATACGGAGTGCCGGTCCTTTCATTTCATTTTGATGGGGATCCGACCTGCTGACCGTGCACCCGGATCTCAATGAAAGCACAGTGCCGTCCATTTTCTCTAAATACAAAACGGATATGATCATATGCATGAGAAGGGGCATTCCTTTAGCATATATCTGTATATCTGTTACTAGTATGCTCCTTCAAACTCGCCAGTGGCAAGTAACAGGTGTGGGCAATATAAAAATCACACCTGAAACTAGATAAAAGGGGAGAAATTGACTCAATCTTGCATTGTGTGTCTGTGTGTGCCACACTATGCATGGAGAACAGACAGAGGAGAAGAGAACTGTTTGAGGACTTGAGAACCAAAATTGTGGAAAAATATCAACAATCTCAAGGGTTCAAGTCCACCTCCAGAGATCTTGATATTCCTTTGTCCACGGTGCGCAACATAATTAAGAAGTTTACAATCCATGGCTCTGTAGCTAATCTCCCTGGATGTGGACGGAGAAGAAAGGTTGTAATGCAGGATAGTCAGGATGGTGGATAAGCAGCCCCAATGAAGTTCCAAAGAACTTCAAGCTGTCCTACAGGCTCAGGGTGCATCAGTATCAGCGCAAACTATCCATTGACATTTGAATGAAATGAAACGGTATGGCAGGAGACCCAGGAGGACCCCAATGCTGACACAGAGACATAAAAAGCAAGACTGCAGTTTGCCAAAATGTATGCGAATAAGCCAAAATCCTTCTGGGAAAACTTTAGTGGACAGATGAGACCAAGATAGAGCTTTTAGCCTCTGGAACTGGGTGCCTTGACTGTGTGCAAGGCATCATGAAATCTGATTACCAAAGGATTTTAAGTCTCAATGTAGGGCCCAGTGTCAGAAAGCTGGGTTTGCGTCCTAGGTCATGGGTCTTCCAACAGGACAATGACCCCAAACCATGGCCGGACTGGCCATAGGGCAGACCGGGCATTTGCCCGGTGGGCCGGGCCACCGGTTAGCTGATAATCAGGGGCGGACTGGGCCGGGCCTCTCTGTGTTGCTACTGTCTGACTCTGTGTCACCTGGGCCGGCTGGAATGAATCATCGCGCTCCACGGCCCCAGCTTGCGCAGGGAGACAGACGGCCGTGGAGGTGTGCTGCCGGCAGCCTATCAGAGAGGCCGCCGAACCGACTCAGGCGGCGCGAAGACGTCATTGCGCCGCCACGCCAGAGTCACTGCTGCTGCGCTGCCGAGTGGCACTTGCAGGACGGGAGACGGGAGTGAAGGCGCGCGATTAGGACAGTTGCAGGAGGTAAGTATATATATTTATTTTTTCTCTTGTCTTAGTCTTAACTCTCAACTTAATAGCTACAGGGGGCCTGGAGTCTGGACTTTGGCACATTATGGGGTGGGCCCTGGAGTCTGGACTCTGGCAGGCACATTATAGGGGTCGGCCTGGACTTTGGGGCACATTATAGGGGGCGCCTGGCCCTGGACTCTGGCACATTATAGGGGGCCTGGACTGGCACATTATAGGGGGCCTGGACTCTGGCAAATTATAGGGGGAGGGGGCCCTGGACTCTGGCACATCATAGGGGGCTTGGACTCTAGCACATTATAGGGGGTTGGACTCTGGCACATTATAGGGGGCCCTGGACTCTGGCACATTATGAGGGAGGGCTGGACTCTGGCACATTATGGGGGCCCTGGACTCTGGCACATTATAGGGGGGCCTGGACTCTGGCACCTTATAGTGGGGCCCTGGACTCTGGCACATTATAGGGGGCTGGACTCTGGCACATTATACAGGGGCCCTGGACTGGTATATTATAGGGTGGGCCCTGGACTGGCACATTATAGGGGGCCTGGACTCTGGCACATTATAGGGGGTCCCTGGACTGGCACATTATAGGGGGTCCCTGGACTCTGGCACTAAATAGGGGTGGGCCCTGGACTCTGGCACATTATAGGGGGCCTATCATACTGGAACATTATAGGAGGGGCCTATAGCTACTGGCACAATATAGGGGGACTATGGCTACTGGCACATTATAGGGGGCTTATTGGCTACTGGCAGTCTGGCACTTATAGAGGGGGCTTATGCTACTGGCACATGTTGATGATGGGGGATTCAGGCTACTGGCACATGATAGGGGCTCTGGCTACTGGCACATTATTGGGGGACATCTATGGGGCACTTCTTACTGGCACATTATTGGTGGGCACTATAGGGGCATCTACTGAGGCCACAAAGAACGGTTATTTTATATGGGGGCTCTGTATAGGGGCATTTTATACTGGGACACATTATGGTGGGTACTATGGGGAAGGTGGGAGAGGAGTACTATGGGGTCATCTATGGGGGCACTGAGAAGGGGTATTTTATACTTACAAATTATGGGGGACACTGAGGGCATCTCCTGGGGCACTATATATGGGGAATTTTTTACTGGTACATTATGGGGGGCACTAGGAGGGAGGGGGGAGAGGAGCACTATGGGGGCATTTACTGGGGGCACTATGTAGGGGTATTTTATACTGGCACATTATGGGGGCACTATGGAGACATTAGGTCAACTGGGGGCATTACAAGGAGGTATTTTTTGCACTGTCTATTATAAAGAGAATTATAACTACTGGGGGGACATTATGGTGATCCTTATTACTCCCCCATGGTATGAGCCCCCTAGTATCAGCACCAGCCTCTCCCTGCTCTGCTATCCCTCTGCACCTTCTCCAAATCCTTATTATGAAATATTTCTCATTAGGATAAAACACATTAGCTCTGGCGAGCCCCGGCCAAAGTGTGAAAGTAGTGTCCGAGATAACCAAGGGTCAAGCCAAGTAATCGTAAGTTTTCATAGGAAATATATTTATGTTATACACATATAGCATACACCGTGCCCCACAATATACAGTTTCTTCTGCAAAAGTCATCAAGTGTCATGGGGGCCCTTATTGTTTTGCGCCCCAGGGCCCCATTTCACCTTGAACCGGCCCTGGTGACAGTCGCTTCTCTATACTATGCGATCTCTGAATCAAATCAGCATCGCATAGTACTGTCCTGTGAGTGCTCTTTCGGGGCACTGACAGGTACAGGGTGTGGAGGATGGGGAGGTTGAGATCCACTGAGGATATTATAAGACTTTTCTGTAGTTTCCTATATTGTTGCAAGGTCTGTATGTTGGTTGTTGCAAAGCCTGTGTGTTGGCTGAAGCCTTCCTATCTTACTGGTGGCTGGCCCTGCCCCTCAATTGTGCTTCGGGGTTGGCCCCGCCCTAGACTGCAAGGGGTGGGGCCTGTTGGGAGTCATGTGATTGGGCTGCTCAGTTAAAAATGCCCGGCCTATTTTTTGTCCCAGTCCAGCCCTGCCCCAAACATACTTCAAGAAGCACCCAGAAATGGGTGGGAACAAAGCGCTGGAGAGTTCTGAAGTGGCCAGGAATGAGTCCAAATCTAAATCCCATTGAACACCTGTGGGGAGATCTTAAAACTGCTGCTGGGAGAAGGCACCCTTCAAATATAAGAGAACTGGAGCAGTTTGCAAAAGAAGAGTGGTCCAAAATTCCAGTTGAGAGGTGTCAGAAGCTTGGTGATGGTTATAGGAAGTGATTGATTTCAGTTATTTCTTCCAAAGGGTGTGCAGCCAAATATTAAGTTGAGGGTGCCAGTAAATTTGTCCAGCCGATTTTTGGAGTTTTGCATGAAATTATATCATTTTTGAATTATTTTTGTGTTGTTCCAATACACACAAAGGAAATCAACATGTATATAACAAAACAAATGTAATTGTAATAATTTTCTGGGAGAAATAGTTAATTTTCTGTGCCAATACTTTCGGCCATGTATATACATATATAGACATATACAGGCTCGGACTGGCCCACAGGCATACAGATGGGCCCCTGAGTAAGGTGGGCCCCTAGTGTCCCACCCCTTGTGCAAGTGGCACATAACACTAGACTTACTGCACTACATATATATATTCAATGTACAGCACCTCAACCAGCCTATGTTCATATACCCCTTAAGGACTCAGCCCTATTTCACCTTAAGGACTTGGCCATTTTTTTAAAATCTGAGCAGTGTCACTTTATGTGGTGATAACTTTAAAACGCTTCTTATCCAGGCCATTCTGAGATTGTTTTTTCATCACATATTGTACTTCATGACAGTGGTAAAATGAAGTCGAAAAATTTCAGTTTTATTTATAAAAAAGTACAAAATTTACAAAAAATTTGGAAAAATTAGCAATTTCCAAGTTTCAATTTCTCTACTTCTATAATACATAGTAATACCGCCAAAAAAAGTTTTTGATTTACATTTCCCATATGTCTGCTTCATGTATTGATCCTTTTGGGAATGCCATTTCATTTTCTGGGGATGTTACAAGGCTTAGATGTTTAGAAGCAAATCTTGACATTTTTTTGAAATTTTCAAAAACCCACTTTTTACGGACCAGTTCAGGTCTGAAGTCACTTTGTGAGGCTTACATAATAGAAACCACCCAAAAATGATCCCATTCTACAAACTACACCCCTCAAGGTATTCAAAACTGATTTTACAAGCATCATTTACCCTTTAGGTTTTCTACAAGAGTTAATGGCAAATGGAGATAAAATTTCAGAATTTAGATTTTTGGAAACTTTTCCATTTTAATCAATTTTTCCAGTAACAAAGCAAGGGTTAACAGCTAAACAAAACTCAATATTTATTGCCCTGATTCTGTAGCTTGCAGAAACACCCCATATGTGGTTGTAAACTGCTGTATGGCCAAACGGCAGGAGTGCAGAAGGAAAGGAACGCCATATGGTTTTTGGAAGGCGGATTTTGCTGGACTGGATTTTTGACACCATGTCCCATTTGAAGCCCCCGATGCACCCTAGAGTAGAAACTCCATAAAAGTGACTCCATCTAAGAAACTACTCCCTGAAGGTATTCAAAACCGATTTTACAAACTTTGTTAACCCTTTAGGTGTTCCACAAGAGTTATTGGCAAATGGAGATGATATTTCAGAATTTCTATTTTTGTTACCTTGCCTCAAAAAAGTGTAATATGGAGCAACTAAAAATCATATTTACTCTAAAATAATACAAACATAACTGCCACCTTATCCCGTAGTTTCCAAGATAGGGTCACTTTTTTGGAGTTTCTACTGTAGGGGTGCATCAGGGGGCTTCAAATGGGACATAGTGTCAAAAACCAGTCCAGCAAAATCTGCCTTCCAAAAACCATATGGCGTTCCCTTCCTTCTACGCCCTGCCGTTTGGCCATACAGCAGTTTATGACCACATATGGGGTGTTTCTGCAAACTAGAGAATCAGGGCAATAAATATTGAGTTTTGTTTGGCTGTTAACCCTTGCTTTGTTACTGGACAAAGTGATTAAAATGGAAAATTTGCAAAAAATAGCTGTTTTGTGACCGTTTTTATTTTTTGTTATTTACATCATTAAACTGACAGGTTAGATTGTGTGCTATTTCTATAGAGCAGGTTGCTACGGACGCGACAATACCAAATATGGCTACGTTTTGGGGGTTTGTTTCAGTTTTACATAATAAAGCATTTTTAGTGTCTAGTGTCTAAAGCAATTATTTTTAGTGTCTCCACATTCTGAAAGGCATAGTTTTTTTTTTTTTTTGGGCGACTGTCTTATGTAGGAGCTCATTTTTGCGGGATGAGATGAGATGTTGATTGGCACTATCTTGGGGTGCATATTACATTTTGGTCGCTTGCTATTACACTTTTGTGATATAAGGTGACAAAAATGGCTTTTGACACAGTATTTATTATATTTTTTGTTGTGTTCACTTTAGGGTTTGGTCATGTGTTATTTTTATAGAGCAGGTAGTGACGGATGCGGCGATACATAATATGTATACTTTTTTATTTATTTATTTAAGTTTTACCCAATATCATAATTTTTAAAACAAATAAAATCATGTTTGACCCTAGGTACACACCTAAGCGTTTTACAGCGCATTCAAACGCGCTGTAAACGCACAACATGTGAAAAGCCATGCTTCCCTATGGGCATGGTTCACATTTAGGCGTTTTACAGCGCTTGAACGCTATAAACAGCCAACGCCCAAACAAGTACATGAGCTTCTTTGGGCGTTTTAACGCGCCTATGGACAATGATGCCATAGGGAGAGTCACTCAATCGCGCGTATGACGCGCGTTTGTAAGTTAACAAAACGCGCATCAAAAACGCGCATAAAACGCGCGTCATACGCGCGATTCAGAAACGCCTAGGTGTGTTCCCAGCCTGAGTGTCTCCATAGTCTGAGAGCCATATTTTTTTATTTTTTGGGGCGATTGTCCTATGTGGGGTATCATTTTTTGCGGGATGAGATGACAGTTTGATTGGCACTATTTTTGGGTGCATATAACTTTTTGATCGCTTGCTATTACAGTCTTTGAGATGTGAGGTGACAAAAAGTTTTTTTACATTGTTTTTATTTTATTTTATTTTATTTTTTATTATTATTTTTCTTTATTTTAATCATCACAAAAAAACAGAATCGTTAAAACAAAATTACAAAAGGTAACCTCCCCATTCCTCCCACCCCCTCAACCCACCCTCCAAACCTGCAGGGAAGAGGTAAGAGAAGAAAAAGAAAAAAAAAAATCCTCAACCATCCCAATCTCTCCAAACATTAGCCCATTTCACATGGGACCCTCTTTGTCTATGCATGATTCTCTCATAGATTTTCACCTTATCCACCAAGCCTAACAAATTGTTGCAGTCTGGAGCAGAAGGGAAAACCATTCTCTGGCTACAAGAAGCCTGGCCAAAAACATCACTTTAGTCAGCAGACGGCCCTTCATAAGCTGGCAATTAACCTCTGATAAGTCCCCTAACACCCATATCTTAGGAGATAGAGGAATATCTATATTAAGTCTCCGAGTCAAGGTTGTTTGTACCGTTCTCCAATAATTACTCACTATCGGGCAATCCCAGAACAGATGCATATGGTCTGCCCCGGGGTCCCCACAGCGAGGACAGTCAGATGCGGCTCTAAATCCCCTCTTATGAAGCCATAAAGGTGTCACATATATTTTGTGTATAATATTAAACTGTACAACAGTATGGTTAAAATTGTGCGAAACCTGGCTAAAATTCTCCCTATATTCTCCCAGTCCGGAGAACCCACCTCTGACAGTAAAGCAGACCAGGATTTCTGTCCTGGGAAAAACATTCTGAAAAAAACTTTTCATCAAGTGCCTATAACAATGTGATAATTTAACTTTCATACCACCTTTCTTACAAATCAAGTTGTGCAAAAATTCGGGTGTCTACCTCAAGTGAACAACTATCAACAATATTAAGAAGTGCTGACCTCAATTGAAAATATGCATACCAAGCCACCTCACCTAAATTTAAATTCTGTTTTAGCTCCATAAGAGACAGGACTTGCCCATTTTTAAACACCTGATTCAGATATTGAATGTTTCGCGTCCTCCAATATTGCCGACAATTTGGATCATCTAATTTCAAAAGCTTTGAATTATGCCATAGTGGGGTGCAAATAAGTGCTGACTTAACTTTAAACCAGCTCTTTATCACCAACCATGCCTTTGTAGCCATTCTGCAGAAAGGTTTATATCCAGTCTGCGTATTGAGTAAGTAGTCGGACTCCAATACTGTAAAAAAATCTGAGAAGCCTGAGCCTTTCACCAGTTTTCTACAGAGTTGGCTATTTTCCCATTCATTAAAGAAGCAAAGTTGGGAGGCCATGAAATATCCCTAAAATAGGGAGGTTAAGACCTCCCCTGTTATAGGGCATGGAGAAAGAAAGCAACTTTAGTCTCACCCGCTTCCTCCCCATAATAAATCATTAATAATCCGTTCTATCAACCTAAAATACTTATCTTCAATCCAAACGGGCGAATTGCGAAGAACATAAAGTACCTGGGGCAGCACCACCATTTTTATTAATGAAATTCTATCCCCTCTTGCAGGCAGAACTTTTTGCCATATCTTAATTTTTGATCTCACCTTCGACAGTAGGGGATCAAATTAAGTTGGAAATAATCTTGGATTTTGGCAGAAGCTGTAATCCCCAGGTATTTTATTGAATCGGAGATAGATACCCGATTAAAAGGTTTTCCACAGATCCTTGCAGTTTATCTACAGGTAGAAGAACAGTCTTCCCCAGTTAACCTCCAAACCAGAAGGAAGGGAAAATAGGCTAACCAGTTCCATTATTCGAGGGAGTGTTTTTTCTGTTTGGTGAATAAAAAACAAGATATCATCTGCATAAAGGGATATTCGATCCTGCTCCCCCATTACGCCAAAGCCAGCCACTCTCGAGTCTTGCCTTATGCTAGCTGCAAGAGGTTCAATATAGATATTAAATAAGAGAGGGGAAAGAGGACATCCTTGACGAGTGCCTCTTCCCAATGAAAAACTCTCTGTCAGCATGTCATTGATCCTAATTCTGGCCACTGGACATTTATATAGCAACTGAACCAGAATCTGTAATTGAGAAAGCAAACCATAGGCTACTTTTTAAGGGTCAGAAGTATTTTTCAGAATCTGGACGTTCTGGTAAGCTTTTAGCTAAAATAATATCACAACAGGATAAAAAAAAAGAAAGCTTTTACTTTAGTTCATAATTTAGATGGGGTAACAATATCAGACCCAGAGGGTATAAGGGACGCTTTTTTGCAATATTTCTCCCAGATATATAGAGCTTCACCTGGTCTGCCAATTGACCTTGCGAGACAGTTCCTGGAGAGAATTTCTCTTCCAACGCTAACAGAAGCCCAAAAAGAATCCCTGGAAGGAGAGGTGTCTCTTGTGGAGATCCAGGAGGCCCTGAAGTCTATCTCCGGGAACTCATCGCCAGGTTCAGATGGTTTTCCATATGAAATCTATCGTAAGTACAGTGATGTCATCCTCCCCCATCTATTGGAAGTGGTTGCTCAAGCATCGCAGGGAGGGAATTTGCCACAGTCTATGATGGAAGCTGTGATAGTTTTAATCCCAAAAAAGATAAAGACCCGACAGATCTGAGTTCATATAGACCAATTTCCCTATTAAATACGGACGCTAAGTTGTTTTCAAAGGTTCTGGCTAGGAGGCTCTCTCAGGTTATGCCTTCTCTGATTCACCCAGATCAAAATGGCTTTATGGTAAGGGGTACCCACCACAATCTGCATAGGTTCTTTGCTAATATTCAGTCTCCCGGTGGGGCGCCCGCTCGGTCCTGTCTCTGGATGCTACTAAGGTGTTTGACAGGGTCGTGAGTATAAAGCTGAATGTGTACTCACATTGCCTGCTAGTAGCCATCTGGCTCCAGGAGGAGTGCACAGTGGGCTCGGCATGCATGTTGGTACCTGCATCCCTGGTTCTAATGGAGGCTGTTGCAGCACCAGAAGGGGTTAATAAGTAAGGTCTATCCCAGCGTGCATGCTGGGCTCACACTCCTGGATTTTATGTGGCTGTCGTGGCCCATAACAGGTAAGACTTAGCGTTAGGAGGATTTTATGTGGCTGTCATGGCCTATAGTAGGTCAGATTTAGCGTTAGTACCCACTCTAGGAGACAACCGTGTCGGGGTGAGTGGGCTTACTACCTTTGATCAAAATGTAAACCAATGTCTCCACTGTTTGCATGCGATATCACTAATGTCCTCTTACAGCTCCCATCTTGGGCAGAGCTCTAGTTGCTGAGTGCTGTTATATTTTTGTGTTTGTATGTATAATTGCCATAACCTACGTGCACCTGCATACAGGGAGTGCTGACTGAAACCCCCTTTTCGTTTGACAGGGTCGAGTGGACGTTTCTCTGGGAGGTGATGAAAAGAATGGGTTTTGGCCCCAAATTTATTTTATTTTTTAACGGTATTTACCTGAGGGTTAGATCATGTGATATTTTTATAGAGCAGGTTTTTACGGATGTAGCGATACCTAATATGTATACTTTTTTAAAGTTTATTTTACTTTAACACAATAATAGCATTTTAGAAAAATAAATAATGTTTTAGTGTCTCCATAGTTTGAGAGCCATATTTTTTTATTCTTTTGGGGCGATTGTCCTATGTAAGGACTCATTTTTTGCGGGATGAGATGGCGGTTTTATTGGTACTATTTTGGGAGGAATACGCTTTTTTGATCACTTGGTATTAAACTTTTTGTGATGCAAGGTGACAAAAAATTGCATTTTTACACCATTCTTGTTGTTTTTTTACAGTATTTGCGTGAGCGGTTAGGCCATGTGATATTTTTATAGAGCAGATTTTTACGGACACGGTGATACCTAATATGTGTAGTGTATTTTATTTTTGAAATTTTTATTCAGTGATGTGTATTTTTTTTATTTTATTTTTTTTTCACTTTTTTTAAAATTTTTATTGACCCAGACCCACTTGGTTCTTGTAGATCCAGTGGATCTGGTGTTTATATAATACAGTAAGTACACTATATAGTGTACTTACTGTATTTTTTACTTTACAAAGTCTGAATAGGCTTTTTCCTTTAGCAAAAGCCTATTCAGAGTTTCAGTGCCATGGAGAGAGCAAGACGCTTCTGAAAGCGTCTTGCTGCCATGGCAACCATCACCCGCTGCCAGAACAGAGCAGTGGGTGATGGGGAGGGAGGGAGGCTCCCTCCCTCTGCTATCCCATCCTGTCGGGGGGCTGCAAAGGCACAGCAGCCCCCCGATGGGAAAGGGAGGGAGCTCCCTCCCTGTTAAACACTTCTATACGGCGGTCCGTACGGACCGCGGTATGGAAGGGGTAAACTCCTGACATCTGTATGGCACAGTTGTCAGCAGTTTATAGCAGGGGGTCAGCAATGTGCTGACCCCCTGCTATACCCACTAGACACCAGGGAAATCATTTGAAAGGAGGCGGGCGGGGGATCGCAATTGTGATCCCGCCTGCCGCACCGCCTGCCTCACGCGCCGCCCACCAGCAGCACCACCCGCATTTCCCCCCTCCCCACCCCACTAATATGGCGGGGTGCGGTTTTCTGCAATTGCCAAAAAGGGGGGGTGGGGTCACAGGACCCCCCTGGGCATTGTGCCAAGGTGCCTGCTAAATGATTTTAGCAGGGACCTTGTTTCGATCATCGCCATGTGCGCAGCGGTGATCGGATATTCGCAGGGTGTACATGTACGCCCTGCGTCCTTAAGTACCAGGACACAAGGGCGTACATGTACACCCTGCGTCCTAAAGAGGTTAAATAAACTCCCCGGTTTAATATTATAGACACAATCACAGCTGAGATGACTTCAAGTTCTAGGTATAGAGGAAAGCTAGCAGGTGTCCTCTTTTCCCCAGGACCTACCTTCTCAAAGTTGCTGCAGGGACCCCCATATTCAATCATCTGGTAGAATCTCGGTCCATACAGTGGGCCCTAGGCACCCCAGTGCAAAAATGTATGTATATATATATATATATATATGTTACCAGAAACGAGGCAGCAATCCAGTAGTTCACAGTGATGACCCAAATTTTATTCCCAGGCAACGTTTCAGCCTACTCCATGAGGCCATCACCGTGAACTACTGGAGTGCTGCCTTGTTTCTGGTTAACTACATACATAGGAAGATTTTCCGTCCTCCTGAGGGATTGCACCCGCTTCGCAATTGGATTAGTGCTGCTGCCTTTACTGGTTACATATATGATATTATATATATATATATATATATATAGATATAAAATATATCTATACATATATATATATATATACATATATATATATATAAATAATCATAGAGAGAAGCAGCACTCTTTCAAGCGTAAAAAGCGGTGATTTATTCAGCACATGTGTCAGCAACGTTTCAGCTCTCTCACAGAGCCATTATCGCCAAGCTGGCTTGATAGTGGCTCTGTGAAGAGCTGAAGCGCTGCTGACATGTGCTGAACAATCACCGCTTTTTACGTCTGAAAGAGTGCTGCGTCCTTTCTATGATTATATGCGGCTCTTGGACACGAGCGGACGCGTGCACCGTGTGTTAAAGGGGAGTGCTACCTGATCGTATTGGAATATATATAAATATATATATACACACACAGACAATGCAGGACTATATACACTACTCACAAGTTAGAGATATTTAGCTTTCGGGTGAAATTTATGGAAAATGTCAAAAGTTAATATTATATCAATAAAGTAAGGCATTTAAGTAGAAGCAGCAATGGTGATTTCCTCATATCAAAAGCCAAAGAAACAAAAGCCAACAACAGTGGTGCGTATACCCCACAAAAAATGTCAGTGTCTCAAAAACTTGTCATATGGCCTTGAGCATCAATTACAGCTTAATTTGAATACACCTGAGGAACTGGAGAGTCCTGGATGAACTGTTGGATGAACAGGAAAAGAGGAAAAGTAAGTTGCCTCAAGATCTACTCCCTAGATCTAAGAAGTTCCCCCCTCTCTCTACTTTCCCTAACATAGACATGTTTGTGAGGTTAGTTACGGAGGAGTTGAAGAAAATAGCCCGGAAAATAAAACAGGACAATCAGTTATTAAACCCTCAGATAAAGGGGGAAACGTGGTTGTCTGGCCAACAGCCATGTATGAAAGGGAGGCATTTTTAGCCAACTACGTGATGGTGAGTGCTACAAAAGACTCACATACAACCCCCTAACAGCATTTCAATCACTCCTACAGGTTATCCTGCAGAGGGCCGTGGAGTCTGACATCATTACAGAGAAGGAAATGGGGTGTCTGATTGAGAGAAATCCCACTATACCTACCTTTTATCTACTGACAAAGGTACATAAGAATGACAAGGTCCCTCCGGGTCGACCAATCGTCTCTGGCACTAATGGCATGTGTACACCTATCAGCAAGTTTATAGATTACATATTGAACCACTTGGTTCAAAGTCTCCCTTCATATCTTAGGAATATGAGTGATGTTTTAAATAAAATTGATGGCAATCACCTGGAAGATAATATGATGTTGGTCACTTGCGATGTTGAATCGTTATACACATCCATACGTCACCAGGACGCCTAGAGGCAGTGTGAATTTTTATCTCCACATCGCAGTGGAAAGATGAATTGGGAGACCTGATAGTGGAGTTGTTGGAATTTGTCTTGTATCATAATTTTTTGTTTCTAAGGAGACCTTCTACCTACAGCTCCAGGGGACAGCTATGGGGGTTAGCCATATGCTAACCTGTTCCTGGGGCTGTGGGATCTTCTTTATGGACCCTGTCAGACTATGTGAATGTGTACAGTCGTGGTATCGATATATTGATGACATTTTGATTGTCTGGCAGCGTTTCTATGAAGAACTGGAAACATTTATAGGGATTTTAAACACCAACGATCTGAACTTCAGACTGACTTACAAGGCGGGCAGAACAGGTATGAATTTCTTAGACTTGTCATTGAGCATTGATACGGAAGGTTACATTCAAACGGACTTATTCCGTAAGAGTACGTCGGTTAATAGCTTGTTGAGGGCAGACTCTGCACACCCTAAAATATTAATTTCAGGCATCCCCATTGGTCAATTTCTCCGCATCAGACGGACCTGTTCTAAGAAGGATACATTTATGAGACAAGCTGGAGAATTGGGAGACAGATTCAGAAGCAGAGGGCATGGTGAATACTGTATAAGCCAGGGGTTCCAACGGGCTAAGAAAACGCCACGAGAACAACTGATTTATGGTCCCAGGAAACAGTCTTCTAAGAAGGAAACAGACTGGGTTAGATTTGTGATGACCTTTTCCCAAGGACATCAGGGAGGAGGGAAGTCCTTAATAAATACTGGAAAATCCTTCTTTTGGATACTACTCTGCATAAGTGCTTACCAAATAAACCAAAGAATAGGAATTTGAAAGAATTGTTAGTAAAGAGTCAATACACTGGTAAGAAACTGGAAAAGGTCTTTGGATCGAAGGGCCCAAATGGGGATGCCGACCTTACGGGAGTTGTGTGGCATGCCCGAACGTGCTTAGGACAACTACCTTCACCAACTCCATGGGTGATAAAAAATACCAAATCACCCAAGGGATTCCTTTTAACACCATGGGTGTGGTTTATGTGGCGAGCTGCACCTGTGGGTTGTTATATGTGGGCCTAACAAGTAGGGAATTGAAAAAGAGAGTACGCGAACACGTTTTGGGTATTGAGGCGGAAAGAACAGGATTTTAATGCATTGAAGACTATTCCCAAGCACTTTAAACAATATCACACATGTAATGGTTCTTTACTACAAGTAAGGGGAATTGATTAAATACACATTAATCCACTGGGAGGAGATTGGAAGCGTCTCCTGGCACAGCGGTAGGCTCGTTGGATTTTTGTATTGGATACAGTGGCCCCCGTGGCTTAAATGAAAGTCTCAGTTTCGCCCCTTTTGTGTGATAATGCTGATGTTCCATGAGGGGTAATATCATATTGTGGTCAGTTGCTCTAGCTTAAAATATGCACCAGGTAGTGCATCTCCTATTTATAATCGCCCATGTTTTTATTGTTTTAGCGAGTTTGACCTGGGAGAGTGTAGGTGTTTGTATTAACATGTTGTTTTGTGTTTTATAGAGAGAAAATTATTGAATGTAATATTCCATATTGTGATATCCTGGAGGTTTTCCCTTCTTCTTTTTCTGTGAATCCTCAACGTTCTCGAGATATCATAAACAATCGGACAACAGAAAGTGGATTGCATATTGGAGTTCATCTATTTTTGCCCCTTCTTCCTTTTTTATTTTAAATCACTGGATGTACTGATTAATTAATTATGTATACTTCTATTTGGTCTATTTCGCACAATTATGAATTGATTAAGGTTTTATTATAATTCTATACTCATAATGGTGTATTTACAGTTGTAATACACTGGATGTATTGAGCAATTTATTATATTTTATTGACATGTGTGTTATAATTTTGCACTTTATTTATTTAGCATAACGTTGCACAATTATGAATTTATTATAATTATTTATAGCTTATTTATATTATTATATGTTTAGCTTGTCAGCACATTGAGCACTTTTTTATTTGAGCACTTGTCTGTCACTTGCACAGCGCCTGCACTTTTACCTTTGCGGGTGATGGCCACCTCACATGCAGGAGTATAGATATTTTAATGGGGAATGTATGAGGCTAGGATGTTATTAAGGTGGAACTATCAGGTCGGTCCCCCTGTTGTGGGAGGATTTAGTACGAGCGATGCGCGTCTCTTCCGGTCATGTGACTTTGAGCTTGGTCGCGTGATCGGCGGTGACGCGCTTCCTGTTTTGGATGGTATGTACACGAGAACAAATGAGGTTCCTGTGGGTTCCGATCATGTGACAGGTATATTGATCACGTGATTATTAGTAGATGACGCTATGATTGTCGTCATCATAGAGGGACGCCTCCATATGTGAAACCAGGGTGGATAAAAATCAATGATTTTTTAAAAAATCGGATTTATTTGATTTAAATCGGATTTTTATTTAAATCAGATTTAAATCGGATTTTTTAAATTTAAATTGGATTTTTATATAAAATGCTTTTGAGGCAAATATATTACCATCCAAAGGTTATTCCATCATGAAATAAATTCGTTTTTAATTATGTAGAATAAGGCTGTATATGTTTAATTTTTTTTTGTAAATAAATTCCATTAATCGATTCACAATGTCAGGCTCTTCCAGAGGTTTTTCTTAGATTATTGGGCAGTTTCTCTGCCTACAAGATATTATCACAGATGCTTGGTTTACTTTTGCAGTTCTCAAAACTGAATTTGACTTAGCAGAGATCATATGCCTCTTCTTCACAGCAAATCTTCATCTACTTGCATATTATAAGTTATACCAGCAAGAATTAGTCTTAGGGCTACTTTCACATTTGCGTTCGGTGCGGGTCCGTCCAGTACTTGTACAGACGGATCCGCACTGAAAATACAAACCAATGCATCCGTTCAGAACGGATCGGTTTGTATTATATGTGGAAAAAAGTGCTAAGTCCCAAACAGATACGTTCTGACCCCCATTGAAAGTCAATGCAAACAGATCCGTCCCCATTGATTTACATCGTAAGTCAGGACGGATCCGTTTAGCTCAGCATCGCTAGGCGGACACCAAAACTCTGCAAGCAGCGTTTTGGTGTCTGCCTCCAAAACGGAAAGGAGGCGGTATGGAGCCAAACCAGTGCATTCTGAACGGATCCGCATCCATTCTGAATGCATTTGGGCTGAACAGATCAGTTTGGGGCCTCTTGTGAGACCTTCAAGCGGATCTCACAAGCGGATCCCCAAATGCAACTGTGAAAGTAGCTTTATGTAGAAAACTATGATTTAAATCAAGCCTTACTGACTAGTGATTTAAATCGTGATTTAAATCAGTTTGATTTAAATTAAATCCACCCTGCGTGAAACACTTGCCGATCTCCCAAGTGCGATTCATTTTATGATTATTTGAATATATATAAGTGTGGGGCTGGTGTAGAATTCAGTATTCCCCAGATGAAGCGATAAGAAGAGAAACACGCATCGGGAGTGAGGAGTAGCGACATACTTTGCACTTTATGTGAGTGGTATTGTACGTAGTGGTCTCGTCTGATTCCTTTAGGGGAATGTATGGTGATTGTATGCATACTCTTCAAAGGACACTTGGCATATTATTATCTGAACTTTAATTCAAAAATTGGTATACTTTTATCATACAATTTTGATTGTGAGACCAATACCCTCTATTGCTATTTATATGACATACTGGTACTCCTCTTTGTGGGCTTGTTTTAGCCTAGTGTATAGCTTTCACCACTTGACCTGGATTTTATTAATTTTGAAAAAACATATATACAATATAGATTTAATGTGTTTATGTAATTTGGTAGTGCCTTTTTGGTATACATCAGTTACAGCTTGACAACGATGTCTCATGCTGTTCACAAGTCGACTAATTGTCTGCTGAGGCATGGCATCCCACTCTACTTGAGGTTGGCCCTCAGGTCATTGAGACTCTGGAATACAGAGTTACGAGCCTCTACATGACGACTCAGCTGATCCCATAGGTTTTTAATGGGATTCAGGTCTGGAGAAAGTGCAGGCCATTCCATTTGAGGTCCCCCAGTCTCCAGCAGCCACTCCCTAATGATGCGACCTAGGTGAGCTGATGCATTATCATCCATGAAGATGAAATTTAGCTTGTGTTGTTCATGCAGAGGCACAATGACTGGATTAATGATGTTATTCAAGTAGTATAAGCTTGTCACTGTACCATTCACAAAGTATAGGGCAGTTCTGTATACTAGACACGCCTGCCCACATTATAACACCACCACCACAAAAGGCAAACAGTGTCTGATGCACAGCGCTCTCCTTGACGTCTCCAACATCGTTGGCAGCTGTAATTTCTGCTCAGTGTGAATCGACTTCCATCAGTGAAAAGCACTGAGGCCCTCGTCCAGTGTACATGCTCCCTGGCCCATGCAAGACAATGACACCTGCGGTCAGGTACCCTTGCAGGTCATCTAGCACACAGACCACACTGATGTAAATGGTTTCAAATTGTCTAATGTGACACTTTGGTGCCTCTCACCTGCCTTAATTATGCCTGGAGTTGTGTGGCATTCATCATCCAGTTCCACAGGGCATTGTTCACAATGAAACGGTCATCAGTGTGGGATGTGGCTGGGATGTAGCCAATGGATGTTCACTTCTATGCGTTCTGTGACTCTTCCAGTCTTTCTGTATCTCTGTTGCAACCTGCTGATGACACTGTGACACTCTAAACTCAGTGGCCACTTCCTTCTGAGAACATCCTGCTTGAAGCCTCACAATGGTGAGGTACTGTTGATCAATTGTTAGGTGTCGTCTTGGTCTCATGATGTCAAAATATGGACAGCATGATGAGGAGGACTGTTTAAATACCAACTCTAATTGAACCAGGAAATGTATTGGGCGATTAATGGATCAAACACCTGTTGTGAATTTTGCCATTAAGTTCCTTGTTAGAGAACAGCAACTTGTGCAAAAGTCCAGAAAACACTGAACAGTTGGACATGTGCATTCAAAGGTTTAGAGAAGGTCACATTAACTTCACCTGTAAAGGTTGGAGTGCATTTTAGGTTCATCCTAAAATTTCACCCAGCCAGATATCCCTACCATTGTATGATAAAGACAACGCACTGGACACAGCAGGGCTGGCGCTGTAACAGGCTGTAACACACATCGCAGGCCCCTGCACAGTGTATGATAATACCAGGGCGCTGTGCACAGCAGCCTGCAATGTGTATTGGCACGCGGGGCTACTAAAGACAATATGTGAAAAGTAAAAGGCAATTGGCCCACCGGGAATTTTCCTGGTAGGAAAATCTGCCCTTGAGTGCATGAGAGAGCCTACAATATAGCCACCAATACACATCCCACGGTATGGATTATACTTACCTGCTCCCTGGAACCTGCGTTGTTCCGAATCCCTGCACAGTCGCTGCTGCATCTCCTTGTCACTAGGGGGAGCAGCCAATAGCAGGCGGTGATGGGGATGAGCCCCCTTGAGGCTGGTTACCGTCGCGGCCTGCTATTGGTTGCTCCCCGACCCCCCGTCACCGGATGTTTTGATCAGAGTGGGAGATCCAGTGGCGGCCGTGCAGGTATCTGGAGAGACGCGGGTGTCCGAGAGCAGGTAAGTATAATCCATGCAAGGGGCCCGGGATAACCCCTTTGATGCAATATAATCCAATTAGAGGAAGCGGTCATGTATGGCAAAAATGGAGTCGTGTCAAATGGTTGGACTACAGTAAAGAATACAGATATACAGACACTAGGAATGTTGACAGTGGCTCCAATGATCACTTGGTGAGATTGACCAGGAAGCTTTCTTCGTCAACCTCAACACACTCTTCTTCCTCCTTGTCTCTACCTTTCCCAGCCCCTGCCAGCCTGGACTCACCTGGACAACAGTACCAGGCACCATGTAGCTGCGTGGTAGAGGTGCTCTGCAGTGTCATGTTCCCCATAAAAAAAATCATGGTGGCATTCTCATCTCGATGAGGTAGTTGAATGAAACACTCCAGAAGTGACATTTAGCACGTGTAATTAGTGTCTTTTCTGTCATCACTTACAGTGAATCACACAGTCCAGAACATTGTGTGACAAGCCTGAGGGAGGTGGTGTTGAAGGGGGCTATGGAGAGACCTTTTTAACTGAAGAACATAAATCGAACTCATGCATTGCAGAGATTGACTATGTCAGGTATGGATATTCTATTACCGTACATAGTGTTTAGCTGCCTTGGCCAGAATGTAAATCCTATTTCCAAGATAAGAGCTGGGGTCTGACATCATAGTGATAAACATGTTTAAAAGGACTGGCATGAAGTACATCAACAGCATATCATATGCTAATCCATACTTGTTACCTTCAGGATTGTTTCTCATAGAGAGGTTTTTGCCTTTGCCTTGTCCCTTTTAACATTCTTCATCTCACCCTTTTGAGTGGCATCCCACCTCTTTTTGTTGGGTGCCCCACTCCCTCTACAGTATGCACATTTGTGCACTGGGGCTGTGTCTAATGATGCACTGTCCTGGCAACCCCATACATTTAAAGTACATGGAGAGCTACTTTCTAAGAGAAAGCAGCCCGACCATGCGAAACCCGTGAGATTTGCCAACTTGTCCAGGAGGCCAGCAGGACAATCTGGGAGAGTTGGTAAGTATGTTCTCACCTTCAGCCACAATGTGCCTCCTTCTGCACAGTATTGTTGGAGTCCTATATGATGGCTCCAATACACTAATCTACAGTTGATCCATGGTTATTAACAGTGTCTACTTATGTGTGACTGCTACCTCTACAACCCATATAGATACACCCTTGCAAGGTTGGCATTTTCTCTGCAGGACTTCTACAGCAAATTGTAGTGGGGGGTGGGGGGACCATAGAGTGTTCTACAGGGCAAAACATGCACAGAGAGGTCATGTCAGCAGAGGAAGATGACTTAAAACTGAAAAATAACATTCAGTTTATTTTTTTTAGTTTAAGTCACCAGATTTGTGTAGAACTCCTTTGAAAAGGACTGGGTTGTTTTTGGGGTAAGGAAGTTCTACATGAAAGTGACATGGAAGAGTACTATGAGGAGGATGGGAGAGGTAGTGGTTCACGGTGGCTGTCCTTACTCTGGCACTCCCTGGGGCCATGCAACAGTGAATGGAAGGCATGTGCTTTCTTCCCTTGGTGCACTCCCTGACTCTGTGGCTTCTGCCTGGTGTTAGGTGGGGGGCCCTGGCTTGATGTTGTGAGGTTTAGAGGTGCATGACTGGGCTCCCTCATAATGTAGGCCGTGAAGTAGTGGGGCAGTTAAGGTGATGAATAGAAAGTAATAATGAGGTCCATTTTGTCCCTTGAGGTGAACAGTCCCTTGAGGTGCAGGCCACTGAGGTAGTTTAGTCAGTTCGTAACACAGGCAATGATAGTAGTTAGTAGAGATGAGCGAAGTTAGCAAAAATTAGATTCGGCTGCTTCGCCGAACTTCACAAAGAAATTAGATTTGTTACAAATCACATTCCACTGTAAGTAGCGGGTGCAATGATGGGGAATAGAGATCGCGCCCAAATCCCCCCCCCCCCCTGGTTTTGGACCGCTCAGATGCTGCGTTCAACTCTAATCACGGAATCTGACAGTCACATTGAGGCATTTCAGGGGTTAAAAACAAAAAAAATACATATTCAACTTATCCATTTGCTCGCGGAGAGGCTGCCGCGGCCATCTCGCTCGTGCTGTCTTGTGACGTCACCACGTCATCATCATGATTGGCTGGGTGCAGTGATGTCATCAGTCAGCACACACGAGATTTGGAGTGTTTCCTTTAATCAAGGTGGCCTCAACGGCCCCTCCACGAGCAAATGGATGAGGTGAGTATGTATTTTTTAGTTTTTTACCACCATTTCAGGAAAAATTGATTCATTACCACGAAGGGCAAGGAAATTTGGCTTTTGACGAATCAAATATTTCCTGAAATTCGTTAACGTTAACTTCGATTCGCTGAACACTACTAGTGAATTCAGTCATCCCAGGATACATTCACAATACTTCCAAAGCTGAACTTGGAATAGTTTCTCTCTTTTAGATCCAGACAACTTTCCAAACTGTGTTTGTGTAAATGAAGTTAAATGATCTGGACTGGCATTCTGCTGTTTGGCCACAAGATGCTGCTGTTTCCTAACCATAGCTAGAAAGGGCTGCATTCCTAGATTCATCTGATGTAAAAAAAAAAAAAAAATCTTAGGGGTGGTATGCTATTCTGACTCTGATTGTTGTAATAGCGATTTATCCCTAGTGAGACCGATATGCCTGGCCTGTATAAGCAGATATATTCACTGCGGACAATCCTCATCAGATATCTTGAACTCACCAACACCGTGTTCATCTGTATAAGTTGCTTTATTCTGTAAGTCAGACAACAGAGTACCGCAGAACAGATGGATTCCGGTATTGTGCGGTCAAAAGATGATGCTTTCATTAGTGTACATGAGAATACATGTGTCCCTGTACATGTGGCTGAAGCAACATGGAAGATACAGGAAGTGAAAGACTCCAGAAGAAGGGTGGAGCATTGACAGGAAATGAGTCACTGATATCAAAGAACAGAACAAGAAAACAAGTGCATTACCAAAAACGGCCACTAGATGGGAGCATATAACCGAATATAGAAATACTGCATAGGAAGTGGTTCAAAAGACTAAACCACACAAATTTCAATCTACACAATGTAAATATTGACTGTGTAACAGCATAAGTGGAGTTACAAGCCTGAAAAGGAAGTGAATGCTGATGAGAGCTGAGGAGCAAAGCAACATACACTGCAGTACTGCATGCCTGTTGGAGAAGCCTTTGTTCAATTCACCATTACCAGCTGATGCAGAGCAGACCCGGTCAGTAAGACTGATCGTGCACGCACCTAGGGTGGCCACTGGCTTCAACCCAGAAAGCCATACTTCACCGGCTACGCCTCCAAACTGCTAAACCATTCCCGTTCTTAACCGTGCTTCATTAGGTCACGCCCTGCTCCATTAAGCCACACCCCATTGCAGGCCAAAAGGTGTGTGTTGACTTTCAGACCGGAAGTTGAGATGGGGGCAGCTCCCAGGGGAGGGTCGGGATTCTCTCACCCTCAGTCAGCCACAGATAGTCAGCCTGTTTGGGACTATACTCACCATCCCTTTTTTCATATCCATGGAACTTCCACTACAATTATTTTTATTACAACTATATTTATTGCACCTGTGCAACTACAAGACTTCTAACAGCTTTTGATCACTCTCAGAGATCCATTGATTTATCCATCCTTTTTACCTTTGTTCTTTATTTTTCATTATACTATTTGTATTTTTTATTATTGCATTATATTTTTATCCAGCCTATACCTATTAATAAATTTACTTTTAATACATATGTAACAACTTCCAGATACTAGTGTGCCAATCTTATTCCTTCCTTTATTAAGAAAACCGGACTGTCAGCCTAAAACCAGACGTCTGGCCACCCTACATGCACCTCATTACAGTGTTGGCGCATAGAATCCTAGAGACTGAGACCAGGCCTGTAGTTAGTTAGTTAGTTAAGGTTTCTATTTGTGTTAGGCTACAAGGTTTGTTAACTGTTCATTACAAGGACTTCCCAGTTTAAGTTACAGTTCACACCGGAGAGCTGATAAGCTGCAACACAAACTCAAGCCAGGCTGGCGTTTACTCAGAAGAAACACTAAGGCACATGCTACATGACCAGTTATTGGAGGGGGAACACTACATAATAAGATTATAAGCCATTGTGCTGTAACGCAGGCTAGCCTGCACCACACACCAAACAGTTGTTCCTGATTTTTAGGGTGATAACAGGTAAGGCGTGGCTGTTTTAGTTAAGCCCGCCAGTAGGTAAATTACCGCTCCTACCTCTAACATCCACCGGGGTGCCAAGCTGTGCCACACAAGGGTCTCAGCCTTCTGGCTGGGTGTATGTACATTTTATTGTGTGTTACCAGCATTTGTGCTCATTACCAATCCATGTTTAAGTAATATACTGTTTTAGCAAAGCTGGGTGTAGATCTTCCAAAGGGTAGCTTATCCGTGGTAAAAACGTGGCGGCGCAATATACCTCTGGGGTACTGTATTTTGCTCACTGATACAATATACGACTGAAAGAAGAATCATATTATAGTTGCACCATGACACCCATACGTTGTATTGGCTAGAGCCTGAATAGGTAGACATGCCCCCAGTTCATAACTTTGAATGTATGATGATGGTCTTGTATGATGTATCTACTGTACATTGTATGTTATGAGCCTTTAATGAGCTTTGTTTTTATTACATATCTTTCGTGTGTTCTTCTTCTTCTGTCTGCACTTTAGCAAAAGGGGCAGACAGAATGGAGTAAAAACGTGAGGAGAAGATGGGGTGTAACTAGGGAGACACATAGCTGTGCATAGGAGCTGTAAACAGCTCTAAGTTCTTTTTTATTTATTTTAGATTCATTGTAACAATAAAAATGTTTACAATAGTGCAGATTGCCACGGTCTCCATGTGTTGCTGTACCCCGTTCTGCCAGGATATGGTAAATTGTGTTTTAGATGTGAAATAAACTCTTTGCCTTTTACACATTTACCCTTCTTATTTCTTTCCATTTAGTTTCTTGATGGACGACAGCTTATATCTTCTGAAGGTGAACTCTGTACAGAAACTGGACTAGGCTGGGAAAGATTCCTGAATTTGTCTCTCGTCTGCTGAATCGGGATTTGAAGTGGCCATGATGTACCATTGTATTCCCCTCTCCGAGAGTGAGAGTCTCTGAAGTGCCTTATTGCTGTTGTGAAAGTGACTGTGACCCAGTGCATGTAAGATAAAAACAGAGAGAGAGGACCGCGCCTCATGTGTGGTGTTGTTACGAATGGTGACGCAAGAGATATAATAAAATCTGCTTACCAGAGGCTGTTGTGAATGAGTCACAACAGCTATATGAGCTCCTGCTGGTATATTATCCCGACCAGCACACGGGGGCTTGGCTGCAGCCTGGGTTCCTTCCTGTACTCAGAAAGTGTGAGTGCTGGAGTGGAGGTAGATCATAGGAGAAAAATGGAGATAAGAACCTTATTTCCGGCGCTGCCAAGGATGACGGAATGATGCGATGTCTTTTAAAAGGTACTTTATTCGTCTACGCGTTTCAGGGGTGAAAGTCCCCCGTCTTCAGGACAGTAATACATACATAGTAAAATGCACTGCAAGCATTTATAACAACATGTGTTGTGTGATTTGGCGCTCAAACCTGGGAGAGGTGGGAGGAAGGGGGAGGGGGGAGGAAGCTCAAACCTGGGAGAGGTGGGAGGAAAGGGGAGGGGGAGGAGGAGGATTCCTGGGGGTGTGTCTGGGGTACACTCCACGAATACCATGTTAAAGGTAATGTTTGTCCAAAACCTCCCTTTCATTGACGTAAGGCTTGCTATTTTGGTGACGTGTAGCTGGTAGGAGTGTTTGTGCCCATATCCCCGCTCCTGTAGGAGCGTGATTGGTGGATGGTAATCATAGAAATCAGAATGTTGTACCTGGTTTGGGAGGAATCGGAATCTTGTGGTAAGTTCCGGGGCAATATTGCTTCCATATTGCACTCGGATGTCCAATTAGAACTTGGTTTAGTTGCATATCGAGATTGTACTGTAGTTCGATGTATGCAAATGGCAGCGCTACTATATCACAGCTTCATGTTATATATGGGAGCAATAGTGCTCCTGGATCCACTGATGGGATGTCGGTAAAATCCGCTGGTGGCGTGCGTAGGGTAAAGCGGTGTGCGGGAGATATAATATGGTTAAATACAATTGGAGGAATAGTACTCATCGAAGAAGTAATCGGAAAAAAATAAAAATTAAAAAATTTTTTTTTTTAAATTTTTAAAATTTTTTTTTCCGATTACTTCTTCGATGAGTACTATTCCTCCAATTGTATTTAACCATATTATATCTCCGCCTTACCTCACGCACCAGCGATTTCCCGACATCCCATCAGTGGATCCAGGAGCACTATTGCTCCCATATAACATGAAGCTGTGATATAGTAGCGCTGCCATTTGCATACATCAACTACAGTACAATCTCGATATACACAAACAAGTTCTAATTGGACATCGAGTGCATATGAAGCAATATTGCCGAGCTTACCACAGATGCGATCCTCCCAAACCAGGTACAACATTCTGATTTCTATGATTACCATCCACCAACCAGCTCTACAGGAGCGGGATATGGTACACACTCCTACCAGCTACCGTCACCAAAATAGCAAGCCTTACGTCAATGAAAGGAGGTTTTGGACAAACATTACTAACATGGTATTCGTGAGTGTGCCCAGATCCTCCCCGTCCTCCCACCTCTCCCAGGTTTGAGCTTCCCCCCTCCCCTTCCTCCCACCTCTCCCAGGTTTGAGCGCAAATCACACAGCACATGTTGTTATAAATGCTTGCAGTGCATTTTACTATGTATGTATTACTGTCCTGAAGACGGGGACTTTCACCCTGAACGCGTGAACGAATAAAGTACCTTTAAAGACATCGCATCATTCCGTCATCCTTAGCGCCTGAAATAAGGTTCTTATCTCCATTTTCTCCTATGATCTGTGACCCAGTGCAGTCAGTATCCATTTTCTGTGTGACACGTATCTCGCATCTGTCATTGGAATGTATTTTGCCCACTGCTGTGACTTCAGGGTCTCACACCAGTCTTACAGAAATCTGCAGTAGATGGCAGATGTCAAGCTTGTCATTCTCATTTTTGCTTCTTATATACAGACCTGCACTTTCTTTTTATTTAGACACCAGTTATTTGGTAGTACATCATAATCCGTAAACCGGTAAATCAACAAGCAGCAAGAATGTAGTTGTCTTACATCTATATATTTCAGGTAAAATCTAAAGGTTACTTTTCACTAAGCACTGGGACCCCAAGGGGTCACAGAAGGAAGAACTTGCCCCCTGTTCTCCGTTATCAGGCAGTGAGTAGGTTAATGTAGCAGAGCCTGCTCAGCTCTTTTTGTATCACCAATAAAGTGTAGAAGGCCCTGCAATTTGTGTGGGTAGATTTCACTCTATAGATCTTTAGGACTGATTATAGAGAATAGGAACCATGGGGAATCCATTGTTGTTAATGATGGAGATCCCAGGGCTTTGGCGCCTAACTACTGCAACATTTAATTAATCTCTTTTCAGGAAAAGCAGCAGTCTGTAAGATTTCTCAATATATTTAATTAACATTCAATGATCTTTTCCTTAGGCTACATCCACACAACTGTGAAAACAAAACAGCAGTTAAAAACTGCAGAACGGTTCATTTTTAACGCCAGTTTTTCACGGGCGCCTTTCGGGAAAAAAGCCATTAAAAACTCCCCTTGCACTTTATTGGTGGCTATCTGTCCCATGAGAACAGAAACTAGAATATGCCCTATTTTTTAATGGCTGTTAAAAAAAACAGCTGTGTGAATAGACTCATTCTTCGCAATGGTTCTGAAAACGACCATGTGATGGCTGTTAAATAACGAATGAATGATGAGCACAATATAGGGTGTTATTATTCCATCAATGTCCTCATCATCCTGGTGCCCCACAGTGTCATCCTGCTGCCACCCCAATTACTATATGGGGGCAGCTTGAGAGTGTTGCTATTGGGGAAGCACTGTAGGGGCAATTCTATTATTTTTGGGGACACTACACGAGATTCTTGCCTGGAGCACAATATAGGGTGTTATTATTACTGGGGGCACTCTAGGGGGCATTTGGGGTCATTTATCAAACTGATGTAAAGTAGAACTGGATTTCCAAAAGAGCTGTCAAAATTGAAAGGTGGAATCTAATTGGTTGCTATCGGCAGCTAAGCCAGTTCTACTTTACACCACTTTGATGAATTACCCCAAATGCCCCTAGAGTGCCCCAGTAATAATAACACCCTATATTGTGCTCAGGCAAGACTCTGATGTAGTGTCCCAAAATAATAAATTGCCCCTACAGTGCTCCCAATATCTAACTCCCTAGCTGCCCCATATAGTAATTTCCCCACCTGCCCCCATAGTAATCCCCACAGTAATTTCCCCACACTGACCCCATATAGTAATTTGCAGCACACAGTAGTTTCCCCCAAACAGTAGTTTCCCCCACACAGTGGTGTCCCCACAGTAGTGTCCCCACACTGCCCCAACACAGTAGTGTCCCCCACACAGTAGTGTCACCTACACTGCCCCCACGCAGTAGTGTCCTCCACACTGCCCCCTACAGTAGTTTCCCCCACACAGTAGTGTACCCCACACTGCCTGCTACACAGTGAGTGTCCCCCACACTGCCCCCTACAGTAGTTTCCCCCACACAGTGGTGTACCCCAAACTGCCTGCCACACAGTAGTTTCCCCACACAGTAGTGTACTGTACCCCACACTACCCCCACACAGTAGTGTCCCCACACAGTAGTGTTCCCCACAGTGCTCCCACACAGTAGTTTCCCTCACACAGTAGTGTACCCCACACTGCCCCCACACAGTAGAGTACCCCACCTGCCCTCCTACAGTAGTTTCCCCCACACACTAGAGTACCCACACTGCCTGCACACAGTAGTGTGCTGTGCCCCACACTGCCCCCACACAGTAATTTCCCATACAGTAGTTTCCCCCACACAGTAGTGTCCCCCACACTGCAGTGTCCCCCACACTGCAGTGTCCCCACACTGCCCCCACACTGCTCCCCACACAGTAGTGTCCCCACACTGCCCCCCACACAATAGTGTCCCCACACTGCCCCCCTACAATAGTTTCCCCCACACAGTAGTGTACCCACACTGCTCCGACACAGTAGTTTCACCCACTGCCCCTACACAGTAATTGCCCCCATATAGTAATTTGCCCCACACAGTAGTTTCCCCCCACATAGTAATCCCTCCCATAATTATTTGCCCCACACAGTATCTGACCATAATATTTTCTCCCAACATGTCCTCCTGTGTCCCCCAAAGTTACTTGGCACATAAATGGAAAAAAAAAAGAAAAAGCTAAATGCTCACCTATGTCCAGGCGCTTGCTCGCACACTTAACTGTACTGCTGCGTCCAGGCACAGGTGCGTGCGATGACATATCACTACCACATAGGCCTCAGGCCTAATAGGCCTGAAGCCTATGGTGGGCATTGATTGGCGGCGGGGCAGGGAACTACAGTATGTGGGCCGAGGCGTCAGCGCTCCAGCAATGGCGCTTCCATCTGTATTGATGGAGCGATCATTGCTTCTCTAGCACCCCTCTGACAGCCGGCACCGGGCGGACTACAACCCCTCACCCACCCCCGGGCACGCCACTGCCTAAGGGTATATTGATCACGATGGACTTTTCCGTCTGATAACTCCATCTCAGAATCTGCTGCTGACTTTTGGATTAGTGCTCCGACAGATTAACTTGCAGAAAGATCCACATGCAGTTTAGCCCCGTTCAATGAGGCTAATTCACGTGTAGCCATTTGCCACAGCTTGTGCATAGAATCCTTGGCAAGAATTAATATGTCCGTTTTTTTCTTCCAGGTGGAAGTCAGATTCACAAAGGAAAAATCAGTGAATGGTGAAGTACAGTGGGGGTTTCCCAGTTATTTGGTAGTACATCATAATCCGTAAATTAACAAGCAGCAAGAATGTAGTTGTCTTACATGTATATACCGTATTTCAGTTAAAATCTAAAGGTCACTTTTCACTAAGCACTGGGACCCCAAGTGGTCACGAAGGAAGAACTTGCCCCCTGTTCTCCGTTATCAGGCAGTGAGTAGGTTAATGTAGCAGAGCCTGCTCAGCTCTTTTGTATCGCCAATAAAGTGTAGAAGGCCCTGCAATTTTGCGTGGGTAGATTTCACTCTATAGATCTTTAGGACTGATTATAGAGAATAGGAACCATGGGAATCCATTGTTGTTAATGATGGAGATCCCAGGGCTTTGACCCCCAACTACTGCAACATTTGATTCATCTCCTTTCAGGAAAAGCAGCAGTCTGTAAGATTTCTCAATATATTTAATTAACATTCAATGATCTTTTCCTTAGGCTACATCCACACAACTGTGAAAACAAAACAGCAGTTAAAAACTGTAGAACGGTTCATTTTTACGGCTGTTTTCACGGACGCCTTCTGAAAAAAAGACATTAAAAACTCCCCCTTGCATCTTTATGGGGCTATCTGTCTCATGAGAACAGACAAACTAGAATATGCCCTATTTTTTAATGGCTGTTAAAAAAAACAGCTGTGTGAATAGACCCATTCTCTGCAATGGTTCTGAAAACGACCATGTGATGGCTGTTAAATAACGAATGAATGTACCTAAGGGTATATTGATAGGATAGACTTTTCCGTCTGATAACTCTATCTCGGAATCTGCTGCTGACTCTCGGATTAGTGCTTCGACAGATTAATTTGGGAGAAGATCCACGTGCGGATTTAGCCCGTTCAATGAGGCTAATTCACGTGTGGCCATTTGCCACAGTTTGTGCATAGAATCCTTGGCAAGTATTAACATGTTCTCCGTTATCAGGCAGTGAGGTAGGTTAATGTAGCAGAGCCTGCTCAGCTCTTTTGTATCGCCAATAAAGTGTAGAAGGCCCTGCAATTTGTGTGTGGGTAGATTTCACTCTATAGATCTTTAGGACTGATTATAGAGAATAGGAACCATGGGAATCCATTGTTTGTTAATGATGGAGATCCCAGGGCTTTGACGCAAACTGTCAGCAACATGATTAATTAATCTCTTTTCAGGAAAAGCAGCAGTCTGTAAGATTTCTCAATATATTTAATTAACATTCAATGATCTTTTCCTTAGGCTGCTACATCCACACAACTGTAGGAAACAAAACAGCAGTTAGAAACTGGCAGAACGTTCTCATTTTTAACGCCAGTTTTTCACGGACGCCTTCGAGGAAAGCCATTAAAAACTCCCCTTGCACACTTTATTGGTGGCCATCTGTCTCAGGAGAGCAGAAACTAGAATATGCCCTATTTTTTAATGGCTGTTAAAAAAAAACAGCTGTGTGAATAGACTCATTCTTCGCAATGGTTCTGAAAACGACCATGTGATGGCTGTTAAATAACGAATGAATGTACCTAATGTATATATTGATACGATGGACTTTTCCGTCTGATAACTCCATCTCAGAATCTGCTGCTGACTTTTGGATTAGTGCTCCGACAGATTAACTTGCAGAAGATCCACATGCGGATTTAGCCCCGTTCAATGAGGCTAATTCACGTGTAGCCATTTGCCACAGCTTGTGCATAGAATCCTTGGCAAGAATTAATATGTCCGTTTTTTTTTCTTCCAGGTGGAAGTCAGATTCACAAAGGAAAAATCAGTGAATGGTGAAGTACAGTGGGGTTTCCCAGTTATTTGGTAGTACATCATAATCCGTAAATTAACAAGCAGCAAGAATGTAGTTGTCTTACATGTATATACCGTATTTCAGTTAAAATCTAAAGGTCACTTTTCACTAAGCACTGGGACCCCAAGTGGTCACGAAGGAAGAACTTGCCCCCTGTTCTCCGTTATCAGGCAGTGAGTAGGTTAATGTAGCAGAGCCTGCTCAGCTCTTTTTGTATCGCCAATAAAGTGTAGAAGGCCCTGCAATTTGTGTGGGTAGATTTCACTCTATAGATCTTTAGGACTGATTATAGAGAATAGGAACCATGGGGAATCCATTGTTGTTAATGATGGAGATCCCAGGGCTTTGACGCCCAACTACTGCAACATTTAATTAATCTCTTTTCAGGAAAAGCAGCAGTCTGTAAGATTTCTCAATATATTTAATTAACATTCAATGATCTTTTCCTTAGGCTACATCCACACAACTGTGAAAACAAAACAGCAGTTAAAAACTGCAGAACGTTTCATTTTTAACGCCAGTTTTTCACGGACGCCTTTCGGGAAAAAAAGCCATTAAAAACTCCCCCTTGCACTTTATTGGTGGCTATCTGTTCATGAGAACAGAAACTAGAATATGCCCTATTTTTTAATGGCTGTTAAAAAAAAACAGCTGTGTGAATAGACTCATTCTTCGCAATGGTTCTGAAAACGACCATGTGATGGCTGTTAAATAACGAATGAATGTACCTAAGGGTATATTGATAGGATAGACTTTTCCGTCTGATAACTCTATCTCGGAATCTGCTGCTGACTCTCGGATTAGTGCTTCGACAGATTAATTTGGAGAAGATCCACGTGCGGATTTAGCCCCGTTCAATGAGGCTAATTCACGTGTGGCCATTTGCCACAGTTTGTGCATAGAATCCTTGGCAAGTATTAACATGTCAGTTTTTTTTTCTTCCACGTGGAAGTCAGATTCACAAAGGAAAAATCTGTGAATCGTGAAGTGCAGTGCAGGTTTCCCATTGAAAATATTAGGACATGGTTTGTGGGCAGATTTCACGTGGTTTCTAACTAGGAATATGCATGGAAATCCAGGTGAAAATGCGGTTGTGTGAGTACACCCTTTGGTGCATCAATTCTGCATTCCATCGCACAGATAGGGCGAGTTCACATCACTTTTTTTCAGTTTTTCTGATCCATCAGAAAACAGATAGATAAAGAAAAAAACGGATCATGTGCATCAGACATGCACATTTGGCATCCGTTGAGTCAGAGATCCATTATTTTTACAGAAAAAGGTCCTGCATGCAGGAATTTTTTTCTGTCTAAAATAACAGATCTCTGACAGAACTATGTTCCCCAATGCCCCCAAATACTATACTGTAGAAATAATAGTGCCATACAGATAGTCCACCTATAGTAACAGTACTCCCCTAAGTCCCACTAATACTAATAATTCTCTCCCAGAGTGCTATCATTATCAATAGTGCCCCAATAGTGATGCTCCCTGAAAGTACCCCTGTTAGCAGTAGTAGGCTCCATATCGTGCCAAGTTGTGATAACAATAGTAGTAATAATGCCCTATAGCAGGAAGACTATTAAGAAGTGCGATTTGTCACCTTCATCAGATGTGCCAATATGCACCAACTTTATGATATTGGCTTATCTTTACATATAGTCTGGTCCCCTGAGGAAGTGGGGCACTGGAGGAGCAGGTGAGGGTTTAGCAACCAAGAAGTGGGGTCACCCCTTTTGCGGCGAGTGCTCTGCCTGTAGGCAGGGGTAGTGCAGGGACGAGTCTGGGGGAGTGGCCGCAGAGTTGTGCAAGCAGAGAGGAAGTATTGGAGCCTGCGACGATCGTGATGGCGATGCTTGCTGAAAATGCTCCGGGCCTGGAGCCCATATCCGAGACTGAAGAATCGCCAGCCTGCAGTCCGGAACCGGAGAGGGCGACCGATTCCTGATTTGTGTGGCCTCCTACACCGTGTGTGAAGTCGGTCGGAGGACCAGTTAGGCCTCCCGCGCTATGGTCTCAACTAATAGCGGAGGTACGGGCGGCCGCCGTCAAAAAGACCACAAAAAAGAAGATTTACTTTGAAGAGCTAGCCAAAACTGTGCTGGACAAACACCCCTATACGCAGCCCCGCCTGGAACGGCGGACGGGGGTGGTTCTGACTTTTGACAAGAACCGTGGCTTTGGATTTATCCGGGACTATGTTACCAGCCGGGACTTGTTTGTCAACCGGAGGTCAGTAAAGAGGAGTTACCTGCCGGATTACCTCCACAACCTGCGCGACGGGGAAGAAGTAGAATTTACCCCCGCTGAGGGTCTGCGAGGCCCATACGCTACTGCGGTGACCCGTCCGGGCCCAGTACCTGAGAGCTGGGAGGAGGCAGAGGAACAACCAGTCAGAATACCCACCGGGGATGGCCCGGAATACATACCAAGAAAAGGGCTCCTTCTTAGGCCCAAATATCTTCTGGCAGCCGACCGTTTTGGACAAGCCAGTAAGTCCGTATCCTTCCCCGGAATTGCCACGTCGGGAGAAAACGGCTGCAGACTGGGCACATATGGCCCGGTTTCGCGAGACCCTGGATAACCTGCGGGGGAAGCGCAAGGAAGAGACGTCTCCTGAGCCTGCTGCAAGCGTGCCGGAATCCAGCAGTGAGATCGCTGATCTGGAGGAGCGGATTGCTAGGTTACAAATCCACCTGGATGGCCTGTGCCAAGTGGCAAGTTCCCGTACAGCATCGCAGCAGCCAAGCAGTGGTGAGTCACCTGCGTCCCCTGTGCATCCCGAACCTATAGCCCGGGGTCCTGTGCATAATAATGAGCTGCCCAAAATTAGTGTGGACGCAGTTAAATTAAAATACTCCAGGAGCCGAGTCCGCCGTGTGGAGACCTCCTTATTCCGGCCAGCGGAGGTGTCTGCCCCAGTGCCGGCCAGTGTCCCAATAACTACAGCTCCTGTTAATTTCCGACCTGTCGGACCTGTGGGATGGGTAGGCCTAGTTCCTGTGATGATACCGGCCCATTCTGTCTGGTGGGCACAATCTTCAGGTGTCCCTTGTACATGGCCCAGGCTGCGGGCAGTACCGAGCTGCACCACATCTGATGAGCAAGGGTCCTATGACACTTACCTGTAGTCCGGTCTGCTAGGCCAATTTGTCAGAAGTTACATAAGGACCTATCATGTTGCAGGAGCTGTTCCCTGTGTTGTCAGGCTGGTGGAGCTTGCTGCCAGTTCCCCATGGCCGGTGGCATTATTGTGCAGGAAAGTTGCCACTGTGGAACCACTGCTCCCAGCCTGCCCTATTTGTTTCCGGGACACCCTGCACGCTTTAAAAGTTTTGTCATCCAAGTTGTGCCTTTAATATGGCACCTTATCCCCTTTTAACCCCCATTTCAGGTTGAAGGGGAATCAATATGTCAGCATTCTAGGGGTACACAAGACTTGCCAGGATAACTTGGCCCTGGTATTGTCAGAGTACTGTGATGTAAAGTAAAGTAATGTGTCTTGCTGACTATATTTATTGCTATTTTATTCAAGTCTTGTGCCCAGAGATGGACTCCCAGGTGCGAGCCTCTGTGATGTTTAATGTTTTTATGGACCTATCCTACACTTTCATGGACTATCCTGGCATTTTTCCAATTTATACGCTGTGCCAGGTCAGCGTCCCAGTTCCAAATTCTATCCTGTTCGTGACGCCAAAATGTAGCATCCCCAAGTCAGGGAGTATGAGGGACTGACCTAGGGGATGCCAGTGATGGAGAGGCTGGCACGTGGATCCTCTGGGGAACTCTCTGGGTTCTTGAGGACACAGCCAGGTGTAGTGTGAGGTGCCCTTGGTGTTTGTAGATTAACGTGCCTGTGGCTGGGTGTCCCTGATGTCCGTGACGCCAGTGCCGGTAACGGTGGCACACCGATTTGTAAGAGGAATAATTGAGGTGCAGGCTTGGATAGTAAACCAGAACTTCACTTTACTTAACAGTAGAAACAGCATACACTCTCTTGACAGTTCCTTAGAAAACAATTTGTTTTCAGCAGGTTACAGATTACAGTTCCAATATGACAGGCACTTGTACAGCAAGGTGATACACAGAGGGTTAACACAGGACTGCTGCAGTACAGGCAGCTTGCACTCTATTCCTGACTGATCCTGGACAGGGAAAATATTCTCCAAGGCCCCAATGCCCTATCTCTGGCTTATATCCTTGGGTATATGAAATGAGTACCTCCTCTGGTATTTGTAGTACCTCTTGCTTTAGGAATTCTTTGCTTTCTCTGCCTTCCTCAGCTCTACTCAGGCTGGCTACAGTGATGATCCTGCTGGTGTCTTTATCTTAATTGCAGCTTGACTAAGGAGGGATTCCTCTCCTCTAGTCCTAGGGTCTGGATTGCTCCTCCCAGGAAATGACTCTTCCTGAGCTGGACCCACACAGGGCGCAGGGCCCCTGACTGGGCCCATATAAACTAGGGCTCCCTAGCTCCCTCTAGTGGCTAAAGCTGGGATGACACCCCTAGCAGGCCTGCACAATGGCACATAATAGCAGTAACAGGGTGATGAGATATATATATATATAGGCATTACATTGCATTGCATTTACTGACAATGACATTCACCAATCTCCCCACAAATGAGGGGAACGTACGCTCCCTGGTGACCCTTCTGTAGTGTCGGGCATCACAACTCCCGTACACTACAGAAGGGATAGGAGTGGTGTTGCTGGCCATGAGATGTCATTAACTCTGCACCCCGTGACAAGGAGTATCACCCACATCAAGTTAGCAATTCCTACCTCAAGGAGTGCTATAAGTAAGATGGACCATGCACACCCAAATGCAGTGATAAAGACCCCCCTCCCCGATAATGACCCTATAGGTGAGCTGTGGGGGGAGCCTGGCAGCTAGCCTGGTCTGGCACAGAGACTTTGGAGGACATGCAAACTCTGGGCCTGGGCTGGGTGTTGGGATAGAGAATGGGAAGTCTATCTGCTGTTCCTCCAGACCTGAAGTCTTTCTGCTGCCTGAGGCGAAAACTGAAACGGCCCCTTACACAGCGGGGGGGGGGCCCTTACACAGCTTAAGGCCTGTGCCCCTACCCCGCCACTGGGCCCCCCCCAGCCGCCGCTCCCTCCCCGACACTGCCCCAGTGCCGGATCCAGAGCCTGGTCTTTGGAGGGGCACTTCCCCCAGGAATAGGAGATCATGGGGCCCCTGTGTTCTCATCCACCCTCAAGCCACACTCACACACAGCCCCACCTCTTACCTCTTACATTCAGGGACGTCTCCCACACGGTCCTCCATTATGTAGTTCGCCCGCCACACTGCCCCCCACTGAGTAATTTGCCCCCCCAAGTTAATTTCGCCCCACACAAGTTAATTATGCCCCTAGACAGCCCTGCATTATGTAATTTGCCCCCACACTAAGTAATTTTGCCCCCACATGGTCCTCCATTATGTAGTTTGCCTGCCACACTGCCCCCCACTGACTAATTTACCCCCCCCCCCCCCCTCACATCGTTGTCCTGATCGTTGGCAACCCTGGGTGAGTCTAGACTGCCTGTCTAAGGTTACGCCATCTACACAATTAGTAAATTTGAGCCACTGTGATGTGCAAGCAATACTTGGTAGATGCCCCAATATTCCACTATTAATGGTGACCTGTTCCTTAATTGTAATTCTTAACGTAAACCTATCATCACGACAGGCAGTGCAATTTGTGGACAACATGTCATAGAGCAGGAGGAGCTGAGCAGATTGATATATAGTTTTGTGGGTAAAACTGGTAATTTATATATTTAAATCTCTGATTGTTCTGAACTTAAAGGGGTTGTCTCACTTGGCATTTGGCAAGTGGCATTTATCATGTAGAGAAAGTTAATACAAGGCATTTACTAATGTATTGCGATTGTCCATATTGCCTCCTTTGCTGGCTTGATTAATTTTTCCATCACATTATACACTGCTCGTTTTCATGGTTACAACCACCCTGCAATCCATCAGTGGTGGTTGTGCTTGCACACTGTAGAAAAAAGCACTGGCCTCTCTGTTGGCCGGGACCATGGGAGTGTGCATAAGCTAGTATTTTTGCAAGCACCACCACTACCAGTGGATTGCAGGGTGGATTTTTTCTAATTCCAGTCAACCCAATGTATTTTCCAGGGACAGACTGGCCATAGACAGTACAGGGAAAATTTCCTGGTGGGCCAATGTTCAAGGGACCACTGGAGCCCTCCTCATGGCTGCCGGCCAGGTACATAACGATCTGATGCTCTCATCATTAAAGGGTTTGTCGTTGTTCAGGGCTGAACCTGGATATAAGCTCCCCTTCACTACTTGTCCATTTGTGAGGTCACTGGGCTCCGTGCTAGGTGGGAGTCTCTGCCTAGCATACTGATGTGAAACCCGGTACATCACCAACTCCAAACAAACAGACTATGTCCTGGGCAATGCAGCACAAGGCAAGGGAGCATCAGAGCAAGGAAATGCTCCGATGCTCCGTTCCTACGTGTTAAAGGAGAGAAGGGAGCTTTTATCTGGTGTCCGATACTTGAACCCAGACAATCCCATTAATTAATGCTAGAACAGTCAGGTACTTCTGTACCTGGACAGGAGCCACATCGGCTCTCCTGATACAACTGTATGGCCGTTCTCAGGACAGTGACACAGGTAAATATTGCAGTGGAAGCAGTGGTATTTTGTTCTGTACTGTGGCATTTGGTTCTGCTGGGGCAGTATTTTGAGCACCACTGTAGTATTTGGTTCTCCTAGGGCAGTATTTTGTGCTGCGCTATGGTATTTTGTTTCCTGGGCCAGTATTTTGTGCTGCACTGTGATATTTGGTTTGCTGGGGCAGTATTTCATGCTATACTATGTTATTTGGTTCAGCTGAGGTGGTATTTTGTGCTGCAAAGTAAAGTATTGCTGCCCCTGCCCACTTGTGTTGGCTTTGCCTACTTGTTTTGCCTGCCGTCTGTCATTTTGAACCTGCTTACAACATGGGGCCAGTATTAGTTTTTTTCCAGGGTCACTAAGTTCCCAGTCTGCCCTTGATCATCGTTCTTTGTCATGTACTGAATATGTTGTTCTCCATATGTTCTGAGAGAGTTTAAGCCTTTAAAGGGTTTTTAAAGGGGCTAAAGTAGTTTAAAGGGGTTTTAATCTAGATAATGTTTGTCTACACAGTGAGCATGAGCATTTTGTTGGGAGGAATTCCTTAACGTACTTTCACACCTGTGTTAAAGTTTTCCGGTATTGAGTTTCGTCCTAGGGGCTCAATACTGGAAAACTAAAAAAACTGATCAGTTTTATCCTAATGCATTCTGAATGGAAAGTAATCCGTTCAGTATGCATCAGGATGTCTTTAGTTAAGTCACTCTTACGGTATTTGGCCGTAGAAAATACCGCAGCATGCTGCAGTATTTTTTCTGTCCAAAATTCCGGAACAGTTGCCAGAATGCCAGATCCAGCATTATTTTCCATTGAAATGCATGCCAGTGTTCCGTTAATTTTCCCTACCCGTGAACTTTCCATACCCTCGTCATTTCCGGTTCTGACGCAGCCGCACCGGAAGTGACGTTTGCAGGTGTTGAAGGAGGTGTGTCACGCCGCTCGCTTACTGAGTGGCTGAGTAGGAGTCGGCACAGGTGAGCGCGGCTAACTGAACGCGTCTAGGGTAGGTAAAACTCACGGCAAATTGCGCATGAGCCGAGGGTAGTGGCCCGCAGAGGTTGTTACCCAGCTTTCCCAGACTGCAGAATGCCAGCCTGGTAAATCCCCAGTATTCTAGAATACCTAGCTGGATTTGCTAGCCATGAGCCTGGAAAAACTGAGTAAGAATCACAGTGAAAAAAATCCTCCATACGGTAGCATAGCAAGACAGATTTGTAATTTATGGTTCCAGGAAAGCTGGGAAACACATTATAAGTTGTAATAGGGTCTGCCAAATACTAAGTCTACCTAAATAAATCCTTCACTCTCACATAGTGCCATAGCTAGGCAGATTTGCCCTTCAAGATCACAGGAAAGCTTAGTTAAAACACTGTAGAACCATAATAGACTACAGTATACTAAATCTACCAAGATAATGCCCATTCCCCACTCTTAAATAGGGCCATAGCTAGGCACATTTGTCTTTAAGGGTCTTAGGAGAGCTAGGATACACCCATATGGAGCTGTAATAGACCACAGAATACTAAATCTAACCATTTCTAAATAGTGCCATGCTAGGCAAACTGGCCCTTTAATTTCCCTTGCTGGTGGTGCTGTAGGCAAACATTTACTTCCAGGTTCCTTCTGCATTGCAACTGATCATTTTGGGCTCCAGCATTGGGACATTTTGTTATCTTTCTATTTTAAGGGAAGACAACTCCAAAACATTTTACAGAAATCATTCAGTCTGATAAAATTGCAGTAATATGGGATGTCAGTAAGGGGGCAAATACTTTTCTTCATATCCATGTTAAGGGTAGGGATTTCACTCTCATTGGCAGCACAGAGCCTAACCTAAGGCGTACTGATGTGTGGATTTATAGATGACTTCTTTTTTTTCAGGGCTTATGTATAGTCAGTTGAGATTAGCTTGTTTGCCCACAGTTGCCATAGCTTATTTTGCAGCATACTACAAGTAAAATCTATGACATCTTTACACCTTCCTAGATATCTAGAAAGAATGCAATGATAATAATTGATTGTATGGTATGTATGGTCAAAAAGTCTTGTATCTCAAGGGGCTAGTTGTCAAAGTCAAACGTGGGTGCACAGATTTTTAATACTAGAATTTATTAGATATTATTTGTATACTTATGTTTTTGATATGGTATATAGACAGGTGATACATTAGATTTCAGTAAAGTACCTGAAGTTCCCCTCCATTTTTCAGTGTTATAAATAGTTCATGTGATTAAGTGCTTCACTTTGGAGCGTCTTTCTGAGCCCAAACAAAAATATCCCATTCGCATCATCTACACCAACTTTAATGCTAGGAGTCATGGAATAGGTAGAAAATTCCCTAATAATGCACTTTGCCTTGGACAGTGCCGTCTTTACCATATCTTCTGTGATGGACAACACGCTCAACCGCGCTCTCCAACCATGTAGTAGGACTCCTTTAAAACCCCAATCCATAACAAGTGCCCCTGTGGTTTCAGAAGCCCAAAAACATTTTCAAGTGCCTTATGAAAGGCTTCAAGGTTGGGACTGCAAACTTCAAGGCAGAAAGAAGATACCAGACAGTCTATTGAACCACTGGCCAGTTCTCTTCCTAGTGGACTAGATTGATGGATGTCAACTGGGATCACACGAGACACACGTTCCGCAATCGTGTCTGCTTCACTTTCCAAGACTCTCTGGATAAGCAAAAGGAAAAAGCTGATTAGTAAAGACTAACTATGATGTAAACTATGCAATTGGAGTGAAAAGTTGGTCACCAGAGAGTTCTCTCAAACTCTCAAGCAAAAGACATGTGTTAGTGGATAACTGTAGGAGAGAACAGACTCTACCCAGACATTACTAGACGTTGGATTGTTTTTTGGATTTTTCATGGAGCAATCCACTATTTTAATTTTTGGACAAATTATCTTACAGCCAAAGCAGCTCAGTGTTTTTAGATTGGTTGCCATCTCTTTAATATGGAAGCATTTGTATAGAGTTGGTCAGCCCTTTGCAGCAAAAACAGTCACCTCTCTTCTGGGAAGGATTTCAACTAGATTTTGTGGGAATTTTTGCCTATTCATCCAGAAGAGCATTTGTGGGGTCACACACTGATGTTGGATGAGAGTGTCTGGCTAACAATCTCTGTTCCCAAAGGATGCGTTGATATGTTTGAGATCAGAGCTGTGTGTGGGCCAGTTAACCCATAGCATTATCCATCACCTACCAAACTTTATAGTTGGCACAATGCAGTAGGGCAAATAACGTTCTGGCATTCACCATATCCAGACTCAATTATCAGACTGACAGATAGAGAAGCATGATTCATCACTCGAAAGAGCACGTTTCCACTGCTCCAGACAACAGTGGTGGCATGCTTCACACCACTCCATCCAAAGCTTGGCATTGTGCCTGGTTATATAAGTTTTTCATCCAGCTACCCGGCCATGGAAACCCATGCAATGAATCGTTGCTGATTTTAATGCCAGAGGAGGTTTGCAGTTATTATCAGCAGAGCATTGGTGACTTTTATGCTGTATGCGCCTCAGCACTCAACAATCCCATTCTGTAGGTGTAGGTTTAGGAGTTCTGCCACTGGAATTCAGTGAGCTCTTTGGAACAAGCCACAAATGTTTTCAAAGACAGACTGCAAGGATAGGTGCTGGATTTTATGCCCCATTGCAATGGGACTAAAATATCTGAATTGTGTATATGGGGACAAATAGGCCTATATAATGGTGGATACTGAAGACTATAAGCAGCTTTTGGTATGTGACCTTTTTTTCAACGCTAACACTGTCACCTCTCAGTTACCGTTGACTGCAGCTCTGGACTGACAGAGCAGTTCCATTTGCACCCTGGTTTCGGGATACGATATTGTCAACATACAGTAGTCTTTCCTGTGCCATTGTACATGTAAGTTGATACTAGACTCAACATACAATACCTCAGACTCAATCAATATGGCCAGTTCTCTGGTTAAAGACCTGTATTGGTTGTCAAGTAGCTCCTCTTTACAGTACAGTGCAGTATTACATGTCCTATGCTGCGCCGTTTTTTTAGGTCATCAGAAGAGAGTGGCTTCGTTTTATTTTTCTGGTGCATGTGTGTACTGTACAGGGCTCTGAAAAACCTCATGAAATTGTACATCGTGATTTACAGCATCCAGCATCTACTCCTGACTGCTGTATGTAGGGACTTGCTTAATTTTTTAAAATTTATCTTTATCTTTTTACTTAAATCTTCATTTTCTTTTATTTTGAGATGATATTTTGGGTATTTGGAACCACCTAAAAGTTTACCAATTATGCATTCAAGTTACTATGGTTTAAAATTACAGTGGTCGTTGCAGAACCAATTGATATTGTAACTTGTGGGACCACTGTACCACCTTTTGCCGGGATTGCATGCCAGAAGTCTATGTGTAGATCTCAGCAGGAGAGCATGATATGTCTTCTTTAGGACTCCGAATGCAGTGGCCGCCGACTATACAACTACATCGTACTAAAGAGATCATTAAAACTACTGGGGCACTGGGTCATTATAACTACTAGAAGGTATTGCTACTGGGGGTACTAGAGGAAACATTATACCTACTGGGGGTACTACAGAGGGGCATTATAACTACTAGGGGTACTTGGGGGCTTTATAACTACTTGGAGCACTTTAGGAGGCATTATAACTATTGGGGGCTCAACAGGGGCATTAGAACTACTGGAGGCTCTACAAGAGGGCCTCATGGAGGGACCTGATTAGTACTGGGGGTTCTGTGGGGGCATTATCATTATTATTGGATACAATATGGAGGGCTCTACTACAAATGAGGGCATTCTTAGAGAGAAGTATTACTGTGGAACTTTTGGGATCACTTTAGAGACTATCTATATGGCACTGTTATTTATGTAGTATAGTATTTGGGGGCATTGTGGAACACAACAGGCACAATATTGGGGGTAGCAGCAGAAAAATACTCTTGGGGCAGCAGAAGAAGGAGGATTATAGAAAAGTGATGAACCTAAGATGTGACAAACTCTGCAGAGATGAGGCTAAAAGAAGTGGTCATGTATTGTCTGAGCCGAATGTAGAAGATGGGGAAAGAGAATGTCTACATCAGAGGAGACATCATTGGATGTATTAGGCATGTAGTGTTGTATTCTCCTGCAGGTGCAATAGAACTGAATGCAATGTCCAACCAAATATGCCTTTAACACTGGGGCAGCGGGTTAGATTGAAAATATAACACATGTGCATTGTGGCTTGGACCCCAAGCCTTTTCGGACCCTAACAACACCCCTGGCTATATGGATTTGATCCCTTCCATAGCACTAACTACATAGCTTGGAGCCCTAGTTTGCCACTTAAAGCTTAAAGGTGGAACACCATGAAAATGAGTCACAATTATTTGTGTAAAGATTTGAATACTAGTCTGGTATATCAGCCTGTGTGTAACTGTTATTAGTCTTGGATCTGGACAGAAGAATGATGAGCGCTAGAACATGCTACTGACTACTCACCCTTTGCCCTCCAGCTTACAGACATATTCAAAGTAGGGACTCCAGTCAAACACCCCTGGTTCATTACTTAGACACATCTTCAGTACTTGACGATTTACCTCCAAATAGTCCGTCATAATTACCTCCTGAAAGTGCTCAAAGGCACTCAACAACTGGTATATTGTAGGACCTGAACCGATGTCTACCAGGGTGTGTCCTTTTATCTCACCTAAGTATACAGAAGGGAATGGGGTTTTTCACTTTGTATGAACATTTTAAAAATTGCAAAACAGGTTATAGCACAGCGATAATTCAGATAACATACGAATAGAACAAGTTATCCCAGGAAGTAATCTAAAGGTGACCATACACATTAGATAGAAGCTGGTTGAACAAACGATCAGCTGATGAAGGATCATTTCTCAGTCACGGCCACACGTTATTCCATATTGGGCATTATACTTGTTCAAAGTGGCCATACATGTTTAATTAAGTCGGGCAATGGATGAAAGACATTTCTGGAAATTTTCTTTCGAAAAACATCTTTTATTCACATTCTTTCTTTAAATGAAAAATCTTTCATCCGACTATCTGATGTAAATATTACACACAGCAACTTCTTTTCGAACGAAAATGGTCAATCATTGTTTGGCTAAAACTATTGGTTATTATCAAATTTCAATAGACGAACCCTTGTTTTGGTTAAAATTGTCCGTTTTAATTAACTTTAGATTAATGTGTATGGGTACCTTAAGGGGACAATTACGTTTGTTAAATGGGTTGTCTCACTTCAGCAAATGACACTAATGTTGACAAAGTTAATACAAGGCACTAAATAATGCATTGTGATTGTCCATATTACCTCCTTTGCTGATTTGATTCATGTTTCCATCACATTATACACTGCTCATTTCCAGGGTTTTGACCACTGCTGCAGCGCAGACATGAGGTGGCTGGGACGGAAGCTGCTGCACATGTGTGCACAACTGTTTCCTATAGTATGCAAGCACGGCAAGCCAAATTGCAGGGTAGTGATGTTGCGAACATAAAATTTTCTGTTCGCGAACACGAGACTTCCGCAAATGTTCGCGAGCGGGCGAACCGCCATAGACTTCAATTGGCAGGCGAATTTTAAAACCCACAGGGACTCTTTCTGGCCACAATAGTGATGGGAAAGTTGTTTCAAGGGGTCTAACACCTGGACTGTGGCATGCCGGAGGGGGATCTAAGGCAAAACTCCCATGGAAAATTACGTAGTGGATGCAGAGTTGGGTTTTAATCCATAAAGGGCATAAATCAACTAACATTCCTAAATTGTTTGGAATAACATGCTTTAAAAGATCCAGTGTGTGTATACGATCAGGTATGATGTTGTATCGATCAGGTAGTGTAAGGGTTACGCCCACTTTACAGACATTGAAAGACCAAACTCCCCTTTTAATGCACCGCAAACAGTTAATTTGCACAACCACAAACTCCCCATTTGCACAAGGTTGGATACCAAGCTAGCCACGTCCCGGTGATGTCATTGAAGGTTTCTTCCTCCACCCAGCCACGTACAACACCAAGGGTCCCCGAAGGTGAATTGAATTGATTTTTCGAATGGGGAGATGGTTAAAAACGCTGGCTCCCTCCCTTTTTTTTATCCACGGTCACTGCGTCTGCGCCGTGCAATTTACTGTCACACCCGATATGAGTGGTATTTTCTGTAGTACTATTCTCATCAGTTTAATCCCTCTAACGTCCCCAATCTGGGGGCCATTTATTGAATTGATTTTTCGAACGGGAGATCGTTAAAAAACGCTGGCTCCCTCCACTCTGTTTTAATCCACGGTCACTGCGTCTGCGCCGTGCAATTTACTGTCACACCCGATATGAGTGGTATTTTCTGTAGTACTATTCTCATCAGTTTAATCCCTGTTACATCCCAAATCAGGGATTGCCTTTGGTGAAAAAATTTTTAGGCCGGGTACCTTCGACTGCCTTCACAGTTACAGACCAAACTCTCATACACCAAACTGAATTGATTTTAGGAACCGGGAGATGGAAAAAGCAGCTTGGTCGGTCCTCATACTCCCAAATTGGGGCACTGCGCGTGCACAGAGCAATGTGCTGTGACACCTTATATGAGTGGTGTCTTAACTAGTACTATTCCTATCAGCGGCGGGCGGAGTGCGTGGTAACTTGAGAGCAGGTGACCAAAGCTGAGCTGGAGGAGGATGGTGCGTCAAGGTTCTTAGCGGAAGCTGTTGAAGATTGGGTGTCCTGTCTAAGCCAGTCAACTATGTCCTCAGAATTTTTCGGGTTCAGGGTACGTGGCCTCTGAACACTAGGCATTATTCCAGGGACAGTGGAAATCACAGGACCACGACCACGACGGCCCCTGCGAGGTGGCCTGCCTCTGCCTGTCATTTTTTAAAGATAAGTGGTACTACGCGTGCTAGGTACTGTGCCACCCGGTATCAGTGGTGGGCACTGGCAGTGGGCACACTACAGTCTGTGGAAGTGGGCCTGACACACACTGGCAGCAGGCAAGCAATTGAAATTAGACTAATGTGTAAAAATTAAATGCCTTATTTATCGGCAAGCTACTGTGCCACCCGGCAGTGGGCACACTACAGTCAGTGGAAGTCGGCCTGACACACACTGGCAGCAGGCAAGCAACTGAAATTACACTAAAGTGTAAAAATGAAATGCCTTTTTTTTGATGCAAAGTCCTGTGCCACACGGGATGACAGGGGTGGGCACTGGCAGTGGGCACACTACAGTCAGTGGAAGTCGGCCTGACACACACTGGCAGCAGGCAAGCAGCTGAAACTACACTAAAGTGTAAAAATTAAACGCCTTTTTTATGCAAAGTCCTGTGCCAGCCGGTATGAGTGGTGGGCACTGGCAGTGGGCACACTACAGTCAGTGGAAGTCAGCCTGACACACACTGGCAGGCAACTAACCTTAGATTAAAGTGTAAAAATTAAATGCCTTTTTTTGATGCAAATTCCTGTGCCACATGGGATGACAGGGGTGGGCACTGGCAGTGGGCACACTACAGTCTGTGGGCCTGCAGCTCCTCACACACAGGCAGGCCAGGCAACTGCAATATGTATATAAAGGGAAAAAAGCAGACTAATGTTGCAGCCCTAAAAGGGCTTTTTGGGGTGCTGTCAGGACGCTGTCCTTACAGCAGAGATCAGATGAGTCTTTCAGGACTGGAGTGGACACTGAATACACTAGCCTAGCTATAGATTTCCCTATTAAATCAGCAGCAACTACACTCTCCCTCCTCTCACTAAGACTGCAAATTCCGAATGAATCTAAAATGGATGCTGTTCAGGAGATGGGAGGGTCTGGGAGGGAGGGTATGCTGCTGATTGGCTGGAATGTGTCTGCTGACTGAGGTACAGGGTCAAAGTTTGCTCAATGATGATGTATAGGGGGCGGACCGAACATCACATGTGTTCGCCCGCTGCGGCGAACGCGAACAAGCTATGTTCGCCGGCGGATAGTTCGGGCCATCTCTATTGCAGGGTGGTAACCCCTGGAAATGGGTAGTGTATAATGTGACTGAGAAATGAATCAAGCCAGCAAAGGAGGCAATATGGACAATTACAATACATTAGTAAGTGCCTTCTATTAACCTGGTCTACATGATAACTGTCATTTGCTAAAGTACATTTCATTGTATTATACAGTGACAATAAAGGCATCTTATCTTATGTAAGACAACCCCTTTAAGTGACTTGCATAAGTGCTTTTTAAAGGGACAGTGCAAGCAAGCCCGACCCCTGACCAACTACAGACTGGACATTCATGTTTTTTAGGGTCAGGGCTGTAGGGAGGTTATGTGGCCTCTACTGAGAGAGTGCGCAAAGGTGAGTGCTATTCACTGATCAAGGGCTCTTTCATACCACCATTCTTGGTTTCCATTGTTCTGCTCCATTAGAGAAGCAGAAAAAGGAAAATAACAGAAGTGCTAGATCCGGTACATAACTAAGACGAACAGAGCTGAACTTACTCTATTGTTAAAATGGAGTCCGTTCAGTTTCTGTCTAGGATCCTTTTTTGTCTGGTCTTTCAACAGAATCTGCAATGGAAGCTCTAAACGGAGCTTCCAATGCAGATGTAAACAAGCCCTAACTACGGTGCATGTCTGTCCTCTATATCAGAATTAATGTCCTTATGTAAAGGAGCCATCCCTATGGCATATTTGTTTAAACCTATTATAGTGAGGCTACAAATATGAGTTTTCAGGAACAGAAAAAGGCTGGTACTGTGTTAGTAAGTAGAAAACTGGTTCATTTCTGTCATTAACCCCTTCCCAACACATGACCTAATAGTACGTCATGGCGGCAAGTGACTTACCGCATTTGGACTTACTATTATGTCATGGTGATAGAGCAGGCACTTGAGCGGTGAGTGCCCGATCACTGCAGGGGCCCGGCAGTCACTGTTGTAACTGCCGGCATCGCTGTAAAAGCCGATGTCGGCGGACTAACCCCTTCTAACCGCGGCATAGAAGGGGTATGTGGCAGGTGAGGGAGCCCATTAGGTCCCGATGGGTGACAAGGCAGCACGATGTCATGCAGAGGCTGCACAATGTCTTGCACTGCATGGGGACCTGCCTTCTACAGGGGCCGAGGAGATTCAGCCCCAGGCTGGGTCTCCTAGGCAACCTGTTAGTGTATTACTCAGTGTATTACACTAACAGGCAATGCATTACAATACAGATGTAAAAAGAGAAAAAAACGCCCCTTTCCCCAGATTTTATAATAAAAAAATTTAAAAAAAAAAAGAAAAACACACATATTAGGTATCGCCACCTCCGTAACGACCGGCTCTATAAATATATCACCTGACCCACCCCCTCAGATAAACACCGTAAAAGAAAAAAACTGTCAAAAAAAGCTATTTTTGTGACCTTACATCACAAACAGTGCAACTCCAAGCGATCAAGAAGTCATATGAACCAATAAAACCATCACCTCATCCCGCAAAAAATGAGCTCCTACATAAGACAGTCGCCCCCCAAAAAAAAACTACAGCTCTCTTTTTTTCTTCAAAAATGCTATTATTGTATTAAAGTGAAATAAATAAAAATGTAGACATATTAGGTATCGCGGCGTCCATAACAACCAGCTCTATAAAAATATCACATGATCTAAGCCCTCAGATGAACACCATAAAAAGCAATTTTTTTGTCACCTAACATCATGTAAAGTGCAACACCAGGTGATCAAAAAAGCGTATGCCCCCTAAAATAGAACCAATCAAACCGTCAACACATCCCACAAAAAACTCTTCCTAAGACAATAGGCCAAAAAATAAAAAAGCTATGGCTCTGAGATTATAGAGACACTAAAACTAAAAATGCTATTATTGTGTAAAACCTAAATAAATAAGAAAAAGTATACATATTAGGTATTATACATATTATGTATTGCCGCGTCTGTAATGACCTGCTCTATAAAAATAGTACATGCCCTAACCCCTCAGGTGAACACTGTAAAAATAAATAAATAAAAACTGTGCCAAAACAACCAATTTTTTGGTCACTTTGCCCCATAAAGTGTAATAATGAATGATCAAAAAAAATTATATGTATTTAAAAATGGTACCAATAATAACGTGAACTCTTCCTGCAAAAAATGAGCCCCTGAACTCCAAATCAATTAGAATGGTAGGCGTACCCAAGGTAATGTAGCTCACTGAAATGAGGGACGCTAACTAAGGAAAAACCTAAAATGTAACTTTTATTAAATCCTTTTAAAACACTGCTGATAGCAGGGATTATCACACTATACTAAAAAGATGTGATTTGAGTGCCTGCAATAACTAGACACACAATGAAGGTGTCGAGGTGGCCCCTTGAGCGCAAGTAGGACCACCAGTCCGCAGGATACACGTTGAGTGCAAGCACATCAAGATTCACACTTGGAATAAGGTAGTCACAGAGGGGCTGAATTGGTAATATATCAGCCCCTGTGATGTACCGTACACCATAAACCCTATCTGTCACCTTAGCAGAAAACCTCCCCACTATGCCTGCAGTATCCAGCCAGGGAGTAAAACAGTGTTGGAATGGAGGACCATCAGCCCGTGCCCACTATGTGGATGCTTTGGCTGGTGATTTCTCCCCACACTCCCTGCACGAGGTCCGCTAGGCAAGGAGGTGTTAATCAGAGTGACAGACCGCCGCCTGCAAATCCTGCCTGTTCCTCCTCCTTTGAACTAAATCCCCTAACACATGGCTCGACGCGTTTCGCCCAATGTCTGGGCTCGTCAGGAGCTATTGGGGAGAGGGGAGACAACTTTTATCGAAAGGAGATAATGCAGGAGTATTTTCTCTGCCTTCACCTCTGGCAGAGTCTCGGCATGAACTGGCCGTGCGCGGCCGCAGAAAGCTGAGGTTTAAATAGGGAAAACCCCGCCTATTGCACGCATCACAACTCGGAGTCATCGGTGGGGCCCTCCAACCAGACCTCCGCACATTAGTCGGGCGCTGCGTATTGTAAAACAATACAGGTAAATATTAAGGGGACCAATCGGTGGATCATTCGGATGTATCAGAAACCGGCACCCTTACATTTAAAAAAAGCAGTATGAAGTCTAGTCTAGTTGAATCCAAACGGTACATATCCATGATAGTAAGATGGTAAGGCAAAAATAGAGATAGAAATTGTTGCAGACTGCAGTGCCAGGACAGCGATCGCAAGTATATATCCAGAATACTGGATACTATCCTCACAATAATTATGCACCGCAGCTACAAAGTACAAAAAGGCATGGCTTCCTTTGACCCACCCTCTACAGAAGGCAGTGAGTAAAAGCAGAGCCAGATGTTAATGCAGAAGGTACTAAAGGAGAGACACGATGTTATGCCTGTAATATGACTATATAATCATGCATCGTCCGTAAGTCTGCCCTCACAATTCCCTCCTACCGTAGGCTATAAAGACAGGGCCAGATGTTGGTACGGAGGGTGTGACGGACGAGAGGCATTTTAGAGGTGGAAAATCTAGGGCATTTGTATCATTAAATAAAGCATACATATGAGTTATACTCATTAAGTCCCTGTGGTTTCAATGTTCTTAACCTGAAAATCCACTGTGCTTCTTTTTGCAGAAGTTTTTGTCAAAGTTCCCACCCCGCGGTGACCTCCTGACCTCTTCAATGCCTTGAAAGGAGACCGCTGCAACATTGCCCCCATGTTCAAGATTGACATGACGTGCCACCGAGGTGTCCGTATCGTTACGGATATCGTTAAGATGTTCACCGACCCTTCTGCGAAGTTCTCGCACAGTTTTCCCCACATATTGCTTTCCGCAAATGCAGGTAATTAAGTATACCACACCGCGGGTTTTACAGTTTATGAACGATCGAATCCAAAAGGATTCCTGGGTGACACTGCATACAAATTCCCTGCCCCGTTTGATAGCTGGGCATGCCACACAATTGCCACATTTGAATGTACCCTTTAACGTATTTCTGAGCCACATTGAGGGGGTCGGGGTCTGAAAATGGCTATGGACCAGTCGATCCCTGATATTCCTGCCACGGCGGTAGGTGATCAACGGACGGTCACCCACCAGATGTCCCACATCAGGATCTGTCTTGAGGATCCCCCAGAAATCCGTAAGAACCTCCCTGACTTTCTGATGTGCCTCATCATAAGTGGCCACAATACGAATCTGGTCGTCACCATTTTTTTCCCGAGGTACTAATAGGCTATTCCGATCACAACTCAAAGCATGTTGGTAAGCTTGCTTGAGAGTGTTGCTGGGGTATCCTCGATTAATAAACCTATTGCATAGATCATTAGCTGCCCCTTTGAAATCGGTCAGATTTGAGCAATTTCGGCGTGCTCTTATGTACTGCCCCTTGGGAATGCCCCGCTTCAACGGCAGGGGATGGCAACTCTCCCATTTGAGCAGGCTATTGGTGGCCGTTTGCTTGCGAAACAATTTAGTTCCAATGTGGCCCATGCCATCTTTATAAATTGTCAAGTCCAAAAGGTAATTTGTGAGTCGTGGATCTCTGATGTGAAGAACAATCCCAGGCTGTTAGTATTGAGTTCCTCCACAAATCTTTTGAACTCGGATGAGGTGCCTGACCACAGGATCAGAACATCATCAATGAATCTGATCCACAGATCTATCTGGTGGGCCCACTGATTGTTATCAGAGAAGACGATCTCACGCTCCCACCAGCCCAGGTAGAGGTTGGCAAAAGTCGGGCACATGGGCTCCCCATGGCCACTCCCCTGAGCTGGTGGTATACGCGACCGTCAAACGAGAAGATATTGTGCTCTAATATGAACTCGAGCAGTTCCAATACCAGAGCATTATGCCGCCACAGATGGATGTCACGCTGATTCAGAAAGGATGCTGCAGCTCCACATCCCCTATCATGGGGAATGGAGCTGTACAGCGCCTCGACATCCAAACTCGCCAGCAGCACATGGTCCTCAATCGTGATCCCATCTAGACGTTTAATAACGTCAGTAGAGTCCCGTACAAATGATGGAAGGGTCAGTACAAAGGGACGTAATATCTCATCCACATACATACTGATCGGATGAGTAAAGCTTCCCACTCCTGACACAATGGGGCGTCCCTTAAGCGGGGATAGCCCCTTGTGTATTTTCGGTAAGCCGTAAAAGCACGGCATTTGGGGGTGTTTGGGAAATAAAAAAATCATATTCTGTTTGACTGATGAGTTTTTCATCCAGAGCTGTATTAAGGATGTCCCTCAATTTAGATCTAAACTCCTCAAGAGGATTAGATTCCAATTTGCGGTAACATTGCCCATCACTTAGGATGGTTAGGCACATGGTCTTGTACTGCTCAACACTCAATACCACAATATTACCACCCTTATCAGAGGGTTTAATCACTATTGAGGAGTCCTGCTCTAAAGTCATCAGAGCTTGCACTTCAGTTTTGTTCAAATTGCTACTGCCATAATTATGTCCCTCCAATTTCCTCTGTTGGTCACTCACTACCTCAAAGAATATATCTAAAGGAGTACCATCAGCAATCGGCGGATAGGTCGTGGAAGGTGGTCTGAGTGACGTATGTGGGCCCTCCCTAGATATCCTGTCATCCTCCGACAAACCTGCCAGTAACTGGACATCAGCTAGTTCAGATGGATTGATTCCTAATTCTTCACATTGTAGCCTATTATGAGCGATGAAGAATTTCTTCCACTTAAGTTTTCTAATGAAGAGGGCTAAATCCTTCACCCAGTCAAACGCCTTGAACTTACATGAGGGTACAAATGATAATCCCTTTTAAGTAACTCCATTTCCGTAGCATCAAGTGGTCGATCAGATAGATTGATGACTTGTAGTGAATCAGTCATAACAGTCCCTTTTCTGTCTACTGCTCTCCTTATTACATGTTCCGGTCCCTCAACATGTACGTGGATGTCACAGGATTCCCTAAAAACCCCTCTGACGGCGTGGACGTCTCCCTCCTCTGTAGTTGCCCCTACCTCTGGACCTACGTGTTGGGGCCTGAAAGATGGAATATTGGTTGGGGTTAGAGTTCCCCTCGGTCTCAGTTTCTCCTTCAGACGAGGAGGGTTCCGTTTCCACCTCTAGGGTTTTAGTAGTTTTGCCCCAAAATCAAGTATGTGGCCTTCCCTAAAGTCCGTGATGTCTCTACGGAATTGGGAATGCTTCCTTTCTTTCAGTTGGGAAGTGAACCGCTCAATGGTCTGTTGGAGCAGGCTTTCCTTCCGACCAAAGTCAGGACTGGATGAAAATTTATTGGCCGCAGTAATCTGCTCTTGGAGGATTTTTGTGCTTTTACATACAGTGCACGTTCTTCCTCGAGCAGTAGCCCCATCAATTTCAGGGAGCCATCTACTGCTTCCTTTTCCCACTTCCTTAAGAATTCTGGGGACCTAACTCTAATAGATGGGAGAAAAGGAATTCTCATTCCCCTAGGAACTATCTTATGTGTCAGATAAGTCTCCAAGGTTTGAATTTCCCAAAAGCACCTCACATGATCTTTGTATGTTTGTGTAAGCTGTTTAAATGTGCCTGTCAAACTTAAAGTACGATTTTCTGGTGGTAAATTGGACTCAGAAAAAACTGCTTTGACTTCATCTGCCCACTTCTCAGTGTGAATGCCGGCTGACAGGAATCCTGCCATCCCCTATCTGAAAATGCACTGAAATTAACAATTGAACTCCAAATCAATTAGAATGGTAGGCGTACCCAAGGTAATGTAGCTCACTGAAATGAGGGACGCTAACTAAGGAAAAACCTAAAATGTAACTTTTATTAAATCCTTTTAAAACACTGCTGATAGCAAAATGAACCCCTGCCCAAGACGATTGGTGGAAAAATAAAAAAAAATGGCGTTCAGAAAATGGAGACACAAAAACAATTTTTGTTTTCAAAAATGCTTTATTATGTAAAACTGAAACAAAGAAAGAAAGAAAGTAGAGATATTTGATATCATTGCTTCCGTAACAACCTGCTCTATAAAAATAGCTCATGATTAGAGATGAGCGAACATTTAAAAAAAGTCCGTTGTTCGGGGTTCGGGTGGTGGTTAATTGCGCATCCCGTTATGGATTCCACAATACCGCATATGGAATCCATAAGGGGCGGCTGCCACCAACCCGAACTGTAGAACAGCTGAAGGACCTGGCGTGACGTCACTGTCATGATCTAGAAACTGTCGTTAACGTTAGCCATAAAATTGGAAAAAGCCAAACAGACATTCTTGGTTACCTTTCCTCACAAAACATAATATAGAAAAAGCGACTAAAAATCCATGTAATCCAGGGTAATACCAATGGCAGGACTGTCACCTTATCCCGTAGTTTCTAAAATGGGGTCACTTTTGGGAATATCTATGTAGGGGTGCATCAAATGGGACATGGTGTCTAAAAACCAGTCCAGCAAAATCTGCCTTGCCAAAAACCATACGGCGCTCCTTTTATTCTGCGCTCTGCCATGTGCCCTTACATCAGTTTACAACCACATATGTGGTGTTTCTGTAAACCGCAGAATAGGTAATAGGGTAATAAATATTGAGTTTTGTTTGGCTGTTAGCCCTTGATGTGTTAAAGAACAAAATAGATTAAAATGGAAAATTTGCCAAAAAGTGCAATTTACAAATTTCTTATCCATTTTCCTTTAATTCTGGTGGAACATCTAAAGGGTTAGCAAAGTTTGTAAAATCAGTTTTGAGTAACTTGAGGGGTGCAGTTTCTACAATGGGGTCATTTATGGAGGGAGGTTCTACTATGTAAGCCCCACAAAGTGACTTCAGAACTGAACTGGTCCTTACAAAGAGGGTTTTGAAGTTTTCATAAAAATTTTAAGAATTGTTTCTAAAATTCTAAGCCTTCTAACGTCCTAAAAAAATAAAATGACATTTACAAAATGATGCCAACATAAAGTAGACATATAGGGAATGTTAAGTAATAAATATTTTATGAGGTATCACTTTGTTTTCGAAGCAGAGAAATGTAAATTTGGGAAATTGCGAATTTTTCAAACTTTTGGTAAATTTGGGATTTTTCCATAAATAAATGGGAAATATATTAAATCAAATTTATTACTGTCATGAAGTACAATGTGTCACGACAAAACCATCTCAGAATGGCTTGGATAGATAAAAGTGTTGCAAAGTTATTACCACATAAAGTGACACATGTCAGATTTGCAAAAAATGGCCTGGGCAGGAGGGTAAAAACTGGCCCGGGTAGAAGGGGTTAAGAGAAACAAAATAAGAAACAACTACCTGCAAAATCTTATTTAGTTTCTCTTAGAGTACTTTCACACTAAGCGTTATTCTTTTCCGGTATTGAGAGTTCCATCCTAAGGGCTCAATACCGGAAAGAACTGATCAGTTTTATCCTAATGCATTCTGAATGGAAAGCATTCCTTTCAGAATGCTTCAGTTCAGTCCCTCTTAAGTTTTTGCGTTATTTTCTCTGTCCAAAAATCTGGAACACTTGCTGGAATGCCGTTCATTTTCATTGAAATGTATTAGGGCCGGATCCGTCATTAAAATTACGGCAATGACGGATCCGGTCTTCTGATCTGCGCATGTGCAGACCTATAAAAATATGAAAAAGATAAATACGGATCTGTTTTTCCCGGATGACAACCGGAGAGTCGGATCTGGTATTCCAATGCATTTGTGAGATGGATCCACATCGGAGCCGTCTACAAATGGTATCCGTTGCATACAGATTGCCAGATCCGGCAGGCATTATCAGCGTTGGAACTGCCTGCGGAATTCAGCAACACAAGTGTGAAAGTACCCTTAATGAGAGCAATAAGGCCCCTTTCACACGGCGAGTTTCTCGCACAGGTGCAATGCGTGGCGTGAGCGCATAGCATCCGCACTGAATCCTGACCCATTCATTTCAATGGGTCAGTGTACATGAGCGTTTTTTCACGCATCACTTGTCACCAATTCCACATAGGCTCCATTACGGTATTTTTATTATGGGGCCACCTTTATTGTTCTTTATATTATTCTTGTGACGTTTTAATAACCAATCCTATTTGGGTCTTAAAACAACTGGAACATCAGGGGCATTTACCAGGTGAGTATTTTTGTTATTTTAACCCATTTCCTTTAAAACCCCATACCAGCTAAATTTTTATATTTTTGACTGCAGGGAGTTCATCAGCCAGAAATTTTTGTTTTAATTGACATGGCTGTATGAGGCTTTGTTTTATTGAGGATGAATTAAGACTGTTTGGGGTACATATAAATAACTGTGCTGGTCAAATATATAAAAGACATTTTGCTATTCTTTTTGTTTGTTATATGTAGTGTTCTGGAGCAAGGGTACTTTGTACTATGGACATTTGCCCCTATTACTACTATGCAAAGCCATCGACTCGTTACTTTAGTGCACTTAGAAGGGTTAACGTGCACTATCATTTATTCAGATGTATACTGTTTTATTTTGTTGAACTGCATTTTATATGTTTCTTGTAATATACCGTATTCATTTGCATTGTATATTGCACTGGAAAGAGTTAATTCACAGTATATATGGAAAGGGTTAATGCACAGTCAGCAGGCTATTTTCACAATAGCAGCAGGATGGATCCGACAGGCTGTTCAGCCTGTCGGATCCGTCCTGCCGCTAGTTCAAGTGTGTCGCTGGACTGCCGTTCCCTCCCCAATGACTATAATGGGGGCGGGGTGGAGTTCAGGCACAGCATGACAGTGCACGGCAACAGGCCGCCGGACTAAATATTGGACATGTCGCAGTTTTAGTCCGGCGGCTTATCATCGTGCGCTGCCGTGCCGGAACTTCGCCCCCGCCCACATTATAGTCAAAAAGTTGAAGTAGCGGCAGGGCGGATTCGACAGGCTGAACAGCCTGTCGAATCCGTCCTGCCGCTAGTGTGAAAATAGCCTAATACTGAGAGAATTTAAGGCTACTTTCACACTAGCGTTTTTTCTGCAAAAACTATTCCGTTACTGATAATGCAACCATCTGCATCCGTTATGAACGGATCCGGTTGTATTATCTTTAACATAGCCAAGACGGATCCGTCATGAACTCTACTGAAAGTCAACAGGGGACGGATCCGTTTTCTATTGTGTCAGAGAAAACGGATCTGTCCCCTTTGACTTGCATTGGGGGTCATGCCTGATCAGGCTCGGACTGGCCCACAGGGGTACAGGTGAATCCCCCGGTGGGCCCCTGAGCAAGGTAGGCCTCTAGTCTCCCACCCCCTGCACAAGTGGGCTATAACACAGTACAGTTATTGCCCTGCATACATATAATTAACGTACAGCACCTCAACCAGCCTATGTTCATATAAAAAACTTGATAGTATTAAAGAAACTCCCCAGTTTATTATTCTAGACACAATCAGCGGTGAAATGACTTCTAGGTACAGAGGAAAGCTGCCAGTGTCCTCTTCTCCCCAGGACCTACCTTCTCAAAATCACTGCAAGGACCCCATATTCAATCATCTGGTAGCATCTTGCTGCTGTGTGAGCAGGTAATATTTGATTGTATCCGTATGGTGGGCCCCCAAAATAAATTTCACTGGTGGGCCCTAGGCATCCCAGTCCGACACTGTGCCTGATCCATCTTGCCCCGCATCCCAGGACGGAACGCAAACCGCAGCATGCCGCGGTTTGCTCTACGGTATAGAAACGCAACTAAACAGAATGGAATGCATTTTGGAGCATTCCATTCTGTTCAGTTTTGTCCCCATTGACAATGAATGGGGACAAAACTGAAGCGTTTTTCTGGTATTGAGCCCCTATGATGAATCTCAATACCAGAAAACTAAAACGCTAGTGTGAAAGTAGCCTAAGACTTTCTATCTATGCACTGAGAAGTTAGAAATCTTCCAGTTACTATGGAAAGTTTTGGAGCGGAAAAAAACTGACACACTGACCTTTTGACTGTCTGGTTTAGCTCTGTTTACATCTAGTAACATAATAACAGTTTATAAGGTTGAAAAAAAGACATCCGTCCATCCAGTTCAGCCTGTTATCCTGCAAGCTGATCTAGAGAAAGGCAAAAAACTTATGTGAGGTAGAAGCCAATTTTCCTCATTTTAGTGGGAAAAATCCTTTCCCGACTCAAATCAGGCAGTCAGAATACAACCCTTCTCCAGAAATCGAATAACTATAACTTGTAATATTATTACACTCTGAAAAGATTTTTATACGACCAAGTAGCCAAGGTCAATTACTGATATTTGCATGGGTACCAGGTGGTTTACAATACTAATTCACAAGAAAGTAACCTCATTAAAACTTAACATTTAATACGTAATCTATTAAAAATAGGCCCATCATAAATACATAAATTGAAAATCCGAAATCCATCACAGGTGTTGCACAAATCAAGTGCAATCCCTGGTTTGTACACCTTGTGTGTCAGGCATACAAGAGTAAGAAGAAGAGGAGAGTTAGGAAAGTAAAAATGGATGGATACAGGTACGCAGTGAGACCCTCTGACCCATGCATCTGAAAAATGGACAGCTAAGTATCCAATGCTGGCGATTGATCACTGCTATGTAAGTATTTGAATACTATTGATTTGGGCCTTAGTATACACTGGGGCCCTTTGGCATTGTAATACTACCCTGCATATTGATCCCCTGATGACTTGGCTTATGCCAAAGAACGCGTCGGGACATTTGTGCGAAGTTGATTTAAGTGTACCCTTTCCCTCTCTAACCTTTTGACGAAGCTGGGCAGTCATCACCGGCCTTAGATAGGGACAATAAGGGACACAATCTAAGGCCGGTGATGACTGTCCAGCTTCGTCAAAAGGTTAGAGAGGGAAAGGGTGCACTTAAATCAACTTCACACAAATGTCCCGACGCGTTTCTTTGGCATAAGCCAAGTCATCAGGGGATCAATATGCAGGGTAGTATTACAATGCCATAGGGCCCCAGTGTATGCTAAGGCCCAAATCAATAGTCTTCAAATACATACATAGCGGTGATCAATCGCCAGCAATAAATACTTAGCTGTCCATGTATTTATGATGGCCTTATTTTTAATAGATTACGTATAAAATGTTAAGTTTTAATGAGATTATTACAATCTGGAAATACATCCAGGCCCCTCTTGAACTCTTTTAGTGAACTCCCCATCACCACCTCCTCAGGCAGAGAGTTCCATAGTCTCACTGCTCTTACTGTAAAGAATCCTCTTCTATGTTTGTGTACAAAGCTTCTTTTCTCCAGACGCAGAGGATGTCCCCTTGTCACAGTTACAGTCCTGGGGATAAATAGATGATGGGAGAGATCTCTGTACTGACCCCTGATATATTTATACATAGTAATTAGATCTCTCCTCAGTCGTCTTTTTCTAAAGTGAATAACCCTAATTTTGATCATCTTTCTGGGTACTGTAGTCCACACATTCCAGTTATTAATTTCTTTGCCCTCCTCTGAGCCCTTTCCAGCTCTGCTATGTCTGCCTTGTTCACAGGTGCCCAGAACTCTACACAGTACTTCATGTGTGGTCTGACTAGCGATTTGTAAAGTGGCAGGACTATGTTCTCATCATGGGCATCTATGCCCCTTTGATGCAACTCATTATCTTATTGGCCTTGGCAACAGCTGCCCTACATTGTTTTCTACAGCTTAGTTTGCTGTCCACTAAAATTCCTAGGTCCTTTTCCATATCAGTGTTACCGAGTGTTTTACCATTTAGTATGTACGGGTGACTTGCATTATTCCTTCCCATGTGCATAACCTTACATTTGTCAGTTTAAACCTCATCTGCCACTTATCTGCCCAAGCTTCCAATCTATCCAGATCCCTCTATAGCAGTATACTGTCCTCTTCAGTGTTAATTACTTTACACAGTTTAGTGTCATCTACAAAAATTGATATAGATTTACTGTGCAAGCCTTCTACAAGATCATTAATAAATATATTGAAAAGAAAAGGGCCAATACTGATTCCTGTGGTACCCCACTAGTGACAGTGACCCAATCTGAGTGTGTACCATGAATAACCACCCTCTGTTTTCTATCACTGAGACAGTTACTTACCCACATACAGACATTTTCTCCCAGTCCAAGCATTCTCATTTTATATACTAACCTTTAAGTGGCACAGTATCAAATGATTTGGAGAAGTCCAGATATGACATCTGTTGACTCACCACGGTCAAGTCTAGAACTTACTTCCTCATAGAAACTGATTAAATTAGTTTGACATGACCAATTCCTCATGAAGCCATGCTGATACGGCATATTTTGCTTTTTTACTGAGTTACTCTAATTTAGCATCTCTCATAAAACCTTCAAACTGTTTACCCACGACAAATGTTAAACTTACCGTTCAATAGTTTCCAGGCTCTGTTTTTGAACCCTTTTTGAATATTGGCACCTTATTTGCTAAGCAGCACCAATCCCGTGTAACACTCCCTGTCAATATAGAGTCCTTAAATATCAGAAATAAGGGTCTGACTAGGACATTACTTTTGTCTACGTTAATCATTTTAAGACGCCTTTGCACTTCTTCCTGGGTCAGACAGGCCACTTTTAATGAGGAATTTACTTTTACACTCTGCATTTCATCAGAGTTTATTTTTCTCAGTGAATACAGTGGAGAAAATATTTAATAGCTTTGCTTTCTCCTCATCGCTCTCTGGAACTCCCCCTCATCAATCTGTAAAGGGCTAACACCTTCAGATTTATACTTGTTACCAGTTAGATAATTGAAGAACATTTTACAGTTAGTTTTACTCTCTTTGGCAATTAATCTTTCTGTCTCCAGTTTGGCTGCTTTTTGACTTTTACATATTCTATTTTTCCTTATAGTTTTTTAGTGCTTCCTTCCTACCCTCCTATTTTAGTGATTTAAATGCTTTCTTTTGTCATTTATTGCTTCCTTTATATTTTTATGTATCCACATATTTTTTTTTCTTGTTCCTTGCCCTTATATTTCCATAGGGTATGTACCCTTCACAATTAGAGTTTAGGATGGTTGTAAAAGCCATTTTGTAGCTGCATTTTTTATTTTTGAGGACATTGTCCCAGTTAGGGATGCCAATGGAATCTCTTAGCTGTTTAAATTTAGCTTTTTTGAAGTTTGGAATTGTTGTGCCTCCTTGAAGAAACACTCTTTTGAATGACAATTGGAAGGTTATTATTTTATGGTCACTAGTGTTGAGCGCGAATATTCGAATAGCGAATTTTTTTAGCGAATATCGCCACTTCGTGAATATTTCAAATATAGCGCTATAAATTCGCTATTTCGAATATTCTTTTTTGTGTTTTTTAGTTATATTTTTTCTTTCCCACTTCCCAAAAGTAGTTCTTACCTGTCCTGAGGATTCCTGGCTTCCTGGCTGCTCTAGTCAGTGCCCGTTGCCGCTTCTGCTGACTTCCGTGCTCATGGAGCGTCCCCATCACCATGGGAACGTCTCCATATACTAAAATGTACTGTCGGATTTGAGGAATTACGTTAAAATCGCAATGCGATTAATTCAAGTTACATTAACCGCATTGCGATTACAACTTAGCACTGCTATCTTACATAGGCTAGAATTAACGAATATGGAATATAGCACTAGCAGTGCTAAGTTGAAATCTCAATGCGATTACTGCAAGTTAAATTAATTGCATTGTGAATTCAACTTAGCACTGCTGCTATATTCCATATTCGTTAACTTCGTTCATTCTAGCAAGCTGACCCATTATAAACCCAGCTCTAAGTTGAAATCGCAATGCGATTAATATAACTTGAATTAATCGCATTGCGATTTCAACGAAATTCCTCAAATCCGACAGTACATTTTAGTATATGGAGACGTTCCCATGGTGATGGGGATGCTCCACGAGCACGGAAGTTTATGGTTGGCTTGGTAGAATTAGCTGAATAGCGAATATGACGAATGTATTCGTCATATTCCTCAAAACAAAGATAACGAGTATTCTACATCTTCGTTTTAGCAACCTATTCGTCAACTTCGCTAATTCTAGCAATCAAATAGGAAGGCTGACTATAGAGACAGTTGTGTTAAATTCGCTATGCGATTTATTTATTTTTTAATAGAATAATTATATTACTTATTCTATTTATTAAAAAAAAAAAAATTTATATATATATATATATATATATATATATATATATATATATATAAATAATCGCATAGCTGAATTAAACACAGTTGTCTCTATAGTCAACCTTCCTATTTGATTGCTAGAATTAGCGAAGTTGACGAATAGGTTGCTAAAACGAAGATGTAGAATACTTCGTTATCTTCGTTTTGAGGAATATGACGAATACATTCGTCATATCCGTCATCTTCGCTATAATTCTAGATATGAAACCAATAGGAAAGTAGCCTTAAGTTATAACTGTCAAATTCTTTTTTTTTATTTACTATTGATTCTGGTGATTAACATTACCTTGTTGGCCCTGTTTTAATTTCTGATTCTTAAATAAATAACCCTAAAAGCCACCTAGAAGTCCCCAGTATTGGCTATATTTACCTGAGATAAAATCAGGTTGCTATGCTCCTTCCGTCTACCAGATAGAGGCACTGAGTTCACAGATGTCCCTGTACCTGGGACATCTGATAGTTATGTCAACATTGTTAGTGAATGTATAAAAGCCAGGTTCTTCCTAGACAGGAGATGAACAGTGCTGGGCTGTGTGTAATACTTCTTCGCATGAAGTTTAGATCTACAGGTTTCAGTTTCCCAGTCTATATCTGAGTAGGTAAAGTCCTCCATAATAACGACCTCATTAGGATTTGCCGCTCCTTCTTTTCCCTTAGTAGTAGATTTTCTGTGGACTCTGTATATTTAGTGGATTATAACAAACTCCTATCAGTATTTTATTACTGTTTTATTTCTACCCCCAGTGACTGCATATGTTAATTTCCCTCACTTATATCATCCTAGAGTGTGGGATTTAGACAGGACTTTACATAAAGGCAAATTCCTCTCCCTCTCCGGTTTTGACAATGCTTTCTAAACAGACTGTAACCCTATATGTTAGCTGCCAATACATAGCTATCATCCAGCCATGTCTCAGTTATTCTCACTATGTCTGGAAAAACTGCTTAGTCATTTCCACTCTATACAGGTCTACCACAAACTAAAATTGCAGCAGTGTTTCTGTTTAGGCTGTGCTTCTCCACTCCACCCCTCCCACTAGAAGGTTCTAGTTCAGTTGGAAACTGTATAAAAGAGAGAAGTCAAAGCCCCTAGTTGTCTGCAGATAGGCACCAGTGTTTTGAAGAAGAGACTCTGCCAGACTGCATGAGTGACCAGAAGAAGACGAGCCAAAGATGAGAAGAAGAGATGAGGATACTTTGCCATAGACCCTGGATCATTATCCTTTTGACTAGAGGGCCAGCTGGATGACTGAGCCACAGAATCTCGGTACCAGCCTTCTGAGAGAGAGAGAGGACAGCTAGCTTAGGCCTTTTCTCAGCACAAAACCTTCTGCCAGGGAGGAGACTGGAGAAGCCCCTTAGTGCCTTGCCTATATTGTTTTGTACTTGAGATCCTCAAGTAAAGAGGCACACTGGTTTACTGCAAAACCTGACTCTCTGGACTTATTTCCTATTGGGTGCATCACATCTTACCATCCCCTCTGGAGAGCAGCAACACGTTGTGTACAAGAGGACTCAACGTAGCACTGGCACCACGCCAAACCCAGCGACTGTATATACTGTTCACGTTTCACTCTAACTAATGTGACAAATTTTTCTGGTTAAAATCGTATAGATATATAATATGTGCATATTTATATGTAATGTAGGGAAATAATATGTTTCATACCAAATAACTGTGTATTAACAATTTTTGCAAACTTTATTTTTTTATAATTTTTAAGTTGATTACATTTTTAAATTCCTCTTATGTGGTTACTAGTGTGTTTTACATCTTTATTATAAACTCATAATGTATTAGCATACTTCTGTACATATAAACTCTGTCACTATGACACAGACTGCTGTAAGGGCTACAAGTTTTTCGACACCTACCTCACACAACTCTCCCCACAGACATGCATGTTCAGTTTGTATATGTACAGGGACGTGTTTTCAATGGCAATATGGTACTAAGCTGCTATAAGACACATGTAGCTTGTCTCCTGGGGAACAGATGATCAGGCAAGATTCATCATGCCAGATCCTTCCTTTCGCAGACATTTTCTGTCAGAGTAGCTGAGGCATCACTAGATCAAAACACCCTGAATGTTGTGGCCGCTGACTATACAACTGTCTCTCTGCTCTCAGGACAGCAGTACAGTTGCATTACTGCAGCAGGACATGAGACAATAGATTGTTCACTCTCATAGGCCACAGGCCTGCACAATCCCTTTAAAAACAGATTTTTTTTTTTTTTTTAAAGGCACACAATTCAAAATATGATAAAACCATTGCTGCCAAATAGCACCCCAAGTTAAGCTACACCCCCAAAACCACAAACCCTTTTTATCCATGTAAACTTGGCCAGTATTTTTATTGGGTAAGGCAGCAACGCTAACTACAGAGGAGCATAACAGAGGGGCATTATACCTACTGGGTACTACAGTGGGGCATTATAACTACTGGGGCACTACTGAGAGGCATTATAACTACTGAGGGCACTATAAGCGGCATTATACCTACTTGGAGCACTACACCTTCCGGGAGCACAATTGGAGGCATTAGAACTACTGGGGAAAGTATTGGACATATTATAACTATTGGAGGCGCTATAGGGGAGCCTTATAACTACTGGGAGGCCTACAAGGGGCATTATAACTACTGGGGCACTATAGGGTGTTCTACAGGGAGGAGGCTCTACAGGGGGCCTTATTACTGCGAGTGTGCTTTAGGGGCCTTATTACTACTGGGGGCACGTTTAAGGGTCTTATTACTTATTACTACTGGGGGCACTATGGGGCATAATTACTACTGGGAGTTCTGTGGGGTCATTATTATTATAAGGCACAATATGGATGGTACTACTACTAGCAGGGTCACTCTCAGGTAGCATTATTACTGCAGGGGCACCATTACTAATGAGGGCACTGTGGGAGAATATTATTACTACTTGTGGGACCATCTGTATGGCACTGGTATTTCTGCAGTATAGTATTTGGGGCAATGGGAAACAATGGGCACAGTATTGGGAGTAGCAGCAAGATAACACAGTTGGAGCACCAGGAGGAGGATGAAAGAATAGTGAGGAACCTAAGATGTCTGGGTAGCAAACTCTGCAGAGACAAGATGTGGCTGCAGAAAATTGTGATGTGTTGTCTGGGCCAAACAGAGAAGAGGTGCAAAGAGAAAATCTACATCAGAGGAGAGGTCACTGGATGTAAGCGGTATGTAGTATTGTATTCTCCTGTTAAACATTAGACAGCCAGCTGATCTCGCTGGTCAAAATCATTGTTTGCTGGCAACAGATCCCTATTTACACAGATGACAAATGATGAATTTTGGTGCCGTATTGGAGCTCATTTATCGGGTGGCACATTTACACAGGGCATTTCATCCTAGAAATGCTCTTTCCAAATAATTGAACAGAATCTTGGCCTGCGTAAAAGGGTGCTGCCGCATACAGTCTTTTGTTTTAGCGCTTTTTCTGGCTTCTTGTCATTTTTTACTCATACGTTTTTCTTTTTTTCCTCTTTTTTTCCTCTGTAGAGAAGACTATAGGAAACACCTGAAAAAACACAGAACATTCAGAGCATGCTGCAATTCACACCATTGACCCCCAAAAATGCACCCAAGCTTGGTGCAAAAACACCAATGTAAACAAAAAGCATGTTTGCCTTTCCTTAAGGTTTCCCTTAGACTTCCATGCAATATCTGGTGCTGCCCAATAGCGGCGCAAAAGTGTCAGCCACCATGTAAAACACTGGAATAAACATGATAAAAGATACCTCAACTACATATCATTGGGTTGCAGACAGTTGGTTGGCTGTGCATTAAGGCAATTGCTTGTCCTCATAAAAGTATTCATATTGTTGGCAGGCTGGCAGAACATTCCTTGTCTAGATTAATTATACAAAGGAGGGACGTTAAAACAAAACGAAAAAATATTTATTCATTGTTTAATTAAAAGACATAAGGGTGATGTCCCACATAGGCTAGCTATGGCCCAAAAACACAAGTGTGAGAAATACACAGTGGCTGAGGCTAGTGTCGTTGCCACCTCTAATTGCCACTCACACATATAGGCAACTAACACATTAGTACCGGCGATCGAGATGTTTAACGCCTGCACCTATGTTAAACAACAGAAGATGGTCGCCCGCATGACCATCCCCGTACTATTAAACTGGATAGGTGCTGGACTGGAAATATTAGTAGCCCACAGGTGTTGAGGGACACTGATATGGCACAATTATTCCAGCTCCAATATTTGAAAGATTGCTCAACGCGCTTCCGTGTACTGAGGGGTACACTTCATCAGGAGCACGTTAGCACCATTGATTAAGGATGTGGGCTTAGTAGAGCAACGCATCTAACAGTAGTTGCTCAAATGGCAATAGTCACGCCAGAGCAGCGTGTCTAACACCGGAGAGCTGTAGCTGGTGGCCAATAACCCCTGGTGTGGTGGTGGCCAGAACAGGAGGCTGGATCAGGTTATCGCCCTGCCTGATGCCAGACCTCTAGTATGAGGAGCGGCATCTATTGCAAATAGCTACAGCCCTGCCTAAGCCGTCACTGATCAGAGGGACGGCGTGCTGGTATGTTAGAAGCATGGCACTGCGATGTACAGTGGGGGAATATTAAATGCGGCAAATAAAACAGGATAGCATACTTACTAATAGTGGCAGGAATATGATGGAAGACTGACAAGTTAAGACTTATCCATCAAAAGGAGCATCAGTCGACAGGCCATCAGCTGTCGATTTAAGCAGGCATCCATGTATCAGTCTATAAGTGGCAGTGATTGGCCGAAGATACTGCTGTCAAATGCCAAGGGGATTTAGGACAAAGGAGGGCAACTGGCCTATTGTAAGGCTAGAGATGGTCTTAATACTGCATGACGCAACACGGGCTCTTTGTCATATAAATGGCACAAAAGAAATGGCGTCATTTAGGCCAACGGGCTTGATGGTGTTCAGTTTAAAAATTCATCGTGCCTCCTTTTTGCAACAATAGCTGGTCGCTATTCCCTTGGAACTTGATGGAAGACATCCTGCCGTTGTGGCAGTCAAAAACATGATGCACCACAGGTGTGTCCTCAGCTTTAGCAATATCAGCGACATGTTCACCGATGTGTCGTCTCAGTTCTCTGATAGTTTTACCGACATACTTGATGCCGCAGACACAGGTCATCAAGTATACAATCCCTCAGACTTCCAGTTGACAAACTGCCTTATCTGGAAGGTATTAGAACCACTGCTGTCAGTGAACCGCTTGGTTTTGTCGATAAACCCGCATATTTTACATGAGCCGCATGGGAACGTACTCAACATTGGAGCTCTGCAGCCATGTTTGTGGTCTCTGACCCTGGTAGAAGCTATGCACCAGCATATCTCGCAAATTTTGATTGCGTCTGTATGTAATTGCTGGCTTAGATGGTATCAAGCTTCCAATATCTGGGTCAGATTTTAAAATGTCCCAGTTTTCTTCCAGGATCAGACGGATGGCTTGATGCGCACCATCAAAGGTCCCAATGATCCTGGTTGGATTTACCTCAGTGTCTCTTAGTTTAGGAGACAGCAGATGTTCCCGATTGGTACAGAGTGAATGTTGATAGGCCTGCCTTAATACTTTCCGCAAATAACCACCCTGTTGGAATCTGTGTTCCAAATCCTTGGCAGACGCTTGAAAATCACTCAAACAGGAACAGTTCCTCCGTATCCTAAGGTACTGACCCCTTTTAATCGAACAATCAATAAATTTATATTTTTGTTTTGTTTTAACGTCCCTCCTTTGTATAATTAATCTGTTCTAATTTGAGGACGTATACCGAGTTATCTTATTAGTTTGTTTACATTCCTTGTCTACACAAATTATTTTTATACCCACATAAAAGATGTGAGCAATGACAAAGACGTGATCTCCAATGAATATTCCTACATACATTCATTGGTTCATGTAAAAAGAACATTATGAGTTATACCAGTAGTATGAATTTACATGCAGACAGGGTCATGCTCTCAATGTGGGTTACCTAGTGCATTCTGGAGAGTAGTCAGCTTCTTCTTTTGATATTTGGAAGCATCAGTGTTCTGAGAACTGAATGGGGTGCTCCTAGCTGAAAGTCTCTGCCAGACTGATCCAGTGTTAATACTGTAGCACTCAGCTGGGAGTGTACACTGTGAAAGCTCTTCAATACAAGCTCAATAATAGTTGAGTATTTTTCTCTTGTTGTGACGAGTTTCAAGCTCTAGGTGAGATCTTCTTCAGACATACTGTAGATCATTGCAACAGTTGTGGTTATTTAAAAACAAAAATGCATGAAAACATGTAGCTATTTACATATAGACAAATGTATCAGTTGCAGAGGTTTTTACTGGCTGTCAGGGTGGTTGCCTGGGAGATGGTAGTGGGGATCCAATGTCTTAAAGGGGTTCTCTAGGAATTAATTAAAATGAAAATACTTAATTACTTTATTATAAATATACTCCCAAATATCTTTCAATAGTTATGATGGCTTGTTTTGTCTAGGGAGCAATCATTAGGATAAATAAAATGGTCACCGTCATGGTAGTACACATAAAACCTGTCCTAATCACACATCAGGACAAGTTACTTCACTGCACCGAGCTCAGGCCAGCCATCAGGGGGTACAGCCCATACCCCAGTAAGGGGCCCGACCCTGGGGGCCCTGCCGGTCCGAGCTTTTTTTTTTTTTTTTTTGTGGGTCAGTGAGTGACTGTCACTCACTGACCGCTGGGGCCGCCGCACTAGTGCATAACTAAAGTTGTTCAGAGCAGGCTGGGCCCCTTCACAGCAGCAGCGGGGCCCATACACCGCCCCCACCCCGCGCATGTATGCCCGCTGGCTCGCTATCACTCTATGATCTTACTGCCTAGTCTCAGTACAGCGCGCAGGCTGTATTAAGCCCGCCCACATACTGAGTCAGAGCAGGGAGCGGCAGCAGTCAGTACGTGACAGGCGGGACGCACAGAGCACCAGTGGCAGAGTGGTTATCCAGCACCCAGGCCAGGCCCAGTGCACATAGTAGGACTAGTAGTCACAGATACAGATCATCAGGCTTAGGCTATCAGGTGTATGGTTTTCTAGGACTGCAGTTCCCGTGCCTCATCACAATTCATTGTCCCTTCCTGTGTCTTTCCCAGCAGCCAGCCAGAAGTGATGCAGTGATATCCTGCACCTCCTGGGCTGAGTAGAGGAGTGAATGAATAATTCCCTGGCCTGTTGTCAGTGGGGGAATGAGGTGATAATTATAATTGACAATTTTATTTAACTCACAGGAGGGGCTTCTCTAATACTAAGGGGTAACTACTGTTTGATTGCACTAAGGAGGCATAACTACTGTCTGGGTGCACTAAAGGGGCATTCTACTGTGAAGGGGCACTAAGGGGCATGATTACTGGAATTGGAAATAAGGGAAATAACTATTGTGAGGGGGCACAGAGGCATAACTACTCTGTAGGACACTAAGGGGCATAACTATGGGATGTAACTACTTTGAGAGGCACTAATGGGAAATGTCTACTCTTTGGGGTAATAAAGGGCATAAATAGTGTTTGGGCACTAATGGGGAATAATTACTGTGTGAGAGCACTAACAACATTTTACTGTGTGGGGGCAGTAAGGGAGCATAACTACTGTGAAGGGGAAATAAAGGAGCATAACTACTGTTTGGGGGCACTAAGGGGCATACCTACTCAGTGAGTGGGATGTTGTGTAATGAGTGCAGGCATCCTACAAGCCACTGCCGAGGGAGGAGGGAGGAGTTGTGGTTATCACTTTTACTGTCTTTGTAGTTGTAAAAAACAATGAAATTGGGGTGGATCCTTAGGGGTGGAGGGGGGCGGGAAGCGGAGTTAGAACGGATTCTAAAGGGGCGGAGTAGGAGCGGGCCACGGAAGGGGGAGGGGGCCCAGGCCTTGAGCTGTGTAAGGGGCCCCAAAATTTCTGATGGCAGCCCTGACCGAGCTAGATGGGCCAAATGGTTCTTATCTGCCGACACATTCTATGTTTCTATGTTTCTAAAGTCGCCTTATCCTCCTCTCCTACTTGTCAGGGATTATGATCCTGAATGCAGCTGAATCTATGTAGCAACAGAGTTCCAGACAGTGGTAATGTGAGGCTGTGGTAAAGGAGACTGCATGCAAGGACTGCTGCACATTCCCACCTCCTCTATGTACTTCATGTCTCCTCATGAACTCCATTCCTAGTGAGATTCAGTTGAAGATCTTATCAGCTGTTTTCAGGAGAATAATCTCTGACCAGGAGAGCAGTGAGAAGGATGAGGCAGCTCTTTACCTCAGTGTTGTGAAGTAAGGCTACTTTCACACTCGCGTTTTGTGCTCAGATAATGCAACCGTCTGCATTCGCTCAGAACTGATCCGTTTGTATTATTTTTAACATAGCTAAGATGTGCCAGATTGTGTCAGTGAAAATTGATTACTTACATTGTGTGCCAGGACGGATCAGTTTGGCTCAGTTTCATCAGACGGACACCAAAACGCTGCAAACAGCATTTTGGCGTCCTTCTCTAAAGGGGAATGGAGACTGAACTGATGCAAACTGATGCATTCTGAGCGGATCCTTTTCCATTCAGAATGCATTAGAATGCAAACTGATCCGTTTTGGACCGCTTGAGAGCTCTGAACAGATATCAAACGGAAAGCCAAAACGCGAGTGTGAAAGTAGACTAGCTTGTCCTCTTGTGTGATTAAGACAGGTTGGTTTTGGGCTTGCAATGGTTAAGTAAACATAATCCTACCATCGATTGGCGATTCTCGATTGGAGTGAGTATTGCACAGACAATTGTCTTAATACAACCATTTCTGTTGTAACTACTAAAGCTGTACCCTCATTTATATCTGAATTCTCTGATGTATTTTCTGAAAGTAGATGCCAGGAATTACCTCCGCATCGGGATTATGATTCTCCTGTCAATCTTATTCCCTGAGCTAAATTGCCCAATTCTCGATTATATAATCTTTCTGAACCTGAAAGAACAGCCATGCGAGAATATATCACTGAGAGTTTGGCTAAGGGACATATTAGACCGTCTAAACCCCCAGTGGCCTCTGGGTTTTTCTGGGTTCGCATGCGAGGTTGGGCTAGGAGCGGTCTTGACGCAGGGTCCTTCACCTAGTAAATGGCGCCCATGCGCATTTTTCTCTAAGAAACTCTTGGCCGCTGGAAGAAATTATGACGTGGGGAATAGGGAATTGTTGGCCATTAAGTTGGCTTTTGAAGAATAGCGTCATTGGTTGGAAGGAGCAATTCATCCTATTATGGTGCTCACTGATCACCGAAATCTGGCTTACTTGCAGTCAACTAAACGACTGAACCCGAGATGGTAGTTGTTTTTACCAGATTTAATTTAATTGTCACCTATGACCCTGGGGTTAAGAATGTCAAGGCTGATGCCTTGTCACGTAGCTTTCCTGGGGAGGTGATTCGGAAGATCCTGGTCCGATATTGTCTGAGGAAGTAGTAATATCCACCCTATACCCCGACCTTGAGGCAGAGGTGTTGGAGGCCCAGGGAGAAGCAACAGATTCTTGCTCTCCAGGGAAATTGTTTGTTCCTTCTGAGTTATGTCACAAGGTGAGGCTTAGGTGGTCCTACGAATGAACAGTCCTACCATCGAGGTCTGTTCATTCTGTTAGCATTCAGGGCTCGGGTTAGGATTTTATTAGGTGGTGAGCTTTCCCCTTTCCCTAGGTTGTAGGCCTGGTACCTTCTCCCTCCCTCCCTCCCTCTTGTGTTTGGTGTGGAGTTCCCTCCCACACCATGCCATGACAGGAATATATTTATAATAAAGTAATATTTAGGTATTTTCATTTTCTTATTTTACAGAGATCGCCTTTAAGATTCCCATACACCATCAATAGTTGTCAAGCATCAACTATTCCTACCTACTCCTCCATAAAAATGCACTCTTGAATCGCAAAGCATGTATGTGCTTTCCATGGCAAGAGAGGAGAAAGTTGCTGCCAGACACCGCTGATGGCAGGTTATCTATCTCCTGCCAGAGCAAAACAATCAGGTGTTGCAATACTGGTTATCTGATTCTTCAAGTAAGAGTCCGGAGGCCCCCATAAACATTACACAGACAATACCCTAATGAGTTTGGGTATTGAGACTGTATTTGTGAATTAATTTGTAAAATTGAAGAGAAGTAGAACAAATGAAATCTAGGCATGTCTTTTGTTATGAGGAATGATAACAAAGGTTAAATCTTAGCATTTATACCGTGTGTTATGATGGTATGGCATGCCCCCAACTATCCTGGATCCAGTGGGACAGTCCCAAATTTTGGCCTCTGTCCCTCAGTTCCTGGGTGGCTGCTAATGGGGGCATCACACTAAGTGGAGGTCAGTTAAGGGGCCATCACTCTGTGTGTGGAGCACTTATGAGGGCCTTAAACTGTGTGGGAAGGCACTTATATGGGCATCACTCTGGGGACACTTGTGGGAATTTTTACTGTGATTGGGACATTTAGGGGTATCATACTGCATGGGGGCACAAAGAGAGCATGATACTGTACGTGTGGAGGCACTAAAGGGGAATCATACTACATCAGGGACACTAAGATATTCTTACAGTGTTGTCACACTAAGGCGGTATTCTTACCATGTGTGGGACACTATTACTTTGTGTGTGGGGGCACAAAGGGGACTGAGCAAGATTTGGCACGTATAGATAGGCAATAGGTGGAATTAAAGGCGTGGCTTATTATTTTAAAAAATTACCACAACATGCTATACACACACCACTGATATTATCCCTTCCTGGTATTTTCAAAAATTGGTAAGTATATTGTGGTATATTACAGATATGAGATATGAGAACAAGTGAACATTCACTGGTTATCAGGAGCTAATAGGGTATTTTCTCGGTGCGGTTTGGGGAATACACTCCACACCGAACACAGGAGGGAGGGGGAAAGGTACTAGGCCTGGAAACTAGGGAAAAGGTCACCACCTGGTAAGTCCGTAAACTGCGCCATGACTGCTAACAGTATCAACAGATCTCGATGGTAAGAATATTCATACGCCGGAGCCTAAGGCCCTGTCTCACCCTACAGGGCCCTGGAAACAGAGTCAGGACAACAGGTGACCTATTCCTTCCCAGTTAAAAGAACAGGGCCTCATACCAAAAGGGAAGGGAAAAACCACAAACAAACAATAGAAAGAAATTACACCTAACTCCGAAGTATGCGGACGAGCAAGAACTCAGAGGAGAACCAACACCAGTGCTTCCACAGCCAAAAGGAGCTATCAACCACATAGCCTGATGGGTGAGGCCAGATTAAATAGGAGTTGGAATGACCACTTAATCTACACCTGAGAGAAGAGATGTGGTCATGACCAGCAACAACATTGAATTCCACTCACCCTGTTGAGGACTTGAACACTAAAGCTGGGTTTACACTGGGCTTACTTCCCGACAGTCGACTGCTCGCTCAGTGAAGGAGACTGCACATTTACATGCAGCGACCGCCTTTACAGTATGAGGCTTCTGAGCAACAGATCGCTGTTTAGACAACACGATCTGCTGCCCAGAAGCGATGATCAGTGGTGCATGCACAAGCAACAGGATCATCCAATGAACAAGCGTTTCACTTGTTCATCAGGTGATTGGAGGCACATTCAGACAGGCAGATTGCCGGGAATGACCGCTTGCAGGAACAGTTGTTCCTGATATTTGGTGCGTCTAAATGCATCTTTATTCATCGTGAGAGCTGTGACATTAGTTTTGAAATCCAATAAGCTTCACTTTTTTTAAATTTAGGAGTTGCTTCAATTTTGGCCTGGGTGGTATTTGTTCTATAAGAGTGACTTTGACATTGGATGGGTTTTTAAAGTAGTAGGCAATGTCTGGACACACTGGGGTCTAGACAGCCAAAGGTGATATTAGATCTGAGTTTTTTATTCTTTTTCTTAAAATTTGGATTGTGTGTCCAATGCATTGAAGCCTACAATCACATTAGATTAAATAGATCATGTAGTCGGACTTACAGTTAAGGGATATCCTGATCTTAATCCTTTTAGCTGTCACATTGCTGGTGGTCAGATGCCCAATGTGTGACTTTTACACAGCATTTGCATCTTGTCTTTCCACTTTGTAAATTCCCTTGAGGCTTTGGAAGAAGGATCTTGTGGTTGTGAGTCTGGAATTCTGTAATCTACTGGAAGCGATAATATTTGGTATGCATTTTCTCTTCTAAACATTATTTTGGGCATCTTTAAGAGTTTACTTTCGAGAACGGTTCATTTTGTAATGTTTTCCAATGAGAGGCCAATATTTTCCAAGGCTGTCCATGCACAATACATTGCTCTCAAATGGACTCTTCTGTGGATGTCACTTATCTTTCGACCCCTACAGACATGTGCATGCTTGCCCAAGGATGCATGTGTACAGTAGAAAGAACCATTGTCCGATATCTCTTGCCAACGTATCCAAAAATCATGGACAGCGAACATATCATTTATAATATGGATGATTTGTAAGTAGTACAGATCTATAGCTCAATATACTGATAACTCATTACCAATGTTTACTGGGGACCATGTAATAATAATTACCATAAAAATAACCTGCTCTAGTACCACCAGCCTCTAAAAATCACAGACACAGCTATTTTTTTTTATGCACACAGGAAAAATTCCCTTTTACGGACTGTCCAGGAAATTCTAGACAGCTGGCAACCCTGCACCTCTGGTGGCAACTTATCTTTCTGTTATGGAAGCGGTGAGTTTTGGCTGACAAACGCATGGCCAGCTTAACAAATACTTGTTGGAACACCTCCATCATCTTGCAGGCAACCACCCTGATACCTAGTACCACTTCTAAGATACCCATAAATGATACACATGTATACAGGTAAACAGGCATGGGATTCAGCCAGTTCCCTCCAGTTCTCCAGATCCGGTTAAAATTAAAACTGGATCGGAGAACCGCTTTACCAGCTGAATTCTGATCCGGTGCTGGTGGCGGCAGGGCAGCTGGAGATGTTTGCTTCCATTGCTTCGTGCGCCGCTGATAGTTTAGCTCCTTGGGGTACTTTCACAATAGCGCCATTCTTTTCTGGCATTAAGTTCCGTCCTAGGGGCTCAATACCGGAAAAGAACTGATCAGTTTTATCCTAATGCATTCTGAATGGAGAGAAATCCGTTCAGGATGTCTTCAGTTCAGTCACTGCACATTTTTTGGACGGAGAAAATACTGCAGCATGCTGCGGTATTATCTCCGTCCAAAATTCCAGAACACTTGCCGGAATTCCAGAACACTTGCCGGAAAATTCCAGAACACTGGATCCAGCATTAATTTACATTGAAATGTATCAGTGTCGGATCCGGCATTAAAAATACCGCATTGACGGATCCGTTCTTCTGGTCTGCGCATGCGCAAACCTTTTAAAAATGAAAAAAATATAAATAAAGGGTCAGTTTTTCCGGATGACAACCGGTGAGACGGATCCGTTATTGCAATGCATTTGTGAGATGGATCCGCATCCGGATCCGTCTACAAATGCTGTCCGTTTGCACACAGATTGCCCAATCTGGCAGGCAGTTCAGCAATGGAACTGCCTGATGGATCCTCACAACGCAAGTACCCTTAGATGGGTGGTGTGTGTGTAATGTATGTATGGTTTATTTATGTATGTGTGTTTCATATATATGGTATATGTAAACATGTGGCGTGATGCCGCGTGTCCGCCGTTGACTAAGCTTTCGGGCTTTTAGCCTTTAAATAATCAAAGTTGTTGTAGTGATCTATGAAGAAGGATAAATACCCTCTCACATGATGACCCTATGGAAATGAAAGTTCAGTCAGACCTGACCACCACATTTTGCCACAACTCTGCAACCCAGCTGAACTGATGGAAAAGCTGACTGCTACACAACTTACTGCAACTCACAGAGGATCATTGAAGACATAGTCCTCACCATAGTCCTCCACACAAGGGCTGTAGATCTTACCTCTCCACAGCTCATGTGGGTTTAATTTAAGGAGTTGACTAGTGGAGACAGGGAGCCTGCATCCTATACCAGCAGGAGTTGTGCGTGTCCGGTCACACATCATACCAGCCCACCCACTCCATTCCCAAAGTGCAACTTCACATTTTTGTCTCTCTCTCCTGCCCCACTTTCCTGGGATATGGTACCTCAAATATCCAGTAATTACACATTTAGTGTGAGATACATCTATCTGACATGAAAATTATGTTTTACTACACCATTAAATCGTTAATTTCTAACGATAATTTGTTTTCCCTTAGTCCTAACAGCAGCACAGATGGGGTTAACCACCCCCCGTGGACTGGCAGGACCGGCGGAATGTTTAATGAGCCCAAGACTAATAACTCAATTTAACAATTAAGTATCTCCTTAAAGGAGGAAGTCAACCCCAGCCCACTGTGTTTATAGCAAGAAAAAACTAGACTTACTAGGGTGGGAAATTTAAGTGCTGCTGTTAGGACTAAGGGAAAACAAATTATCGTTAGAAATTAATGATTCCCTTACGTCCTACCAGCAGCACAGATGGGGAGATAGCAAGAAAAAACCCCTAGGGAGGGCCTTCCTGCCTGGCAGAACTAAGAAAAGTCTGCCCAAAGGCCGAAAACTCAGCTAGACTGGCATCTAGTCTATAATGGGAGATGAATGTCGATTCAGAGCTCCAGGAGGCAGCTTTGCAAATCATGTTGAGAGGCAGAAGACTCCTCTCGGCAAAAGAAGTAGCCACAACTCTAGTAGAGTGGGCCTTCACAAATCCCGGAGGGTCCAGAGATTGTGGAAACAAAGGATTCCTTAATAGCCTCCACAATCCACCGACTGATGGAAGGTTTGGATGCCTTATAGCCTTTAAACTTACCGGCAACAGGATTAGCAGATTCTCATCTTTCCTGAACTCCTTGATCTATCCACATAGATCTGGAGACATCTCGAGACGTCCAGAGGATGTCTAGCAGGTTCCTAGGAGGAGGTGGTAGATGCTCGACAGAACCGGGAGGAATATCACCTGGTTGATGTTCTGGAAGGAAGGAACTTTAGGCCTACAATACGGGAGGAATCTAAGAAGGTCCCGGTCATGTAAGAATAGGGCTCATGTGCTGAGAGAGCTTGAAGCTCAGAGACCCTCTTGGCCAAAGTCACTGCAAGGAGAAACACAAACTTCCAAGTGACGAACTTGATGTCCACCTCCTCTAACAGTTCAAAGGGGGGAGATGCTAACCCCCTGAGAACTACTGAAAAACCCATTGAAAAAAAGGGGTCTCAGTACTGTAGGCTTTAATCTTCCAGCTTATACCGCTTATAAATAAATTAATGACTCAACATAAACATTAAAATAAGAATGCTTTATTGAATAACCCATAAAATTAAGAACATATACATAGTGGGTGGGGACTATCAACATATAAACCGCCCCATCAATCACAATAACACCATAGTGAAGCCGCAAAAATCATAGATATCATATGAATATTGGTAACCTTCCTCTGAATATGACTGCTGTACCCAGCTCATATATAATTTTCCAGAGGTGATACACCATCAACATTGCAACCTATGATATAATAATGGGGGCTAAAGTGACTGAAAGTCTACCTATCCTAACTGCGGGCGTGTAAAGATTAAACAATATACGGGCTAAACATAGCTCCAATCAATGATAACATACCTAGCACAGAAGGAAAATGGATGAAGGAGACGGTAGCGGTGACTGGTGCTCCTCAACGCGCGTTCGCGTGTTCGCTTCCTCAGGAGGAGTAACCAACAGGGAATACGCGGGTGAATTAAAAAGGCCATCCTGACAAATCACTATCCTGCTATATGATCATGTGATGAAACGTCATCTTTAGTAGCGGCGCATGACCAGCTGATCTCCGACCCGCCTTGAACTTCCGCCCCGTCCCCGCCGCGGTCTTCCACGAGGGTGGGTTACGTAATATGCAACCCGCCCCTCCTGTCGTCAGGCGTGATGCGGAGGTAGGCGGAACACAAGGCAGTCAGGTCACGCTGCCATGCGCACAAGATGATCGCATATGAAGGATATAAATCTACTACATACTACACTCTAAATTAAACTGGTGACATAGGGATAAAATGGAAACCTTTAAAATTTATGTAATTGATTAAAGACGACGGAATGAATTAGATTATCTTATTATATATAATCACTAAACTGAATAAAAATTACCTTACCACACACATTATATATATTATGATATGTGTCATTACAAATATCCAATTAATTATATGCAGTGATTTACAATTAATAAAGTGCAACAGTGCCAAATGTAATATATATACAAATAGTGCAATTGTATGTTACAGATACACACAATATGATCCAATATACGAAAAATCAAGTGCATAAATACAAACCAACATCTAAAAATATTATAAGTAAATAATAAGTTATACAAAATCACAATCCATTAATAACACACCTGATAGTGCCTGTGCAAATATGCAATTAAATAAAATAGTGAATAATTAAATAAAAGAATTTTTTATATTTTTTTATATACATAATTATTATTATTCATTCCATTTCTTGTGTTGGACGAATCCTATCCCTTTTTGTTCCACACTTCCCAAATCCTTCAAAGATACTGATTCATCAATTCTAAAAGATAAACAGAACATATGTAAGCGTGACACATCATTCATACTACCTATTCTGTAATTAATGACCCTTCACAGAATAATTAAAAACATAACGAATATATTAAAATATTGAACCCCACTCTACCCCTAAAACATAAATGATACCACTAAGTCAAAGAAAAGAGCCGAAACCAAAACTTTCATTAAGTCCATGAGGGGTCACTGTGTTCAATCTAAAAATCCATCTACTTTCTAGTTGTGCCAACTTTTTACCATAGTTACCTCCTCTTATGCCTAGATGAATTTGGTCGATGCCACGAAATCGCAAAAGATTTGCATCACATTGGTGGAATAATTTAAAATGTTTGGGGATCGTTTTCAGATGATTGATTTCCTTTTCATCTTTAGCTTTTTCAATGTCCCTTACGTGTTCCCTAATTCTTTTGCGGAATTCCCTGGTGGTGAGCCCTACATAAATTTTATCACACGGACACACTGCATAGTAAATAATTCCTGTTGATGTGCAGGAAATATAATTTCTAATTGAAAAAATCCGTGTTTTATCCGAATTAGTAAATTCTGTTGTTTTATCTACATTTGTACAGGCTTTACATCCACCACAAGGGAAGGATCCCTGGACTATTGATTTCTTCCTAGTTTCTGCTACATAATGACTATGAACCAGGACATCTTTGAGGTTCCTGGAACGTCTTGCTGTCATCAATGGTTTATCCGACACGCAGCTCTTTAAAGTCAGATCGGTACTTAAGATGCTCCAATGTCTTTTCAGAATATTCTGAATTTCACTCCATTGTTTATTATATTTGGTGATGAACCTGGTCTGTGGTTCTTCTTTCTTCTCTGTTTGGACATTGGGGCACAATAATTTCTCCCTAGTGCTCAAATCTGCCCTTAGGGTTCCCTTCTTTATTTGTCGATTACTGTACCCTCTTTCCTTAAACCTATCTTTCATCTCCTCTTTCTGGGTCAAATAATCTCTTTTATCCGAACAAATTCGTTTCAGTCTTAAAAACTGACCTTTCGGGATTCCATCCAAAGTGAGTTGAGGATGGGCTGAGCTTGCGTGCAAAATCGAATTAACCGCTGTTTCCTTCCTAAAAATATTTGTCTTCAGAACCCCACACGTATTGGCTGTAATTTTTAAATCCAAAAAATCCACTTCTCGTCCTACATTAAAAGTAAGCTTAATGTTAAGGTTGTTATTATTCAATGCCAACATAAATTCCTGCAGTTCATCCATCGTGCCCTCCCATATGAACAGGATGTCATCGATATATCTTATCCAACTGTGCACTCGATCTGAGTGCACAATTGGATTCTCTTGAAAAATCATCCTCTCCCAGGCGCCTAAAAATAAATTAGCGTATGCAGGGGCGCAAGTCGCCCCCATCGCCACGCCTTGCGTTTGGAGGTAAAACTTATCCTTAAATACAAAGAAATTATGATGTAAGATGAACTGCAGCAATTGTATTAAAAATTCATTAACCTCCGGGTCATAATTGTTACTCTTCAAAAATTCTGCCACAGCCCTCAAACCATCCTCATGCTTAATACTGGTATACAGGGATTCCACATCAGCTGTAACCAAAAGCATTTCTCCTGACAACTGTATACCCTCCAGTCTATTTAAGACTGCTGTGGAATCCTGAACAAACGAGGGCAAGCTCGTCACATGAGGTTGCAGAAACAAATCTACATATTTGCAAATATTTTCGTTGAGGCTGTCATTACCTGCCACTATTGGGCGACCCGGAGGATCCTGACTGTTCTTATGAATTTTTGGAATTAGATAAAACGTGGCTATTCTCGGATGCTGCGTAATCAAATTTTCTTTAATCCTTTTGGAAATAATATTTTCTTCTGATGCTGTTTCTAAAATCTGGTCCAACTTAAACTGAAAATGAGGAAGAGGGTTAGATGGTAACTCTCTATAACATTTTTTATCCTTAAGTAGTTTATACGCTTGTTTTTCATATAAATCTATAGGCCATACAACTATATTCCCCCCTTTATCCGCCTGTTTAATTACTATCCCCTTTATTTGGGCTAAATCCTCCAATGCTTTAAATTCTTGTCTCGATAAGTTATTCCGTCTGAGCCCCTTTTCCAGATGACATAAATCTTCACTCACCATTTTAACAAAAATATCAATTGCGGAACAGATATTAAATGGGGGAATATTTGTGATTTTTTGGCCAATTCTTTCGGCATGATACCTACTTTTGCTTGCGCCTTTTCTTCATTTTCATTTAAAAGATCTTGCAAGATCTTTAAAGCCTCCCACTCTTCCTCCGTTTGTATCCAGTTTTCTTTCTTTTTGTTGAAATGTAATTTTTTGAGTAACAGCTTACGTGCGAACAAATGCAAATCTTTAATCACTGTAAATGAATCAAAATTAGAGGAGGGACAAAAATTTAACCCTTTTTCTAGGACCCTAATTTGGTCATTCGTCAAAACAACATTAGACAAGTTTGTTACCTGGGGTGTATTGTTCTTTCCTCTTTTCATCATCTTATGATCCTCCTTTTCAACGGTTTTACGTTTTCCATTTTGGATACGACTATCCCAATTACCTCTCGTTCTTCCTCTCTGGAAAGATTCTTCCCTATGCTGGAAAGACTCTTCCCTACTTTGGGAACCATTATCTTGGATGGAACCCACCGATGAGAAAGAAGATGTACGCGACCTTGGCACACCCTCCTTTCCTCCAAACTGCCATTTATACACTTTTTGATTATTGTAATCTATCAGGTCCCTTTGGAATTTTCTTGCTTTTTGTGCAGTGATTTCTTTCTCCCAGGTGATATAGCTTGTCGTTAATTCTTCCTCAAATTTTAAAACATTATCATTTGAAAGTTCTTTTTTTATTTGCATATATAATGTGGCAATATCATCTTTAATTTTTTGTAATTTTCTTTGATTAGCATTGATGATAATATCCATTAGCTCAAAAGAACAATTATTAATGACATCTTCCCACCTCTTTCTGAGATCCTCTTCCTCCAATCCAAAACTAGGGAACTTTTGTATCCTTAAACCCCTCGGTATAATTTTTTTAGACACATAATTTTCTAAGGAAACCTTATTCCACCAAGTTTTCATTTTTTTATGGCATAAAGTTTTATAATTTTTTTGCAGTTCCTTTACTTTGACAGTGGTATCATTAAAAACATGCTGCCCATCCCCACCAAACAAACTTTCAGCTTGTGCCACCCAGGCTTGTTCTCTGGAACCTACATCCATGATTCCAATACAGTCCTCTGTTGAAAAACAGAAACAATAATTATACATACAAAATTGGACCACCCGGAGTTATCCACACCATAAATTAGGTGTACTCCTTTTTAGAATCTTATACCACTTATAAATAAATTAATAACTCAACATAAACATTAAAATAAGAATACTTTATTGAATAACCCATAAAATTAAGAACATATACATAGTGGGTGGGGACTATCAACATATAAACCGCCCCATCAATCACAATAACACAATAGTGAAGCCGCACAAATCATAGATATCATATGAATATTGGTTACCTTCCTCTGAATATGACTGCTGTACCCAGCTCATATATAATTTTCCAGGGGTGATACACCATTAACATTACAACCTATAATATAATAATGGGGGCTAAAGTGACTGAAAGTCTACCTATCCTAACTGCG